>CM059810.1:24902849-25102849 GCA_030435695.1 Brachymystax lenok tsinlingensis
TACTATCTATCACCAGCTATCATTACTATCTATCACTAGATATCATTACTATCTATCACCAGCTATCAACACTATCTATCATTACTATCTATCACTAGATATCATTACTATCTATCACTATCTATCAACACTATCTATCATTACTATCTATCAACACTATCATTACTATCTATCACTAGCTATCAACAGTCTATCATTACTATCTATCACTAGCTATCAACACTATCTACCATTATCTATCAACACTATCTATCATTACTATCTATCAACACTATCATTACTATCTATCACTAGCTATCAACAGTCTATCATTACTATCTATCACTAGCTATCAACACTATCTACCATTATCTATCAACACTATCTATCATTACTATCAATCACTATCTATCAACACTATCTACCATTATCTATCAACACTATCTACCATTATCTATCAACACTATCTTTCATTACTATCTATCACCAGCTATCAACACTATCTATCATTACTATCAATCACTAGCTATCAACACTATCTACCATTATCTATCAACACTATCTATCATTACAATCTATCACCAGCTATCAACACTATCTATCATTACTATCAATCACTAGCTATCAACACTATCTACCATTATCTATCAACACTATCTATCATTACTATCTATCACCAGCTATCAACACTATCTATCATTACAATCAATCACTAGCTATCAACATTATCTACCATTACTATCAACACTATCTATCAACACTATCTACCATTATCTATCAACACTATCTATCATTACTATCTATCACTATCTATCAACACTATCTACCATTATCCATCAATACTATCTATCATTACTATCTATCATTACTATCTATCACTAGCTATCAACACTATCATTATCTATCAATCACTATCTATCAACACTATCTACCATTACTATCAACACTATCTACCATTACTATCAACACTATCTACCATTACTATCAACACTATCTACCATTACTATCAACACTATCTACCATTATCTATCAACACTATCTATCATTACTATCAATCACTATCTATCAACACTATCTACCATTATCTATCAACACTATCTATCATTACTATCAATCACTAGCTATCAACACTATCATTATCTATCAATCACTATCTATCAACACTATCTACCATTACTATCAACACTATCTACCATTATCTATCAACACTATCTATCATTACTATCTATCACTATCTATCAACACTATCTACCATTATCCATCAATACTATCTATCATTACTATCTATCATTACTATCTATCACTAGCTATCAACACTATCATTATCTATCAATCACTATCTATCAACACTATCTACCATTACTATCAACACTATCTACCATTACTATCAACACTATCTACCATTACTATCAACACTATCTACCATTATCTATCAACACTATCTATCATTACTATCAATCACTATCTATCAACACTATCTACCATTATCTATCAACACTATCTATCATTACTATCTATCACTAGCTATCAACACTATCATTATCTATCAATCACTATCTATCAACACTATCTACCATTACTATCAACACTATCTACCATTACTATCAACACTATCTACCATTATCTATCAACACTATCTATCATTACTATCAATCACTATCTATCAACACTATCTACCATTATCTATCAACACTATCTATCATTACTATCTATCACCAGCTATCAACACTATCTATCATTACTATCAATCACTAGCTATCAACACTATCTACTATTATCTATCAACACTATCTATCATTACAATCTATCACCAGCTATCAACACTATCTATCATTACTATCAATCACTAGCTATCAACACTATCTACCATTATCTATCAACACTATCTATCATTACTATCTATCACCAGCTATCAACACTATCTATCATTACAATCAATCACTAGCTATCAACATTATCTACCATTACTATCAACACTATCTATCAACACTATCTACCATTATCTATCAACACTATCTATCATTACTATCTATCACTATCTATCAACACTATCTACCATTATCCATCAATACTATCTATCATTACTATCTATCATTACTATCTATCACTAGCTATCAACACTATCATTATCTATCAATCACTATCTATCAACACTATCTACCATTACTATCAACACTATCTACCATTACTATCAACACTATCTACCATTATCTATCAACACTATCTATCATTACTATCAATCACTATCTATCAACACTATCTACCATTATCTATCAACACTATCTATCATTACTATCTATCACCAGCTATCAACACTATCTATCATTACTATCAATCACTAGCTATCAACACTATCTACCATTATCTATCAACACTATCTATCATTACTATCTATCATTACTATCAATCACTAGCTATCAACATTATCTACCATTATCTATCAACACTATCTATCATTACTATCTATCACTAGCTATCAACACTATCTATCATTACTATCAACACTATCTATCAACACTATCTACCATTATCTATCAACACTATCTATCATTACTATCTATCACTAACTATCAACACTATCTACCATTATCTATCAACACTATCTATCATTACTATCTATCATTACTATCAATCACTAGCTATCAACATTATCTACCATTATCTATCAACACTATCTATCATTACTATCTATCACTAGCTATCAACACTATCTATCATTACTATCAACACTATCTATCACTAGCTATCATAACTATCACTAGCTATCAACACTATCTATCATTACTATCTATCACTAGCTATCAACACTATCTATCATTACTATCTATCACTAGCTATCATAACTATCACTACTATCATTAGTTTCTATCACTAGCTATCAACACTATCATTACTATCTATCACTATCTATCATAACTATCACTAGCTATCAACACTATCTATCACTAGCTATCAACACTATCATTATCTATCATCACTATCTATCATTACTATCGATCACTAGCTATCAACACTATCACTAGCTATCAACAATATCTATCATTACTATCTATCACTAGCTATCAACACTATATATCATTACTATCTATCACTAGCTATCATAACTATCACTACTATCATTAGTATCTATCATTAGCTATCAACACTATCTATCATTACTATCTATCATTACTATCTATCACTAGCTATCAACACTATCTATCATTACTATCTATCACTAGCTATCATAACTATCACTACTATCATTAGTTTCTATCACTAGCTATCAACACTATCATTACTATCTATCACTATCTATCATAACTATCACTAGCTATCAACACTATCTATCACTAGCTATCAACACTATCATTATCTATCATCACTATCTATCATTACTATCGATCACTAGCTATCAACACTATCACTAGCTTTCAACACTATCTATCATTACTATCTATCACTAGCTATCAACACTATCTATCATTACTATCTATCACTAGCTATCATAACTATCCCTAGCTATCAACACTATCTATCACTAGCTATCAACACTATCTATCATTACTATCTATCAATAGCTATCAACCCTATATATCACTAGCTATCAACACTATCTATCATTACTATCTATCATCACTATCTATCATCACTATCTATCACCACTATCCTTACTATCTATCACTAGCTGTCAACACTATCTATCATTACTATCTATCACTAGCTATCTATCACCACTATCCTTACTATCTATCACTCGCTGTTAACACTATCTATCATTACTATCTATCACTAGCTATCAACACTATCTATCATTGCTATCTATCACTAGCTATCAACACTATCTATCATTACTATCTATCACTAGCTATGACTAGCTATCAACACTATCCTTACTATCTATCACTAACTATCAACACTATCTAGCACTAGCTATCAAGAGTACATATCACTAGCTAACATTAATAGCTATCACTAGCTATCAACACTATCTATCACTATCTATCATAACTATCACTAGCTATCAACACTATCTATCACCAACTATCATTACTATCTGTCACTAGCTATCAAACCTATCTATCACAAACTACCATTACTATCTATCACTAGCTATCAACACTATCTATCACAAACTATTAACACTATCTAGCACTAGCTATCAAGAGTACATATCACTAGCTATCAACACTATCACTAGCTATCAACACTATCTATCACCAACTATCAACACTATCTAGCACTAGCTATCAAGAGTACATATCCCTAGCTATCAACACTATCACTAGCTATCAACACTATCTATCACTATCTATCATAACTATCACTAGCTATCAACCCTATCTATCACAAACTACCATTACTATCTATCACTAGCTATCAACACTATCTATCACAAACTATTAACACTATCTAGCACTAGCTATCAAGAGTACATATCACTAGCTATCAACACTATCACTAGCTATCAACACTATCTATCACCAACTATCAACACTATCTAGCACTAGCTATCAAGAGTACATATCACTAGCTATCAACACTATCACTAGCTATCAACACTATCTATCACCAAATATCAACACTATCTAGCACTAGCTATCAAGAGTACATATCACTAGCTATCAACACTATCACTAGCTATCAACACCATCTATCACCAACTATCATTACTATCTATCACTAGCTATCAACACTATCTATCACTAGCTATCATAACTATCACTAGCTATCAACACTACCTATCACCAACTATCATTACTATCTATCACTTGCTATCAACACCATCTATCACCAACTATCAACACTATCTATCACTAGCTATCATAACTATCACTAGCTATCAACACTACATATCACCAACTATCAACACTATCTATCACTAGCTATCAACACCATCTATCACCAACTATCATTACTATCTATCACTAGCTATCAACACTATCTATCACTAGCTATCATAACTATCACTAGCTATCAACACTATCTATCACCATCTATCAACACTATCTATCACTAGCTATCAACACTATCTATCACCAGCTATCAACACTATCACTAGCTATCAACACTATCTATCACCAACTATCAATACTATCAATCACTAGCTATCAACACTATCACTAGCTATCAACACCATCTATCACCAACTATCAACACTATCTATCACTAGCTATCAACACCATCTATCACCAACTATCATTACTATCTATCACTAGCTATCAACACTATCTATCACAAACTATCAACACTACCACTAGCTATCAACACTATCTATCACCATCTATCAACACTATCTATCACTAGCTATCAACACTATCTATCACCAGCTATCAACACTATCACTAGCTATCAACACTATCTATCACCAACTATCCTTACTATCTATCATTAGCTAATCAACGCTATCACTATCTATCAACATTATCTATCACTAGCTATAATTAGCTATCAACACTATCTATCACCAACTATCCTTACTATCTATCATTAGCTAATCAACGCTATCACTATCTATCAACATTATCTATCACTAGCTATAATTAGCTATCAACACTATCTATCACCAACTATCAATACTATCAATCACTAGCTATCAACACTATCATTAGCTATCAACACCATCTATCACCAAATATCATTACTATCTATCACTAGCTATCAACACTATCTATCACAAACTATTAACACTATCTAGCACTAGCTATCAAGAGTACATATTACTAGCTATCAACACTATCACTAGCTATCAACACTATCTATCACAAACTATCAACACTATCTATCACTAGCTATCAACACTATCTATCACTAGCTATCATAACTATCACTAGCTATCAACACTACCTATCACCAACTATCATTACTATCTATCACTAGCTATCAACACCATCTATCACCAACTAGCATTACTATCTATCACTAGCTATCATAACTATCACTAGCTATCAACACTACCTATCACCAACTATCATTACTATCTATCACTAGCTATCAACACCATCTATCACCAACTAGCATTACTATCTATCACTAGCTATCAACACTACCTATCACCAACTATCATTACTATCTATCACCAACTATCAACACTATCTATCACTAGCCATCAACACTACCACTAGCTATCAACACTATCTATCAACACTATCTATCACCATCTATCTATCACTAGCTATCATAACTATCACTAGCTATCAACACTACATATCACCAACTATCAACACTATCTATCACTAGCTATCAACACCATCTATCACCAACTATCAACACTATCTATCACTAGCTATCATAACTATCACTAGCTATCAACACCATCTATCACCAACTATCATTACTATCTATCACTAGCTATCAACACTATCTATCACTAGCTATCATAACTATCACTAGCTATCAACACTACATATCACCAACTATCAACACTATCTATCACTAGCTATCAACACCATCTATCACCAACTATCATTACTATCTATCACTAGCTATCAACACTATCTATCACTAGCTATCATAACTATCACTAGCTATCAACACTACATATCACCAACTATCAACACTATCTATCACTAGCTATCAACACCATCTATCACCAACTAGCATTACTATCTATCACTAGCTATCAACACTATCTATCACTAGCTATCAACACTATCTATCACAAACTATCAACACTACCACTAGCTATCAACACTATCTATCACCATCTATCAACACTATATATCACTAGCTATCAACACTATCTATCACCAGCTATCAACACTATCACTAGCTATCAACACTATCTATCACCAACTATCCTTACTATCTATCATTAGCTAATCAACGCTATCACTATCTATCAACATTATCTATCACTAGCTATAATTAGCTATCAACACTATCTATCACCAACTATCCTTACTATCTATCATTAGCTAATCAACGCTATCACTATCTATCAACATTATCTATCACTAGCTATAATTAGCTATCAACACTATCTATCACCAACTATCAATACTATCAATCACTAGCTATCAACACTATCACTAGCTATCAACACCATCTATCACCAACTATCAACACTATCTATCACTAGCTATCAACACCATCTATCACCAACTATCATTACTATCTATCACTAGCTATCAACACTATCTATCACAAACTATCAACACTACCACTAGCTATCAACACTATCTATCACCATCTATCAACACTATCTATCACTAGCTATCAACACTATCTATCACCAGCTATCAACACTATCACTAGCTATCAACACTATCTATCACCAACTATCCTTACTATCTATCATTAGCTAATCAACGCTATCACTATCTATCAACAGTATCTATCACTAGCTATAATTAGCTATCAACACTATCTATCACCAACTATCCTTACTATCTATCATTAGCTAATCAACGCTATCACTATCTATCAACATTATCTATCACTAGCTATAATTAGCTATCGACACTATCTATCACCAACTATCAATACTATCAATCACTAGCTATCAACACTATCATTAGCTATCAACACCATCTATCACCAAATATCATTACTATCTATCACTAGCTATCAACACTATCTATCACAAACTATTAACACTATCTAGCACTAGCTATCAAGAGTACATATTACTAGCTATCAACACTATCACTAGCTATCAACACTATCTATCACAAACTATCAACACTATCTATCACTAGCTATCAACACTATCTATCATTAGCTATCAACACTATCTATCACTAGCTATCAACACTACCTATCACCAACTATCATTACTATCTATCACTAGCTATCAACACCATCTATCACCAACTAGCATTACTATCTATCACTAGCTATCAACACTATCTATCACAAACTATCAACACTATCTATCACTAGCTATCATAACTATCACTAGCTATCAACACTACCTATCACCAACTATCATTACTATCTATCACCAACTATCAACACTATCTATCACTAGCCATCAACACTACCACTAGCTATCAACACTATCTATCAACACTATCTATCACCATCTATCTATCACTAGCTATCAACACTATCTATCACCAGCTATCAACACTATCACTAGCTATCAACACTATCTATCACCAACTATCCTTACTGTCTATCATTAGCTAATCAACGCTATCACTATCTATCAACATTATCTATCACTAGCTATAATTAGCTATCAACACTATTACTATCTATCAACACCATCTATCACTATCTATCACCAATTAACCTTACTATCTACCATTAGCTATCAACGCTATCACTATCTATCAACATTATCTATCACTAGCTATAATTAGCTATCAACACTATCACTATCTATCAACACCATCTATCACTAGCTATAATTATCTGTCAACACTATCTATCACCAACTATCAACACTATCTATCACCAACTATCAATCACTAGCTATCAACACTATATTTCACCAACTATCCTTACTATCTATCATTAGCTATCAACGCTATCACTATCTATCAACAGTATCTATCACTAGCTATAATTATCTATCAACACTATCACTAGCTATCAACACCATCTATCACCAAATATCATTACTATCTATCACTAGCTATCAACACTATCTATCACAAACTATTAACACTATCTAGCACTAGCTATCAAGAGTACATATCACTAGCTATCAACACTATCACTAGCTATCAACACTATCTATCACTAACTATCAACACTATCTAGCACTAGCTATCAAGAGTACATATCACTAGCTAACATTAATAGCTATCACTAGCTATCAACACTATCTATCACTATCTATCATAACTATCACTAGCTATCAACACTATCTATCACCAACTACCATTACTATCTATCACTAGCTATCAATACTATCTATCACAAACTATTAACACTATCTAGCACTAGCTATCAAGAGTACATATCACTAGCTATCAACACTATCACTAGCTATCAACACTATCTATCACCAACTATCAACACTATCTAGCACTAGCTATCAAGAGTACATATCCCTAGCTATCAACACTATCACTAGCTATCAACACTATCTATCACCAACTATCAACACTATCTAGCACTAGCTATCAAGAGTACATATCCCTAGCTATCAACACTATCACTAGCTATCAACACTATCTATCACCAACTATCAACACTATCTAGCACTAGCTATCAAGAGTACATATCACTAGCTATCAACACTATCACTAGCTATCAACACCATCTATCACCAACTATCATTACTATCTATCACTAGCTATCAACACTATCTATCACTAGCTATCAACACTATCTATCACTAGCTATCATAACTATCACTAGCTATCAACACTACATATCACCAACTATCAACACTATCTATCACTAGCTATCAACACTACCACTAGCTATCAACACTATCTATCACCATCTATCAACACTATCTATCACTAGCTATCAACACTATCTATCACCAGCTATCAACACTATCACTAGCTATCAACACTATCTATCACCAACTATCCTTACTGTCTATCATTAGCTAATCAACGCTATCACTATCTATCAACATTATCTATCACTAGCTATAATTAGCTATCAACACTATCTATCACCAACTATCCTTACTATCTATCATTAGCTAATCAACGCTATCACTATCTATCAACATTATCTATCACTAGCTATAATTAGCTATCAACACTATCTATCACCAACTATCAATACTATCAATCACTAGCTATCAACACTATCACTAGCTATCAACACCATCTATCACCAACTATCAACACTATCTATCACTAGCTATCAACACCATCTATCACCAACTATCATTACTATCTATCACTAGCTATCAACACTATCTATCACAAACTATCAACACTACCACTAGCTATCAACACTATCTATCACCATCTATCAACACTATCTATCACCAGCTATCAACACTATCACTAGCTATCAACACTATCTATCACCAACTATCCTTACTATCTATCATTAGCTAATCAACGCTATCACTATCTATCAACATTATCTATCACTAGCTATAATTAGCTATCAACACTATCTATCACCAACTATCCTTACTATCTATCATTAGCTAATCAACGCTATCACTATCTATCAACATTATCTATCACTAGCTATAATTAGCTATCAACACTATCTATCACCAACTATCAATACTATCAATCACTAGCTATCAACACTATCATTAGCTATCAACACCATCTATCACCAAATATCATTACTATCTATCACTAGCTATCAACACTATCTATCACAAACTATTAACACTATCTAGCACTAGCTATCAAGAGTACATATTACTAGCTATCAACACTATCACTAGCTATCAACACTATCTATCACAAACTATCAACACTATCTATCACTAGCTATCAACACTATCTATCACTAGCTATCATAACTATCACTAGCTATCAACACTACCTATCACCAACTATCATTACTATCTATCACTAGCTATCAACACCATCTATCACCAACTAGCATTACTATCTATCACTAGCTATCAACACTATCTATCACAAACTATCAACACTATCTATCACTAGCTATCATAACTATCACTAGCTATCAACACTACCTATCACCAACTATCATTACTATCTATCACCAACTATCAACACTATCTATCACTAGCCATCAACACTACCACTAGCTATCAACACTATCTATCAACACTATCTATCACCATCTATCTATCACTAGCTATCATAACTATCACTAGCTATCAACACTACATATCACCAACTATCAACACTATCTATCACTAGCTATCAACACCATCTATCACCAACTATCAACACTATCTATCACTAGCTATCATAACTATCACTAGCTATCAACACCATCTATCACCAACTATCATTACTATCTATCACTAGCTATCAACACTATCTATCACTAGCTATCATAACTATCACTAGCTATCAACACTACATATCACCAACTATCAACACTATCTATCACTAGCTATCAACACCATCTATCACCAACTATCATTACTATCTATCACTAGCTATCAACACTATCTATCACTAGCTATCATAACTATCACTAGCTATCAACACTACATATCACCAACTATCAACACTATCTATCACTAGCTATCAACACCATCTATCACCAACTAGCATTACTATCTATCACTAGCTATCAACACTATCTATCACTAGCTATCAACACTATCTATCACAAACTATCAACACTACCACTAGCTATCAACACTATCTATCACCATCTATCAACACTATATATCACTAGCTATCAACACTATCTATCACCAGCTATCAACACTATCACTAGCTATCAACACTATCTATCACCAACTATCCTTACTATCTATCATTAGCTAATCAACGCTATCACTATCTATCAACATTATCTATCACTAGCTATAATTAGCTATCAACACTATCTATCACCAACTATCCTTACTATCTATCATTAGCTAATCAACGCTATCACTATCTATCAACATTATCTATCACTAGCTATAATTAGCTATCAACACTATCTATCACCAACTATCAATACTATCAATCACTAGCTATCAACACTATCACTAGCTATCAACACCATCTATCACCAACTATCAACACTATCTATCACTAGCTATCAACACCATCTATCACCAACTATCATTACTATCTATCACTAGCTATCAACACTATCTATCACAAACTATCAACACTACCACTAGCTATCAACACTATCTATCACCATCTATCAACACTATCTATCACTAGCTATCAACACTATCTATCACCAGCTATCAACACTATCACTAGCTATCAACACTATCTATCACCAACTATCCTTACTATCTATCATTAGCTAATCAACGCTATCACTATCTATCAACAGTATCTATCACTAGCTATAATTAGCTATCAACACTATCTATCACCAACTATCCTTACTATCTATCATTAGCTAATCAACGCTATCACTATCTATCAACATTATCTATCACTAGCTATAATTAGCTATCGACACTATCTATCACCAACTATCAATACTATCAATCACTAGCTATCAACACTATCATTAGCTATCAACACCATCTATCACCAAATATCATTACTATCTATCACTAGCTATCAACACTATCTATCACAAACTATTAACACTATCTAGCACTAGCTATCAAGAGTACATATTACTAGCTATCAACACTATCACTAGCTATCAACACTATCTATCACAAACTATCAACACTATCTATCACTAGCTATCAACACTATCTATCATTAGCTATCAACACTATCTATCACTAGCTATCAACACTACCTATCACCAACTATCATTACTATCTATCACTAGCTATCAACACCATCTATCACCAACTAGCATTACTATCTATCACTAGCTATCAACACTATCTATCACAAACTATCAACACTATCTATCACTAGCTATCATAACTATCACTAGCTATCAACACTACCTATCACCAACTATCATTACTATCTATCACCAACTATCAACACTATCTATCACTAGCCATCAACACTACCACTAGCTATCAACACTATCTATCAACACTATCTATCACCATCTATCTATCACTAGCTATCAACACTATCTATCACCAGCTATCAACACTATCACTAGCTATCAACACTATCTATCACCAACTATCCTTACTGTCTATCATTAGCTAATCAACGCTATCACTATCTATCAACATTATCTATCACTAGCTATAATTAGCTATCAACACTATTACTATCTATCAACACCATCTATCACTATCTATCACCAATTAACCTTACTATCTACCATTAGCTATCAACGCTATCACTATCTATCAACATTATCTATCACTAGCTATAATTAGCTATCAACACTATCACTATCTATCAACACCATCTATCACTAGCTATAATTATCTGTCAACACTATCTATCACCAACTATCAACACTATCTATCACCAACTATCAATCACTAGCTATCAACACTATATTTCACCAACTATCCTTACTATCTATCATTAGCTATCAACGCTATCACTATCTATCAACAGTATCTATCACTAGCTATAATTATCTATCAACACTATCACTAGCTATCAACACCATCTATCACCAAATATCATTACTATCTATCACTAGCTATCAACACTATCTATCACAAACTATTAACACTATCTAGCACTAGCTATCAAGAGTACATATCACTAGCTATCAACACTATCACTAGCTATCAACACTATCTATCACTAACTATCAACACTATCTAGCACTAGCTATCAAGAGTACATATCACTAGCTAACATTAATAGCTATCACTAGCTATCAACACTATCTATCACTATCTATCATAACTATCACTAGCTATCAACACTATCTATCACCAACTACCATTACTATCTATCACTAGCTATCAATACTATCTATCACAAACTATTAACACTATCTAGCACTAGCTATCAAGAGTACATATCACTAGCTATCAACACTATCACTAGCTATCAACACTATCTATCACCAACTATCAACACTATCTAGCACTAGCTATCAAGAGTACATATCCCTAGCTATCAACACTATCACTAGCTATCAACACTATCTATCACCAACTATCAACACTATCTAGCACTAGCTATCAAGAGTACATATCCCTAGCTATCAACACTATCACTAGCTATCAACACTATCTATCACCAACTATCAACACTATCTAGCACTAGCTATCAAGAGTACATATCACTAGCTATCAACACTATCACTAGCTATCAACACCATCTATCACCAACTATCATTACTATCTATCACTAGCTATCAACACTATCTATCACTAGCTATCAACACTATCTATCACTAGCTATCATAACTATCACTAGCTATCAACACTACATATCACCAACTATCAACACTATCTATCACTAGCTATCAACACTACCACTAGCTATCAACACTATCTATCACCATCTATCAACACTATCTATCACTAGCTATCAACACTATCTATCACCAGCTATCAACACTATCACTAGCTATCAACACTATCTATCACCAACTATCCTTACTATCTATCATTAGCTATCAACGCTATCACTATCTATCAACAGTATCTATCACTAGCTATAATTATCTATCAACACTATCACTAGCTATCAACACCATCTATCACCAAATATCATTACTATCTATCACTAGCTATCAACACTATCTATCACAAACTATTAACACTATCTAGCACTAGCTATCAAGAGTACATATCACTAGCTATCAACACTATCACTAGCTATCAACACTATCTATCACTAACTATCAACACTATCTAGCACTAGCTATCAAGAGTACATATCACTAGCTAACATTAATAGCTATCACTAGCTATCAACACTATCTATCACTATCTATCATAACTATCACTAGCTATCAACACTATCTATCACCAACTACCATTACTATCTATCACTAGCTATCAATACTATCTATCACAAACTATTAACACTATCTAGCACTAGCTATCAAGAGTACATATCACTAGCTATCAACACTATCACTAGCTATCAACACTATCTATCACCAACTATCAACACTATCTAGCACTAGCTATCAAGAGTACATATCCCTAGCTATCAACACTATCACTAGCTATCAACACTATCTATCACCAACTATCAACACTATCTAGCACTAGCTATCAAGAGTACATATCCCTAGCTATCAACACTATCACTAGCTATCAACACTATCTATCACCAACTATCAACACTATCTAGCACTAGCTATCAAGAGTACATATCACTAGCTATCAACACTATCACTAGCTATCAACACCATCTATCACCAACTATCATTACTATCTATCACTAGCTATCAACACTATCTATCACTATCTATCACTAGCTATCAACACTATCTATCACTAGCTATCATAACTATCACTAGCTATCAACACTACATATCACCAACTATCAACACTATCTATCACTAGCTATCAACACTACCACTAGCTATCAACACTATCTATCACCATCTATCAACACTATCTATCACTAGCTATCAACACTATCTATCACCAGCTATCAACACTATCACTAGCTATCAACACTATCTATCACCAACTATCCTTACTGTCTATCATTAGCTAATCAACGCTATCACTATCTATCAACATTATCTATCACTAGCTATAATTAGCTATCAACACTATCACTATCTATCAACACCATCTATCACTATCTATCACCAATTATCCTTACTATCTACCATTAGCTATCAACGCTATCACTATCTATCAACATTATCTATCACTAGCTATAATTAGCTATCAACACCATCTATCACTAGCTATAATTATCTGTCAACACTATCTATCACCAACTATCCTTAATATCTACCATTAGCTATCAACGCTATCACTATCTATCAACTATATCACTAGGTATAATTAGCTATCAACACTATCACTATCTATCATTAGCTATCAACACAATATATCACTAGCTACAGTGAGGGAAAAAAGTATTTGATCCCCTGCTGATTTTGTATGTTTGCCCACTGACAAAGAAATGATCAGTCTATAACTTTAATGGTAGGTTTATTTGAACAGTGAGATACAGAATAACAACAAAAAAATCCAGAAAAACGCATGTGAAAATTTTTATAAATGGAATTGCATTTTAATGAGGGAAATAAGTATTTGACCCCTCTGCAAGACATGACTCAGTACTTGGAGGCAAAACCCTTGTTGGCAATCACAGAGGTCAGATGTTTCTTGCAGCTGGCCACCAGGTTTGCACACATCTCAGGAGGGATTTTGTCCCACTCCTCTTTGCAGATCTTCTCCAAGTCATTAAGGTTTCGAGGCTGATGTTTGGCAACTCGAACCTTCAGCTCCCTCCACAGATTTGCTATGGGATTAAGGTCTGGAGACTGGCTAGGCCACTCCAGGACCTTAATGTGCTTCTTCTTGAGCCACTCCTTTGTTGCCTTGGCCGTGTGTTTTGGGTCATTGTCATGCTGGAATACCCATCCACGACCCATTTTCAATGCCCTGGCTGAGGTCTCACCCAAGATTTGACAGTACATGGCCCCGTCCATCATCCCTTTGATGCGGTGAAGTTGTCCAGTCCCCTTAGCAGAAAAACACCCCCAAAGCATAATGTTTCCACCTCCATGTTTGACGGTGGGGATGGTTTTCTTGGGGTTATAGGCAGCATTCCTCCTCCTCCAAACACGGCGAGTTGAGTTGATGCCAAAGAGCTCCATTTTGGTCTCATCTGACCACAACACTTTCACCCAGTTGTCCTGTTCATTGGCAAACTTCAGACAGGCATGTATATGTGCTTTCTTGAGCAGGGGGACCTTGCGGGCGTTGCAGGATTTCAGTCCTTCACGGCATGGTGTGTTACCAATTGTTTTCTTGGTGACTATGGTCCCAGCTGCCTTGAGATCATTGACAAGATCCTCCCGTGTAGTTCTGGGCTGATTCCTCACCGTTCTCATGATCATTGCAACTCCAAGAGGTGAGATCTTGCATGGAGCCCCAGGCCGAGGGAGATTGACAGTTCTTTTGTGTTTCTTCCATTTGCGAATAATTGCACCAACTGTTGTCACCTTCTCACCAAGCTGCTTGGCGATGGTCTTGTAGCCCATTCCAGCCTTGTGTAGGTCTACAATCTTGTCCCTGACATCCTTGGAGAGCTCTTTGGTCTTGGCCATGGTGGAGAGGTTGGAATCTGATTGGTTGATTGCTTCTGTGGACAGGTGTCTTTTATACAGGTAACAAGCTGAGATTAGGAGCACTCCCTTTAAGAGTGTGCTCCTAATCTCAACTCGTTACCTGTATAAAAGACACCTGGGAGCCAGAAATTTTCTGATTGAGAGGGGGTCAAATACTTATTTCCCTCATTAAAATGCAAATCAATTTATAACATTTTTCACATGCGTTTTTCTGGATTTTTTTGTTGTTATTCTGTCTCTCACTGTTCAAATAAACCTACCAATACAATTATAGACTGATAATTTCTTTGTCAGTGCGCAAACTTACAAAATCAGCAGGGGATCAAATACTTTTTTCCCTCACTGTATATATCACTAGCTATGATTAGCTATCAACAATATCTATCACTAGCTGTATCAGAGTTAGAGTTATAGCAGAGTTGCAAAGAAAAAGCCATATCTCAGACTGGCCAATAAAAAGAAAAGATTAAGACGGGCAAAAGAACACAGACACTGGACAGCATCCCGGAGTCGCCTCTTCACTGTTGACGTTGAGACTGGTGTTTTGCGGGTTCTATTTAATAAAGCTGCCAGTTGAGGACTTGTGAGGCGTCTGTTTCTCAAACTAGACACTCTAATGTACTTGTCCTCTTGTTCAGTTGTGCACCAGGGCCTGCCACTCCTCTTTCTATTCTGGTCAGAGCCAGTTTGCGCTGTTCTGTGAAGGGAGTAGTACACAGCGTTGTACGAGATCTTCAGTTTCTTGGCAATTTCTCGCATGGAATAGCCTTCATTTTTCAGAACAAGAATAGACTGACGAGTTTCAGAAGAAAGTGCTTTGTTTCTGATCATTTTGAGCCTGTAATTCAAACCCCCAAATGCTGATGCTCCAGATACTCAACTAGTCTAAAGAAGGCCAGTTTTATTGCTTCTTTATCAGAACAACAGTTTTCAGCTGTGATAACATAATTGCAAAAGGGTTTTTGAATGATCAATTAGCCTTTTAAAATGCTAAACTTGGATTAGCTAACACAACGTGCCATTGGAACACAGGAGTGATGGATGCTGATAATGGGCCTCTGTTCGCCTACGTAGATATTCCATAACAAAAATCTGCTGTTTCCAGCTACAATAGTCATTTACAACATTAACAATGTCTACACTGTATTTCTGATCAATTTGATGTTATTTTAATGACCCTTTGTTTTGCTTTTCTTTCAAAACCAAGGACATTTCTAAGTGACCCCAAACTTTTGAACAGTAGTGTACGCTCAAGTGAAAAATAAGCTTTGGGGCTGACATGGACATGTGAAAGATTCATAGACTTTCAGCTGGAAACTAATCACAACCCCGCTCCTGAGACCCATCACTCCCAAACACAGCTGCGGTCAGCTCAAAGGAAAAGGAGAGAAGGAGCAACGCTTCAACAAGCATCACAGAATCAGCCACCTCAGCTGACTCCCACCTGGAAAACAGGTGTGGGTGACTGACTCAAAAGTCCTAACAACTGTGCCGAGGGGACATGCAGCACCACAATCCTACATGTTGGAAGTTCAACATGGGTCTGTCCACAGGAACAGACATCACCTCATCCATATGGATGGACCTGAGAACAACAACGCTACGAAGAAGATTCAAGTGTCTTCACCAGTCCGACACATCGTATTGTCAGAACTACCAACACCCAAGGTCATCATGGATGTACCTGCTACACCCAGAACAAGGTCTGGGCCAGCAATAGCTAAACCTCAAAGACTGGATTTATAAATCAGAGCAACAAGAACAAAACACTGAGCTACAAAAAAATAAACCACAGCTGTCAAGTTGTTACAGTTGTAATTTACCTAGGTAGATCTGTGTTAAAATAAATTAGACGTATTTGGGGTTAAAGTTTACAGAAAATATTTACTGTTCAATAATATGTTGAAATGTTCCAGAATAACTAAACAGGAACAGACCTACAGACATAAGGGCAGAATAATCCCTTGGGTTCTGTTGAGACAAAGGCAGAATAATCCCTTGAGGTCTGTTGAGACAAAGGCAGAATAATCCCTTGAGGTCTGTTGAGACAAAGGCAGAATAATCCCTTGAGGTCTGTTGAGACAAAGGCAGAATAATCCCTTGAGGTCTGTTGAGACAAAGGCAGAATAATCCCTTGAGGTCTGTAGAGACAAAGGCAGAATAATCCCTTGGGTTCTGTTGAGACAAAGGCAGAATAATCCCTTGGGTTCTGTTGAGACAAAGGCAGAATAATCCCTTGGGTTCTGTTGAGACAAAGACAGAATAATCCCTTGGGTTCTGTTGAGACAAAGGCAGAATAATCCCTTGGGTTCTGTTGAGACAAAGGCAGAATAATCCCTTGAGGTCTGTTGAGACAAAGGCAGAATAATCCCTTGAGGTCTGTTGAGACAAAGACAGAATAATCCCTTGGGTTCTGTTGAGACAAAGGCAGAATAATCCCTTGGGTTCTGTTGAGACAAAGGCAGAATAATCCCTTGAGGTCTGTTGAGACAAAGGCAGAATAATCCCTTGAGGTCTGTTGAGACAAAGACAGAATAATCCCTTGGGTTCTGTTGAGACAAAGGCAGAATAATCCCTTGGGTTCTGTTGAGACAAAGGCAGAATAATCCCTTGGGTTCTGTTGAGACAAAGGCAGAATAATCCCTTGGGTTCTGTTGAGACAAAGGCAGAATAATCCCTTGGGTTCTGTTGAGACAAAGGCAGAATAATCCCTTGGGTTCTGTTGAGACAAAGGCAGAATAATCCCTTGGGTTCTGTTGAGACAAAGGCAGAATAATCCCTTGGGTTCTGTTGAGACAAAGGCAGAATAATCCCTTGGGTTCTGTTGAGACAAAGGCAGAATAATCCCTTGGGTTCTGTTGAGACAAAGGCAGAATAATCCCTTGAGGTCTGTTGAGACAAAGGCAGAATAATCCCTTGAGGTCTGTTGAGACAAAGGCAGAATAATCCCTTGAGGTCTGTTGAGACAAAGGCAGAATAATCCCTTGAGGTCTGTTGAGACAAAGGCAGAATAATCCCTTGAGGTCTGTTGAGACAAAGGCAGAATAATCCCTTGAGGTCTGTTGAGACAAAGGCAGAATAATCCCTTGAGGTCTGTTGAGACAAAGGCAGAATAATCCCTTGAGGTCTGTTGAGACAAAGGCAGAATAATCCCTTGAGGTCTGTTGAGACAAAGGCAGAATAATCCCTTGAGGTCTGTTGAGACAAAGGCAGTCTACTCTTTGTTCTCTGAAAAGGAGAGATGTGGTGTTATTTGCATATTGCAACCTGATTGGCTATATGCTAATGAGGGCCTGTGAGAATGTAAGGGTTCATGAGGAAAGCATCTCTCTCCCTCAAAACATAAAGGCTTCATAATTGATGAAGGTCATGTTAACCGACTGATATCTAAGCCTGTTAACCTCAGACCTTTATTCCAAAAACCTATTCTTTCCCCATTCCTTTTCCCCATTGGGATGGCTGAACGAACCAGAGGTGATTTATTTCCAGGTTTTAGGAGTACAAGCTGGCGAACTCTATTGTGGCAAAGTTGGTTCCTGTTTCAGTCATTTCTTTGGTCAGGTTCGAGTGGGTCAAACAAAAACACCCTAATGGTTGGTTGACAATAGATCCTCCCACAATGCAGGCGACTGGCAGTTCAGGACGAAGTTGGTGAAGAGCAACTGCCGAAACTGGCGGTCGACTGGCAGTTCAGGATGAAGTTGGTGAAGAGCAACTGCAGAAACTGGCGGTCGACTGGCAGTTCAGGACGGTTGGTGAAGAGCAACTGCAGAAACTGGCGGTCGACTGGCAGTTCAGGATGAAGTTGGTGAAGAGCAACTGCAGAAACTGGCGGTCGACTGGCAGTTCAGGATGAAGTTGGTGAAGAGCAACTGCAGAAACTGGCGGTCGACTGGCAGTTCAGGATGAAGTTGGTGAAGAGCAACTGCAGAAACTGGCGGTCGACTGGCAGTTCAGGATGAAGTTGGTGAAGAGCAACTGCAGAACCTGGCGGTCGACTGCAGTCAGAACTTCATGACCTTTGATCAAATGACTTTTGTAAAGTTCATGCAGTCGATATGTAGGTGCAAGTCGGACAATTTTTATTCCCATAATGCAACACACTTTGAAAGACCGTAACCAACGATGGCGGTGAGCAGAAAGTAATGTCCTCGAACGCGCCCAAGTCGACGCGGAGCCGTTCCCTCTGCTGCGTGAGCTGAATATTATGGAGGAACCATGGGGGGGGGGAAGAGGAAACTTTCTCTGACAGGAACATTGACAACAACAACATCAAGTCCACTGGTAAACGGGCTGAGTCAACTCTTCTTTAACCACCGTCTTCAGGGTTAATACTGCCCGGCGGTGCAAAACCAACTGCACGGTGGTCATGTGATGACACGGAGGTCATGTGATGACACGGAGGCGCCACTCCTCCGCACCGCCGGTGTACCTTGCAGAGTTGTACTACCGGTCTACACCGTTAACGTCTAGTAGTAGATTCAATCAGCCGGTTAATGTAGCCTAGGTTACTAGTCAGATCCTGTCTACTACTGTCTGCGGTCATGTTGTTGAGTGTTGTGAGCAGTGTGTGTCTGCTCCTAGCCATGCTACAGCCAGAGGTGGGACAATGTGAGGCTGAATTGAACACATCTCCAGGTTTGTTACCATAGCTCTCTGTCTTTCACCTCGCTATGTGCTGCTTTCAGTTCATATGGCTCTCGTCTGTATGGGCTACTACTGTCTGCGGTCATGTTGTTGAGTGTTGTGAGCAGTGTGTGTCTGCTCCTAGCCATGCTACAGCCAGAGGTGGGACAATGTGAGGCTGAATTGAACACATCTCCAGGTTTGTTACCATAGCTCTCTGTCTTTCACCTCGCTATGTGCTGCTTTCAGTTCATATGGCTCTCGTCTGTATGGGCTACTACTGTCTGCGGTCATGTTGTTGAGTGTTGTGAGCAGTGTGTGTCTGCTCCTAGCCATGCTACAGCCAGAGGTGGGACAATGTGAGGCTGAATTGAACACATCTCCAGGTTTGTTACCATAGCTCTCTGTCTTTCACCTCGCTATGTGCTGCTTTCAGTTCATATGGCTCTCGTCTGTATGGGCTACTACTGTCTGCGGTCATGTTGTTGAGTGTTGTGAGCAGTGTGTGTCTGCTCCTAGCCATGCTACAGCCAGAGGTGGGACAATGTGAGGCTGAATTGAACACATCTCCAGGTTTGTTACCATAGCTCTCTGTCTTTCACCTCGCTATGTGCTGCTTTCAGTTCATATGGCTCTCGTCTGTATGGGCTACTACTGTCTGCGGTCATGTTGTTGAGTGTTGTGAGCAGTGTGTGTCTGCTCCTAGCCATGCTACAGCCAGAGGTGGGACAATGTGAGGCTGAATTGAACACATCTCCAGGTTTGTTACCATAGCTCTCTGTCTTTCACCTCGCTATGTGCTGCTTTCAGTTCATATGGCTCTCGTCTGTATGGGCTACTACTGTCTGCGGTCATGTTGTTGAGTGTTGTGAGCAGTGTGTGTCTGCTCCTAGCCATGCTACAGCCAGAGGTGGGACAATGTGAGGCTGAATTGAACACATCTCCAGGTTTGTTACCATAGCTCTCTGTCTTTCACCTCGCTATGTGCTGCTTTCAGTTCATATGGCTCTCGTCTGTATGGGCTACTACTGTCTGCGGTCATGTTGTTGAGTGTTGTGAGCAGTGTGTGTCTGCTCCTAGCCATGCTACAGCCAGAGGTGGGACAATGTGAGGCTGAATTGAACACATCTCCAGGTTTGTTACCATAGCTCTCTGTCTTTCACCTCGCTATGTGCTGCTTTCAGTTCATATGGCTCTCGTCTGTATGGGCTACTACTGTCTGCGGTCATGTTGTTGAGTGTTGTGAGCAGTGTGTGTCTGCTCCTAGCCATGCTACAGCCAGAGGTGGGACAATGTGAGGCTGAATTGAACACATCTCCAGGTTTGTTACCATAGCTCTCTGTCTTTCACCTCGCTATGTGCTGCTTTCAGTTCATATGGCTCTCGTCTGTATGGGCTACTACTGTCTGCGGTCATGTTGTTGAGTGTTGTGAGCAGTGTGTGTCTGCTCCTAGCCATGCTACAGCCAGAGGTGGGACAATGTGAGGCTGAATTGAACACATCTCCAGGTTTGTTACCATAGCTCTCTGTCTTTCACCTCGCTATGTGCTGCTTTCAGTTCATATGGCTCTCGTCTGTATGGGCTACTACTGTCTGCGGTCATGTTGTTGAGTGTTGTGAGCAGTGTGTGTCTGCTCCTAGCCATGCTACAGCCAGAGGTGGGACAATGTGAGGCTGAATTGAACACATCTCCAGGTTTGTTACCATAGCTCTCTGTCTTTCACCTCGCTATGTGCTGCTTTCAGTTCATATGGCTCTCGCCTGTATGGGCTACTACTGTCTGCGGTCATGTTGTTGAGTGTTGTGAGCAGTGTGTGTCTGCTCCTAGCCATGCTACAGCCAGAGGTGGGACAATGTGAGGCTGAATTGAACACATCTCCAGGTTTGTTACCATAGCTCTCTGTCTTTCACCTCGCTATGTGCTGCTTTCAGTTCATATGGCTCTCGTCTGTATGGGCTACTACTGTCTGCGGTCATGTTGTTGAGTGTTGTGAGCAGTGTGTGTCTGCTCCTAGCCATGCTACAGCCAGAGGTGGGACAATGTGAGGCTGAATTGAACACATCTCCAGGTTTGTTACCATAGCTCTCTGTCTTTCACCTCGCTATGTGCTGCTTTCAGTTCATATGGCTCTCGTCTGTATGGGCTACTACTGTCTGCGGTCATGTTGTTGAGTGTTGTGAGCAGTGTGTGTCTGCTCCTAGCCATGCTACAGCCAGAGGTGGGACAATGTGAGGCTGAATTGAACACATCTCCAGGTTTGTTACCATAGCTCTCTGTCTTTCACCTCGCTATGTGCTGCTTTCAGTTCATATGGCTCTCGTCTGTATGGGCTACTACTGTCTGCGGTCATGTTGTTGAGTGTTGTGAGCAGTGTGTGTCTGCTCCTAGCCATGCTACAGCCAGAGGTGGGACAATGTGAGGCTGAATTGAACACATCTCCAGGTTTGTTACCATAGCTCTCTGTCTTTCACCTCGCTATGTGCTGCTTTCAGTTCATATGGCTCTCGTCTGTATGGGCTACTACTGTCTGCGGTCATGTTGTTGAGTGTTGTGAGCAGTGTGTGTCTGCTCCTAGCCATGCTACAGCCAGAGGTGGGACAATGTGAGGCTGAATTGAACACATCTCCAGGTTTGTTACCATAGCTCTCTGTCTTTCACCTCGCTATGTGCTGCTTTCAGTTCATATGGCTCTCGTCTGTATGGGCTACTACTGTCTGCGGTCATGTTGTTGAGTGTTGTGAGCAGTGTGTGTCTGCTCCTAGCCATGCTACAGCCAGAGGTGGGACAATGTGAGGCTGAATTGAACACATCTCCAGGTTTGTTACCATAGCTCTCTGTCTTTCACCTCGCTATGTGCTGCTTTCAGTTCATATGGCTCTCGTCTGTATGGGCTACTACTGTCTGCGGTCATGTTGTTGAGTGTTGTGAGCAGTGTGTGTCTGCTCCTAGCCATGCTACAGCCAGAGGTGGGACAATGTGAGGCTGAATTGAACACATCTCCAGGTTTGTTACCATAGCTCTCTGTCTTTCACCTCGCTATGTGCTGCTTTCAGTTCATATGGCTCTCGTCTGTATGGGCTACTACTGTCTGCGGTCATGTTGTTGAGTGTTGTGAGCAGTGTGTGTCTGCTCCTAGCCATGCTACAGCCAGAGGTGGGACAATGTGAGGCTGAATTGAACACATCTCCAGGTTTGTTACCATAGCTCTCTGTCTTTCACCTCGCTATGTGCTGCTTTCAGTTCATATGGCTCTCGTCTGTATGGGCTACTACTGTCTGCGGTCATGTTGTTGAGTGTTGTGAGCAGTGTGTGTCTGCTCCTAGCCATGCTACAGCCAGAGGTGGGACAATGTGAGGCTGAATTGAACACATCTCCAGGTTTGTTACCATAGCTCTCTGTCTTTCACCTCGCTATGTGCTGCTTTCAGTTCATATGGCTCTCGTCTGTATGGGCTACTACTGTCTGCGGTCATGTTGTTGGAGTGTTGTGAGCAGTGTGTGTCTGCTCCTAGCCATGCTACAGCCAGAGGTGGGACAATGTGAGGCTGAATTGAACACATCTCCAGGTTTGTTACCATAGCTCTCTGTCTTTCACCTCGCTATGTGCTGCTTTCAGTTCATATGGCTCTCGTCTGTATGGGCTACTACTGTCTGCGGTCATGTTGTTGAGTGTTGTGAGCAGTGTGTGTCTGCTCCTAGCCATGCTACAGCCAGAGGTGGGACAATGTGAGGCTGAATTGAACACATCTCCAGGTTTGTTACCATAGCTCTCTGTCTTTCACCTCGCTATGTGCTGCTTTCAGTTCATATGGCTCTCGTCTGTATGGGCTACTACTGTCTGCGGTCATGTTGTTGAGTGTTGTGAGCAGTGTGTGTCTGCTCCTAGCCATGCTACAGCCAGAGGTGGGACAATGTGAGGCTGAATTGAACACATCTCCAGGTTTGTTACCATAGCTCTCTGTCTTTCACCTCGCTATGTGCTGCTTTCAGTTCATATGGCTCTCGTCTGTATGGGCTACTACTGTCTGCGGTCATGTTGTTGAGTGTTGTGAGCAGTGTGTGTCTGCTCCTAGCCATGCTACAGCCAGAGGTGGGACAATGTGAGGCTGAATTGAACACATCTCCAGGTTTGTTACCATAGCTCTCTGTCTTTCACCTCGCTATGTGCTGCTTTCAGTTCATATGGCTCTCGTCTGTATGGGCTACTACTGTCTGCGGTCATGTTGTTGAGTGTTGTGAGCAGTGTGTGTCTGCTCCTAGCCATGCTACAGCCAGAGGTGGGACAATGTGAGGCTGAATTGAACACATCTCCAGGTTTGTTACCATAGCTCTCTGTCTTTCACCTCGCTATGTGCTGCTTTCAGTTCATATGGCTCTCGTCTGTATGGGCTACTACTGTCTGCGGTCATGTTGTTGAGTGTTGTGAGCAGTGTGTGTCTGCTCCTAGCCATGCTACAGCCAGAGGTGGGACAATGTGAGGCTGAATTGAACACATCTCCAGGTTTGTTACCATAGCTCTCTGTCTTTCACCTCGCTATGTGCTGCTTTCAGTTCATATGGCTCTCGTCTGTATGGGCTACTACTGTCTGCGGTCATGTTGTTGAGTGTTGTGAGCAGTGTGTGTCTGCTCCTAGCCATGCTACAGCCAGAGGTGGGACAATGTGAGGCTGAATTGAACACATCTCCAGGTTTGTTACCATAGCTCTCTGTCTTTCACCTCGCTATGTGCTGCTTTCAGTTCATATGGCTCTCGTCTGTATGGGCTACTACTGTCTGCGGTCATGTTGTTGAGTGTTGTGAGCAGTGTGTGTCTGCTCCTAGCCATGCTACAGCCAGAGGTGGGACAATGTGAGGCTGAATTGAACACATCTCCAGGTTTGTTACCATAGCTCTCTGTCTTTCACCTCGCTATGTGCTGCTTTCAGTTCATATGGCTCTCGTCTGTATGGGCTACTACTGTCTGCGGTCATGTTGTTGAGTGTTGTGAGCAGTGTGTGTCTGCTCCTAGCCATGCTACAGCCAGAGGTGGGACAATGTGAGGCTGAATTGAACACATCTCCAGGTTTGTTACCATAGCTCTCTGTCTTTCACCTCGCTATGTGCTGCTTTCAGTTCATATGGCTCTCGTCTGTATGGGCTACTACTGTCTGCGGTCATGTTGTTGAGTGTTGTGAGCAGTGTGTGTCTGCTCCTAGCCATGCTACAGCCAGAGGTGGGACAATGTGAGGCTGAATTGAACACATCTCCAGGTTTGTTACCATAGCTCTCTGTCTTTCACCTCGCTATGTGCTGCTTTCAGTTCATATGGCTCTCGTCTGTATGGGCTACTACTGTCTGCGGTCATGTTGTTGGAGTGTTGTGAGCAGTGTGTGTCTGCTCCTAGCCATGCTACAGCCAGAGGTGGGACAATGTGAGGCTGAATTGAACACATCTCCAGGTTTGTTACCATAGCTCTCTGTCTTTCACCTCGCTATGTGCTGCTTTCAGTTCATATGGCTCTCGTCTGTATGGGCTACTACTGTCTGCGGTCATGTTGTTGAGTGTTGTGAGCAGTGTGTGTCTGCTCCTAGCCATGCTACAGCCAGAGGTGGGACAATGTGAGGCTGAATTGAACACATCTCCAGGTTTGTTACCATAGCTCTCTGTCTTTCACCTCGCTATGTGCTGCTTTCAGTTCATATGGCTCTCGTCTGTATGGGCTACTACTGTCTGCGGTCATGTTGTTGAGTGTTGTGAGCAGTGTGTGTCTGCTCCTAGCCATGCTACAGCCAGAGGTGGGACAATGTGAGGCTGAATTGAACACATCTCCAGGTTTGTTACCATAGCTCTCTGTCTTTCACCTCGCTATGTGCTGCTTTCAGTTCATATGGCTCTCGTCTGTATGGGCTACTACTGTCTGCGGTCATGTTGTTGAGTGTTGTGAGCAGTGTGTGTCTGCTCCTAGCCATGCTACAGCCAGAGGTGGGACAATGTGAGGCTGAATTGAACACATCTCCAGGTTTGTTACCATAGCTCTCTGTCTTTCACCTCGCTATGTGCTGCTTTCAGTTCATATGGCTCTCGTCTGTATGGGCTACTACTGTCTGCGGTCATGTTGTTGAGTGTTGTGAGCAGTGTGTGTCTGCTCCTAGCCATGCTACAGCCAGAGGTGGGACAATGTGAGGCTGAATTGAACACATCTCCAGGTTTGTTACCATAGCTCTCTGTCTTTCACCTCGCTATGTGCTGCTTTCAGTTCATATGGCTCTCGTCTGTATGGGCTACTACTGTCTGCGGTCATGTTGTTGGAGTGTTGTGAGCAGTGTGTGTCTGCTCCTAGCCATGCTACAGCCAGAGGTGGGACAATGTGAGGCTGAATTGAACACATCTCCAGGTTTGTTACCATAGCTCTCTGTCTTTCACCTCGCTATGTGCTGCTTTCAGTTCATATGGCTCTCGTCTGTATGGGCTACTACTGTCTGCGGTCATGTTGTTGAGTGTTGTGAGCAGTGTGTGTCTGCTCCTAGCCATGCTACAGCCAGAGGTGGGACAATGTGAGGCTGAATTGAACACATCTCCAGGTTTGTTACCATAGCTCTCTGTCTTTCACCTCGCTATGTGCTGCTTTCAGTTCATATGGCTCTCGTCTGTATGGGCTACTACTGTCTGCGGTCATGTTGTTGAGTGTTGTGAGCAGTGTGTGTCTGCTCCTAGCCATGCTACAGCCAGAGGTGGGACAATGTGAGGCTGAATTGAACACATCTCCAGGTTTGTTACCATAGCTCTCTGTCTTTCACCTCGCTATGTGCTGCTTTCAGTTCATATGGCTCTCGTCTGTATGGGCTACTACTGTCTGCGGTCATGTTGTTGAGTGTTGTGAGCAGTGTGTGTCTGCTCCTAGCCATGCTACAGCCAGAGGTGGGACAATGTGAGGCTGAATTGAACACATCTCCAGGTTTGTTACCATAGCTCTCTGTCTTTCACCTCGCTATGTGCTGCTTTCAGTTCATATGGCTCTCGTCTGTATGGGCTACTACTGTCTGCGGTCATGTTGTTGAGTGTTGTGAGCAGTGTGTGTCTGCTCCTAGCCATGCTACAGCCAGAGGTGGGACAATGTGAGGCTGAATTGAACACATCTCCAGGTTTGTTACCATAGCTCTCTGTCTTTCACCTCGCTATGTGCTGCTTTCAGTTCATATGGCTCTCGTCTGTATGGGCTACTACTGTCTGCGGTCATGTTGTTGAGTGTTGTGAGCAGTGTGTGTCTGCTCCTAGCCATGCTACAGCCAGAGGTGGGACAATGTGAGGCTGAATTGAACACATCTCCAGGTTTGTTACCATAGCTCTCTGTCTTTCACCTCGCTATGTGCTGCTTTCAGTTCATATGGCTCTCGTCTGTATGGGCTACTACTGTCTGCGGTCATGTTGTTGAGTGTTGTGAGCAGTGTGTGTCTGCTCCTAGCCATGCTACAGCCAGAGGTGGGACAATGTGAGGCTGAATTGAACACATCTCCAGGTTTGTTACCATAGCTCTCTGTCTTTCACCTCGCTATGTGCTGCTTTCAGTTCATATGGCTCTCGTCTGTATGGGCTACTACTGTCTGCGGTCATGTTGTTGAGTGTTGTGAGCAGTGTGTGTCTGCTCCTAGCCATGCTACAGCCAGAGGTGGGACAATGTGAGGCTGAATTGAACACATCTCCAGGTTTGTTACCATAGCTCTCTGTCTTTCACCTCGCTATGTGCTGCTTTCAGTTCATATGGCTCTCGTCTGTATGGGCTACTACTGTCTGCGGTCATGTTGTTGAGTGTTGTGAGCAGTGTGTGTCTGCTCCTAGCCATGCTACAGCCAGAGGTGGGACAATGTGAGGCTGAATTGAACACATCTCCAGGTTTGTTACCATAGCTCTCTGTCTTTCACCTCGCTATGTGCTGCTTTCAGTTCATATGGCTCTCGTCTGTATGGGCTACTACTGTCTGCGGTCATGTTGTTGGAGTGTTGTGAGCAGTGTGTGTCTGCTCCTAGCCATGCTACAGCCAGAGGTGGGACAATGTGAGGCTGAATTGAACACATCTCCAGGTTTGTTACCATAGCTCTCTGTCTTTCACCTCGCTATGTGCTGCTTTCAGTTCATATGGCTCTCGTCTGTATGGGCTACTACTGTCTGCGGTCATGTTGTTGAGTGTTGTGAGCAGTGTGTGTCTGCTCCTAGCCATGCTACAGCCAGAGGTGGGACAATGTGAGGCTGAATTGAACACATCTCCAGGTTTGTTACCATAGCTCTCTGTCTTTCACCTCGCTATGTGCTGCTTTCAGTTCATATGGCTCTCGTCTGTATGGGCTACTACTGTCTGCGGTCATGTTGTTGAGTGTTGTGAGCAGTGTGTGTCTGCTCCTAGCCATGCTACAGCCAGAGGTGGGACAATGTGAGGCTGAATTGAACACATCTCCAGGTTTGTTACCATAGCTCTCTGTCTTTCACCTCGCTATGTGCTGCTTTCAGTTCATATGGCTCTCGTCTGTATGGGCTACTACTGTCTGCGGTCATGTTGTTGAGTGTTGTGAGCAGTGTGTGTCTGCTCCTAGCCATGCTACAGCCAGAGGTGGGACAATGTGAGGCTGAATTGAACACATCTCCAGGTTTGTTACCATAGCTCTCTGTCTTTCACCTCGCTATGTGCTGCTTTCAGTTCATATGGCTCTCGTCTGTATGGGCTACTACTGTCTGCGGTCATGTTGTTGAGTGTTGTGAGCAGTGTGTGTCTGCTCCTAGCCATGCTACAGCCAGAGGTGGGACAATGTGAGGCTGAATTGAACACATCTCCAGGTTTGTTACCATAGCTCTCTGTCTTTCACCTCGCTATGTGCTGCTTTCAGTTCATATGGCTCTCGTCTGTATGGGCTACTACTGTCTGCGGTCATGTTGTTGAGTGTTGTGAGCAGTGTGTGTCTGCTCCTAGCCATGCTACAGCCAGAGGTGGGACAATGTGAGGCTGAATTGAACACATCTCCAGGTTTGTTACCATAGCTCTCTGTCTTTCACCTCGCTATGTGCTGCTTTCCTGAGCAGTGTGTGTCTGCTCCTAAGCCATGCTACAGCCAGAGGTGGGACAATGTGAGGCTGAATTGAACACATCTCCAGGTTTGTTACCATAGCTCTCTGTCTTTCACCTCTGTGCTGCTGTTCATATGTATGGGCTACTACTGTCTGTCAGTCAGTCTGTGGTGGTGTGTTGAGGTGTGTGTCTGTGAGCCTCCTAGTACAGCCAGAGGTGGGACAATGTGAGGCTGAATTGAACACATCTCCAGGTTTGTTACCATAGCTCTCTGTCTTTCACCTCGCTATGTGCTGCTTTCAGTTCATATGGCTCTCGTCTGTATGGGCTACTACTGTCTGCGGTCATGTTGTTGAGTGTTGTGAGCAGTGTGTGTCTGCTCCTAGCCATGCTACAGCCAGAGGTGGGACAATGTGAGGCTGAATTGAACACATCTCCAGGTTTGTTACCATAGCTCTCTGTCTTTCACCTCGCTATGTGCTGCTTTCAGTTCATATGGCTCTCGTCTGTATGGGCTACTACTGTCTGCGGTCATGTTGTTGAGTGTTGTGAGCAGTGTGTGTGTCTGCTCCTAGCCATGCTACAGCCAGAGGTGGGACAATGTGAGGCTGAATTGAACACATCTCCAGGTTTGTTACCATAGCTCTCTGTCTTTCACCTCGCTATGTGCTGCTTTCAGTTCATATGGCTCTCGTCTGTATGGGCTACTACTGTCTGCGGTCATGTTGTTGAGTGTTGTGAGCAGTGTGTGTCTGCTCCTAGCCATGCTACAGCCAGAGGTGGGACAATGTGAGGCTGAATTGAACACATCTCCAGGTTTGTTACCATAGCTCTCTGTCTTTCACCTCGCTATGTGCTGCTTTCAGTTCATATGGCTCTCGTCTGTATGGGCTACTACTGTCTGCGGTCATGTTGTTGAGTGTTGTGAGCAGTGTGTGTCTGCTCCTAGCCATGCTACAGCCAGAGGTGGGACAATGTGAGGCTGAATTGAACACATCTCCAGGTTTGTTACCATAGCTCTCTGTCTTTCACCTCGCTATGTGCTGCTTTCAGTTCATATGGCTCTCGCCTGTATGGGCTACTACTGTCTGCGGTCATGTTGTTGAGTGTTGTGAGCAGTGTGTGTCTGCTCCTAGCCATGCTACAGCCAGAGGTGGGACAATGTGAGGCTGAATTGAACACATCTCCAGGTTTGTTACCATAGCTCTCTGTCTTTCACCTCGCTATGTGCTGCTTTCAGTTCATATGGCTCTCGCCTGTATGGGCTACTACTGTCTGCGGTCATGTTGTTGAGTGTTGTGAGCAGTGTGTGTCTGCTCCTAGCCATGCTACAGCCAGAGGTGGGACAATGTGAGGCTGAATTGAACACATCTCCAGGTTTGTTACCATAGCTCTCTGTCTTTCACCTCGCTATGTGCTGCTTTCAGTTCATATGGCTCTCGTCTGTATGGGCTACTACTGTCTGCGGTCATGTTGTTGAGTGTTGTGAGCAGTGTGTGTCTGCTCCTAGCCATGCTACAGCCAGAGGTGGGACAATGTGAGGCTGAATTGAACACATCTCCAGGTTTGTTACCATAGCTCTCTGTCTTTCACCTCGCTATGTGCTGCTTTCAGTTCATATGGCTCTCGTCTGTATGGGCTACTACTGTCTGCGGTCATGTTGTTGAGTGTTGTGAGCAGTGTGTGTCTGCTCCTAGCCATGCTACAGCCAGAGGTGGGACAATGTGAGGCTGAATTGAACACATCTCCAGGTTTGTTACCATAGCTCTCTGTCTTTCACCTCGCTATGTGCTGCTTTCAGTTCATATGGCTCTCGTCTGTATGGGCTACTACTGTCTGCGGTCATGTTGTTGAGTGTTGTGAGCAGTGTGTGTCTGCTCCTAGCCATGCTACAGCCAGAGGTGGGACAATGTGAGGCTGAATTGAACACATCTCCAGGTTTGTTACCATAGCTCTCTGTCTTTCACCTCGCTTATGTGCTGCTTTCAGTTCATATGGCTCTCGTCTGTATGGGCTACTACTGTCTGCGGTCATGTTGTTGAGTGTTGTGAGCAGTGTGTGTCTGCTCCTAGCCATGCTACAGCCAGAGGTGGGACAATGTGAGGCTGAATTGAACACATCTCCAGGTTTGTTACCATAGCTCTCTGTCTTTCACCTCGCTATGTGCTGCTTTCAGTTCATATGGCTCTCGTCTGTATGGGCTACTACTGTCTGCGGTCATGTTGTTGAGTGTTGTGAGCAGTGTGTGTCTGCTCCTAGCCATGCTACAGCCAGAGGTGGGACAATGTGAGGCTGAATTGAACACATCTCCAGGTTTGTTACCATAGCTCTCTGTCTTTCACCTCGCTATGTGCTGCTTTCAGTTCATATGGCTCTCGTCTGTATGGGCTACTACTGTCTGCGGTCATGTTGTTGAGTGTTGTGAGCAGTGTGTGTCTGCTCCTAGCCATGCTACAGCCAGAGGTGGGACAATGTGAGGCTGAATTGAACACATCTCCAGGTTTGTTACCATAGCTCTCTGTCTTTCACCTCGCTATGTGCTGCTTTCAGTTCATATGGCTCTCGTCTGTATGGGCTACTACTGTCTGCGGTCATGTTGTTGAGTGTTGTGAGCAGTGTGTGTCTGCTCCTAGCCATGCTACAGCCAGAGGTGGGACAATGTGAGGCTGAATTGAACACATCTCCAGGTTTGTTACCATAGCTCTCTGTCTTTCACCTCGCTATGTGCTGCTTTCAGTTCATATGGCTCTCGTCTGTATGGGCTACTACTGTCTGCGGTCATGTTGTTGAGTGTTGTGAGCAGTGTGTGTCTGCTCCTAGCCATGCTACAGCCAGAGGTGGGACAATGTGAGGCTGAATTGAACACATCTCCAGGTTTGTTACCATAGCTCTCTGTCTTTCACCTCGCTATGTGCTGCTTTCAGTTCATATGGCTCTCGTCTGTATGGGCTACTACTGTCTGCGGTCATGTTGTTGAGTGTTGTGAGCAGTGTGTGTCTGCTCCTAGCCATGCTACAGCCAGAGGTGGGACAATGTGAGGCTGAATTGAACACATCTCCAGGTTTGTTACCATAGCTCTCTGTCTTTCACCTCGCTATGTGCTGCTTTCAGTTCATATGGCTCTCGTCTGTATGGGCTACTACTGTCTGCGGTCATGTTGTTGAGTGTTGTGAGCAGTGTGTGTCTGCTCCTAGCCATGCTACAGCCAGAGGTGGGACAATGTGAGGCTGAATTGAACACATCTCCAGGTTTGTTACCATAGCTCTCTGTCTTTCACCTCGCTATGTGCTGCTTTCAGTTCATATGGCTCTCGTCTGTATGGGCTACTACTGTCTGCGGTCATGTTGTTGAGTGTTGTGAGCAGTGTGTGTCTGCTCCTAGCCATGCTACAGCCAGAGGTGGGACAATGTGAGGCTGAATTGAACACATCTCCAGGTTTGTTACCATAGCTCTCTGTCTTTCACCTCGCTATGTGCTGCTTTCAGTTCATATGGCTCTCGTCTGTATGGGCTACTACTGTCTGCGGTCATGTTGTTGAGTGTTGTGAGCAGTGTGTGTCTGCTCCTAGCCATGCTACAGCCAGAGGTGGGACAATGTGAGGCTGAATTGAACACATCTCCAGGTTTGTTACCATAGCTCTCTGTCTTTCACCTCGCTATGTGCTGCTTTCAGTTCATATGGCTCTCGTCTGTATGGGCTACTACTGTCTGCGGTCATGTTGTTGAGTGTTGTGAGCAGTGTGTGTCTGCTCCTAGCCATGCTACAGCCAGAGGTGGGACAATGTGAGGCTGAATTGAACACATCTCCAGGTTTGTTACCATAGCTCTCTGTCTTTCACCTCGCTATGTGCTGCTTTCAGTTCATATGGCTCTCGTCTGTATGGGCTACTACTGTCTGCGGTCATGTTGTTGAGTGTTGTGAGCAGTGTGTGTCTGCTCCTAGCCATGCTACAGCCAGAGGTGGGACAATGTGAGGCTGAATTGAACACATCTCCAGGTTTGTTACCATAGCTCTCTGTCTTTCACCTCGCTATGTGCTGCTTTCAGTTCATATGGCTCTCGTCTGTATGGGCTACTACTGTCTGCGGTCATGTTGTTGAGTGTTGTGAGCAGTGTGTGTCTGCTCCTAGCCATGCTACAGCCAGAGGTGGGACAATGTGAGGCTGAATTGAACACATCTCCAGGTTTGTTACCATAGCTCTCTGTCTTTCACCTCGCTATGTGCTGCTTTCAGTTCATATGGCTCTCGTCTGTATGGGCTACTACTGTCTGCGGTCATGTTGTTGAGTGTTGTGAGCAGTGTGTGTCTGCTCCTAGCCATGCTACAGCCAGAGGTGGGACAATGTGAGGCTGAATTGAACACATCTCCAGGTTTGTTACCATAGCTCTCTGTCTTTCACCTCGCTATGTGCTGCTTTCAGTTCATATGGCTCTCGTCTGTATGGGCTACTACTGTCTGCGGTCATGTTGTTGGAGTGTTGTGAGCAGTGTGTGTGTCTGCTCCTAGCCATGCTACAGCCAGAGGTGGGACAATGTGAGGCTGAATTGAACACATCTCCAGGTTTGTTACCATAGCTCTCTGTCTTTCACCTCGCTATGTGCTGCTTTCAGTTCATATGGCTCTCGTCTGTATGGGCTACTACTGTCTGCGGTCATGTTGTTGAGTGTTGTGAGCAGTGTGTGTCTGCTCCTAGCCATGCTACAGCCAGAGGTGGGACAATGTGAGGCTGAATTGAACACATCTCCAGGTTTGTTACCATAGCTCTCTGTCTTTCACCTCGCTATGTGCTGCTTTCAGTTCATATGGCTCTCGTCTGTATGGGCTACTACTGTCTGCGGTCATGTTGTTGAGTGTTGTGAGCAGTGTGTGTCTGCTCCTAGCCATGCTACAGCCAGAGGTGGGACAATGTGAGGCTGAATTGAACACATCTCCAGGTTTGTTACCATAGCTCTCTGTCTTTCACCTCGCTATGTGCTGCTTTCAGTTCATATGGCTCTCGTCTGTATGGGCTACTACTGTCTGCGGTCATGTTGTTGAGTGTTGTGAGCAGTGTGTGTCTGCTCCTAGCCATGCTACAGCCAGAGGTGGGACAATGTGAGGCTGAATTGAACACATCTCCAGGTTTGTTACCATAGCTCTCTGTCTTTCACCTCGCTATGTGCTGCTTTCAGTTCATATGGCTCTCGTCTGTATGGGCTACTACTGTCTGCGGTCATGTTGTTGAGTGTTGTGAGCAGTGTGTGTCTGCTCCTAGCCATGCTACAGCCAGAGGTGGGACAATGTGAGGCTGAATTGAACACATCTCCAGGTTTGTTACCATAGCTCTCTGTCTTTCACCTCGCTATGTGCTGCTTTCAGTTCATATGGCTCTCGTCTGTATGGGCTACTACTGTCTGCGGTCATGTTGTTGAGTGTTGTGAGCAGTGTGTGTCTGCTCCTAGCCATGCTACAGCCAGAGGTGGGACAATGTGAGGCTGAATTGAACACATCTCCAGGTTTGTTACCATAGCTCTCTGTCTTTCACCTCGCTATGTGCTGCTTTCAGTTCATATGGCTCTCGTCTGTATGGGCTACTACTGTCTGCGGTCATGTTGTTGAGTGTTGTGAGCAGTGTGTGTCTGCTCCTAGCCATGCTACAGCCAGAGGTGGGACAATGTGAGGCTGAATTGAACACATCTCCAGGTTTGTTACCATAGCTCTCTGTCTTTCACCTCGCTATGTGCTGCTTTCAGTTCATATGGCTCTCGTCTGTATGGGCTACTACTGTCTGCGGTCATGTTGTTGAGTGTTGTGAGCAGTGTGTGTCTGCTCCTAGCCATGCTACAGCCAGAGGTGGGACAATGTGAGGCTGAATTGAACACATCTCCAGGTTTGTTACCATAGCTCTCTGTCTTTCACCTCGCTATGTGCTGCTTTCAGTTCATATGGCTCTCGTCTGTATGGGCTACTACTGTCTGCGGTCATGTTGTTGGAGTGTTGTGAGCAGTGTGTGTCTGCTCCTAGCCATGCTACAGCCAGAGGTGGGACAATGTGAGGCTGAATTGAACACATCTCCAGGTTTGTTACCATAGCTCTCTGTCTTTCACCTCGCTATGTGCTGCTTTCAGTTCATATGGCTCTCGTCTGTATGGGCTACTACTGTCTGCGGTCATGTTGTTGAGTGTTGTGAGCAGTGTGTGTCTGCTCCTAGCCATGCTACAGCCAGAGGTGGGACAATGTGAGGCTGAATTGAACACATCTCCAGGTTTGTTACCATAGCTCTCTGTCTTTCACCTCGCTATGTGCTGCTTTCAGTTCATATGGCTCTCGTCTGTATGGGCTACTACTGTCTGCGGTCATGTTGTTGAGTGTTGTGAGCAGTGTGTGTCTGCTCCTAGCCATGCTACAGCCAGAGGTGGGACAATGTGAGGCTGAATTGAACACATCTCCAGGTTTGTTACCATAGCTCTCTGTCTTTCACCTCGCTATGTGCTGCTTTCAGTTCATATGGCTCTCGTCTGTATGGGCTACTACTGTCTGCGGTCATGTTGTTGAGTGTTGTGAGCAGTGTGTGTCTGCTCCTAGCCATGCTACAGCCAGAGGTGGGACAATGTGAGGCTGAATTGAACACATCTCCAGGTTTGTTACCATAGCTCTCTGTCTTTCACCTCGCTATGTGCTGCTTTCAGTTCATATGGCTCTCGTCTGTATGGGCTACTACTGTCTGCGGTCATGTTGTTGAGTGTTGTGAGCAGTGTGTGTCTGCTCCTAGCCATGCTACAGCCAGAGGTGGGACAATGTGAGGCTGAATTGAACACATCTCCAGGTTTGTTACCATAGCTCTCTGTCTTTCACCTCGCTATGTGCTGCTTTCAGTTCATATGGCTCTCGTCTGTATGGGCTACTACTGTCTGCGGTCATGTTGTTGAGTGTTGTGAGCAGTGTGTGTCTGCTCCTAGCCATGCTACAGCCAGAGGTGGGACAATGTGAGGCTGAATTGAACACATCTCCAGGTTTGTTACCATAGCTCTCTGTCTTTCACCTCGCTATGTGCTGCTTTCAGTTCATATGGCTCTCGTCTGTATGGGCTACTACTGTCTGCGGTCATGTTGTTGAGTGTTGTGAGCAGTGTGTGTCTGCTCCTAGCCATGCTACAGCCAGAGGTGGGACAATGTGAGGCTGAATTGAACACATCTCCAGGTTTGTTACCATAGCTCTCTGTCTTTCACCTCGCTATGTGCTGCTTTCAGTTCATATGGCTCTCGTCTGTATGGGCTACTACTGTCTGCGGTCATGTTGTTGAGTGTTGTGAGCAGTGTGTGTCTGCTCCTAGCCACGCTACAGCCAGAGGTGGGACAATGTGAGGCTGAATTGAACACATCTCCAGGTTTGTTACCATAGCTCTCTGTCTTTCACCTCGCTATGTGCTGCTTTCAGTTCATATGGCTCTCGCCTGTATGGGCTACTACTGTCTGCGGTCATGTTGTTGAGTGTTGTGAGCAGTGTGTGTCTGCTCCTAGCCACGCTACAGCCAGAGGTGGGACAATGTGAGGCTGAATTGAACACATCTCCAGGTTTGTTACCATAGCTCTCTGTCTTTCACCTCGCTATGTGCTGCTTTCAGTTCATATGGCTCTCGTCTGTATGGGCTACTACTGTCTGCGGTCATGTTGTTGAGTGTTGTGAGCAGTGTGTGTCTGCTCCTAGCCACGCTACAGCCAGAGGTGGGACAATGTGAGGCTGAATTGAACACATCTCCAGGTTTGTTACCATAGCTCTCTGTCTTTCACCTCGCTATGTGCTGCTTTCAGTTCATATGGCTCTCGTCTGTATGGGCTACTACTGTCTGCGGTCATGTTGTTGAGTGTTGTGAGCAGTGTGTGTCTGCTCCTAGCCATGCTACAGCCAGAGGTGGGACAATGTGAGGCTGAATTGAACACATCTCCAGGTTTGTTACCATAGCTCTCTGTCTTTCACCTCGCTATGTGCTGCTTTCAGTTCATATGGCTCTCGTCTGTATGGGCTACTACTGTCTGCGGTCATGTTGTTGAGTGTTGTGAGCAGTGTGTGTCTGCTCCTAGCCATGCTACAGCCAGAGGTGGGACAATGTGAGGCTGAATTGAACACATCTCCAGGTTTGTTACCATAGCTCTCTGTCTTTCACCTCGCTATGTGCTGCTTTCAGTTCATATGGCTCTCGTCTGTATGGGCTACTACTGTCTGCGGTCATGTTGTTGGAGTGTTGTGAGCAGTGTGTGTCTGCTCCTAGCCATGCTACAGCCAGAGGTGGGACAATGTGAGGCTGAATTGAACACATCTCCAGGTTTGTTACCATAGCTCTCTGTCTTTCACCTCGCTATGTGCTGCTTTCAGTTCATATGGCTCTCGTCTGTATGGGCTACTACTGTCTGCGGTCATGTTGTTGAGTGTTGTGAGCAGTGTGTGTCTGCTCCTAGCCATGCTACAGCCAGAGGTGGGACAATGTGAGGCTGAATTGAACACATCTCCAGGTTTGTTACCATAGCTCTCTGTCTTTCACCTCGCTATGTGCTGCTTTCAGTTCATATGGCTCTCGTCTGTATGGGCTACTACTGTCTGCGGTCATGTTGTTGAGTGTTGTGAGCAGTGTGTGTCTGCTCCTAGCCACGCTACAGCCAGAGGTGGGACAATGTGAGGCTGAATTGAACACATCTCCAGGTTTGTTACCATAGCTCTCTGTCTTTCACCTCGCTATGTGCTGCTTTCAGTTCATATGGCTCTCGTCTGTATGGGCTACTACTGTCTGCGGTCATGTTGTTGAGTGTTGTGAGCAGTGTGTGTCTGCTCCTAGCCATGCTACAGCCAGAGGTGGGACAATGTGAGGCTGAATTGAACACATCTCCAGGTTTGTTACCATAGCTCTCTGTCTTTCACCTCGCTATGTGCTGCTTTCAGTTCATATGGCTCTCGCCTGTATGGGCTACTACTGTCTGCGGTCATGTTGTTGAGTGTTGTGAGCAGTGTGTGTCTGCTCCTAGCCATGCTACAGCCAGAGGTGGGACAATGTGAGGCTGAATTGAACACATCTCCAGGTTTGTTACCATAGCTCTCTGTCTTTCACCTCGCTATGTGCTGCTTTCAGTTCATATGGCTCTCGTCTGTATGGGCTACTACTGTCTGCGGTCATGTTGTTGAGTGTTGTGAGCAGTGTGTGTCTGCTCCTAGCCATGCTACAGCCAGAGGTGGGACAATGTGAGGCTGAATTGAACACATCTCCAGGTTTGTTACCATAGCTCTCTGTCTTTCACCTCGCTATGTGCTGCTTTCAGTTCATATGGCTCTCGTCTGTATGGGCTACTACTGTCTGCGGTCATGTTGTTGAGTGTTGTGAGCAGTGTGTGTCTGCTCCTAGCCACGCTACAGCCAGAGGTGGGACAATGTGAGGCTGAATTGAACACATCTCCAGGTTTGTTACCATAGCTCTCTGTCTTTCACCTCGCTATGTGCTGCTTTCAGTTCATATGGCTCTCGTCTGTATGGGCTACTACTGTCTGCGGTCATGTTGTTGAGTGTTGTGAGCAGTGTGTGTCTGCTCCTAGCCATGCTACAGCCAGAGGTGGGACAATGTGAGGCTGAATTGAACACATCTCCAGGTTTGTTACCATAGCTCTCTGTCTTTCACCTCGCTATGTGCTGCTTTCAGTTCATATGGCTCTCGTCTGTATGGGCTACTACTGTCTGCGGTCATGTTGTTGAGTGTTGTGAGCAGTGTGTGTCTGCTCCTAGCCATGCTACAGCCAGAGGTGGGACAATGTGAGGCTGAATTGAACACATCTCCAGGTTTGTTACCATAGCTCTCTGTCTTTCACCTCGCTATGTGCTGCTTTCAGTTCATATGGCTCTCGTCTGTATGGGCTACTACTGTCTGCGGTCATGTTGTTGAGTGTTGTGAGCAGTGTGTGTCTGCTCCTAGCCATGCTACAGCCAGAGGTGGGACAATGTGAGGCTGAATTGAACACATCTCCAGGTTTGTTACCATAGCTCTCTGTCTTTCACCTCGCTATGTGCTGCTTTCAGTTCATATGGCTCTCGTCTGTATGGGCTACTACTGTCTGCGGTCATGTTGTTGAGTGTTGTGAGCAGTGTGTGTCTGCTCCTAGCCATGCTACAGCCAGAGGTGGGACAATGTGAGGCTGAATTGAACACATCTCCAGGTTTGTTACCATAGCTCTCTGTCTTTCACCTCGCTATGTGCTGCTTTCAGTTCATATGGCTCTCGTCTGTATGGGCTACTACTGTCTGCGGTCATGTTGTTGAGTGTTGTGAGCAGTGTGTGTCTGCTCCTAGCCATGCTACAGCCAGAGGTGGGACAATGTGAGGCTGAATTGAACACATCTCCAGGTTTGTTACCATAGCTCTCTGTCTTTCACCTCGCTATGTGCTGCTTTCAGTTCATATGGCTCTCGTCTGTATGGGCTACTACTGTCTGCGGTCATGTTGTTGAGTGTTGTGAGCAGTGTGTGTCTGCTCCTAGCCATGCTACAGCCAGAGGTGGGACAATGTGAGGCTGAATTGAACACATCTCCAGGTTTGTTACCATAGCTCTCTGTCTTTCACCTCGCTATGTGCTGCTTTCAGTTCATATGGCTCTCGTCTGTATGGGCTACTACTGTCTGCGGTCATGTTGTTGAGTGTTGTGAGCAGTGTGTGTCTGCTCCTAGCCATGCTACAGCCAGAGGTGGGACAATGTGAGGCTGAATTGAACACATCTCCAGGTTTGTTACCATAGCTCTCTGTCTTTCACCTCGCTATGTGCTGCTTTCAGTTCATATGGCTCTCGTCTGTATGGGCTACTACTGTCTGCGGTCATGTTGTTGAGTGTTGTGAGCAGTGTGTGTCTGCTCCTAGCCATGCTACAGCCAGAGGTGGGACAATGTGAGGCTGAATTGAACACATCTCCAGGTTTGTTACCATAGCTCTCTGTCTTTCACCTCGCTATGTGCTGCTTTCAGTTCATATGGCTCTCGTCTGTATGGGCTACTACTGTCTGCGGTCATGTTGTTGGAGTGTTGTGAGCAGTGTGTGTCTGCTCCTAGCCATGCTACAGCCAGAGGTGGGACAATGTGAGGCTGAATTGAACACATCTCCAGGTTTGTTACCATAGCTCTCTGTCTTTCACCTCGCTATGTGCTGCTTTCAGTTCATATGGCTCTCGTCTGTATGGGCTACTACTGTCTGCGGTCATGTTGTTGAGTGTTGTGAGCAGTGTGTGTCTGCTCCTAGCCATGCTACAGCCAGAGGTGGGACAATGTGAGGCTGAATTGAACACATCTCCAGGTTTGTTACCATAGCTCTCTGTCTTTCACCTCGCTATGTGCTGCTTTCAGTTCATATGGCTCTCGTCTGTATGGGCTACTACTGTCTGCGGTCATGTTGTTGAGTGTTGTGAGCAGTGTGTGTCTGCTCCTAGCCATGCTACAGCCAGAGGTGGGACAATGTGAGGCTGAATTGAACACATCTCCAGGTTTGTTACCATAGCTCTCTGTCTTTCACCTCGCTATGTGCTGCTTTCAGTTCATATGGCTCTCGTCTGTATGGGCTACTACTGTCTGCGGTCATGTTGTTGGAGTGTTGTGAGCAGTGTGTGTCTGCTCCTAGCCATGCTACAGCCAGAGGTGGGACAATGTGAGGCTGAATTGAACACATCTCCAGGTTTGTTACCATAGCTCTCTGTCTTTCACCTCGCTATGTGCTGCTTTCAGTTCATATGGCTCTCGTCTGTATGGGCTACTACTGTCTGCGGTCATGTTGTTGGAGTGTTGTGAGCAGTGTGTGTCTGCTCCTAGCCATGCTACAGCCAGAGGTGGGACAATGTGAGGCTGAATTGAACACATCTCCAGGTTTGTTACCATAGCTCTCTGTCTTTCACCTCGCTATGTGCTGCTTTCAGTTCATATGGCTCTCGTCTGTATGGGCTACTACTGTCTGCGGTCATGTTGTTGAGTGTTGTGAGCAGTGTGTGTCTGCTCCTAGCCATGCTACAGCCAGAGGTGGGACAATGTGAGGCTGAATTGAACACATCTCCAGGTTTGTTACCATAGCTCTCTGTCTTTCACCTCGCTATGTGCTGCTTTCAGTTCATATGGCTCTCGTCTGTATGGGCTACTACTGTCTGCGGTCATGTTGTTGAGTGTTGTGAGCAGTGTGTGTCTGCTCCTAGCCATGCTACAGCCAGAGGTGGGACAATGTGAGGCTGAATTGAACACATCTCCAGGTTTGTTACCATAGCTCTCTGTCTTTCACCTCGCTATGTGCTGCTTTCAGTTCATATGGCTCTCGTCTGTATGGGCTACTACTGTCTGCGGTCATGTTGTTGAGTGTTGTGAGCAGTGTGTGTCTGCTCCTAGCCATGCTACAGCCAGAGGTGGGACAATGTGAGGCTGAATTGAACACATCTCCAGGTTTGTTACCATAGCTCTCTGTCTTTCACCTCGCTATGTGCTGCTTTCAGTTCATATGGCTCTCGTCTGTATGGGCTACTACTGTCTGCGGTCATGTTGTTGAGTGTTGTGAGCAGTGTGTGTCTGCTCCTAGCCATGCTACAGCCAGAGGTGGGACAATGTGAGGCTGAATTGAACACATCTCCAGGTTTGTTACCATAGCTCTCTGTCTTTCACCTCGCTATGTGCTGCTTTCAGTTCATATGGCTCTCGTCTGTATGGGCTACTACTGTCTGCGGTCATGTTGTTGAGTGTTGTGAGCAGTGTGTGTCTGCTCCTAGCCACGCTACAGCCAGAGGTGGGACAATGTGAGGCTGAATTGAACACATCTCCAGGTTTGTTACCATAGCTCTCTGTCTTTCACCTCGCTATGTGCTGCTTTCAGTTCATATGGCTCTCGTCTGTATGGGCTACTACTGTCTGCGGTCATGTTGTTGAGTGTTGTGAGCAGTGTGTGTCTGCTCCTAGCCATGCTACAGCCAGAGGTGGGACAATGTGAGGCTGAATTGAACACATCTCCAGGTTTGTTACCATAGCTCTCTGTCTTTCACCTCGCTATGTGCTGCTTTCAGTTCATATGGCTCTCGTCTGTATGGGCTACTACTGTCTGCGGTCATGTTGTTGAGTGTTGTGAGCAGTGTGTGTCTGCTCCTAGCCATGCTACAGCCAGAGGTGGGACAATGTGAGGCTGAATTGAACACATCTCCAGGTTTGTTACCATAGCTCTCTGTCTTTCACCTCGCTATGTGCTGCTTTCAGTTCATATGGCTCTCGTCTGTATGGGCTACTACTGTCTGCGGTCATGTTGTTGAGTGTTGTGAGCAGTGTGTGTCTGCTCCTAGCCATGCTACAGCCAGAGGTGGGACAATGTGAGGCTGAATTGAACACATCTCCAGGTTTGTTACCATAGCTCTCTGTCTTTCACCTCGCTATGTGCTGCTTTCAGTTCATATGGCTCTCGTCTGTATGGGCTACTACTGTCTGCGGTCATGTTGTTGAGTGTTGTGAGCAGTGTGTGTCTGCTCCTAGCCATGCTACAGCCAGAGGTGGGACAATGTGAGGCTGAATTGAACACATCTCCAGGTTTGTTACCATAGCTCTCTGTCTTTCACCTCGCTATGTGCTGCTTTCAGTTCATATGGCTCTCGTCTGTATGGGCTACTACTGTCTGCGGTCATGTTGTTGGAGTGTTGTGAGCAGTGTGTGTCTGCTCCTAGCCATGCTACAGCCAGAGGTGGGACAATGTGAGGCTGAATTGAACACATCTCCAGGTTTGTTACCATAGCTCTCTGTCTTTCACCTCGCTATGTGCTGCTTTCAGTTCATATGGCTCTCGTCTGTATGGGCTACTACTGTCTGCGGTCATGTTGTTGAGTGTTGTGAGCAGTGTGTGTCTGCTCCTAGCCATGCTACAGCCAGAGGTGGGACAATGTGAGGCTGAATTGAACACATCTCCAGGTTTGTTACCATAGCTCTCTGTCTTTCACCTCGCTATGTGCTGCTTTCAGTTCATATGGCTCTCGTCTGTATGGGCTACTACTGTCTGCGGTCATGTTGTTGGAGTGTTGTGAGCAGTGTGTGTCTGCTCCTAGCCATGCTACAGCCAGAGGTGGGACAATGTGAGGCTGAATTGAACACATCTCCAGGTTTGTTACCATAGCTCTCTGTCTTTCACCTCGCTATGTGCTGCTTTCAGTTCATATGGCTCTCGTCTGTATGGGCTACTACTGTCTGCGGTCATGTTGTTGAGTGTTGTGAGCAGTGTGTGTCTGCTCCTAGCCATGCTACAGCCAGAGGTGGGACAATGTGAGGCTGAATTGAACACATCTCCAGGTTTGTTACCATAGCTCTCTGTCTTTCACCTCGCTATGTGCTGCTTTCAGTTCATATGGCTCTCGTCTGTATGGGCTACTACTGTCTGCGGTCATGTTGTTGGAGTGTTGTGAGCAGTGTGTGTCTGCTCCTAGCCATGCTACAGCCAGAGGTGGGACAATGTGAGGCTGAATTGAACACATCTCCAGGTTTGTTACCATAGCTCTCTGTCTTTCACCTCGCTATGTGCTGCTTTCAGTTCATATGGCTCTCGTCTGTATGGGCTACTACTGTCTGCGGTCATGTTGTTGAGTGTTGTGAGCAGTGTGTGTCTGCTCCTAGCCATGCTACAGCCAGAGGTGGGACAATGTGAGGCTGAATTGAACACATCTCCAGGTTTGTTACCATAGCTCTCTGTCTTTCACCTCGCTATGTGCTGCTTTCAGTTCATATGGCTCTCGTCTGTATGGGCTACTACTGTCTGCGGTCATGTTGTTGAGTGTTGTGAGCAGTGTGTGTCTGCTCCTAGCCATGCTACAGCCAGAGGTGGGACAATGTGAGGCTGAATTGAACACATCTCCAGGTTTGTTACCATAGCTCTCTGTCTTTCACCTCGCTATGTGCTGCTTTCAGTTCATATGGCTCTCGTCTGTATGGGCTACTACTGTGTCAGACGCCTTTTGTGCTTGTTTCAGATGACAGTACCGGACAACTCGGGGACTATTGGATGCAGAGCGTGACCAACTCTTCCAATGGCACCGGGCTAACCTACGGCTTCGTCTCGTGCTGGGTGGCCGTTCTATTTTACGGTTCTAACTTTGTCCCCGTGAAGAAAATACCCACCGGAGACGGTAAGAACGAGACAAATATATAATGAGTTCAACTCATTCACAACTAACATTAGCTAGTTTACTCAACATAGTAGCTTGACATTGTGTTTAGCCTTCTTCCTGTACTATTACATGTTCTGTTTTCTGATAAATCATTTCTTTGCAACTTTCCACTGTTCCAAGGCTTTCCAAACACAACGTTCCACTGTTCCAAGGCTTTCCAAACACAACGTTCCACTGTTCCAAGGCTTTCCAAACACAACGTTCCACTGTTCCAAGGCTTTCCAAACACAACTTTCCACTGTTCCAAGGCTTTCCAAACACAAACTGTTCCGCTTTCCAAACACAACTTTCCACTGTTCCAAGGCTTTCCAAACACAACGTTCCACTGTTCCAAGGCTTTCCAAACACAACTGTCCTTATTGTGTATGGACAGTGATTGATTAGCCTGACCATCACACCTGTTGAATTACGTCATCACTAATTGATGACGCTGTTTAGTAGGAAAGGCAGGACCCCAGTCAGTTATCCAAACCTAGATAGAAATGCCATGAATAGAGCTCATGTGATTCCTTATTATACATTATATATTTTTTTCTACATAGCCTATTTATATCTAAACATTTCCAAAACACTGTGTCCTGCTGAATGTGCCCCAGGTGTGTCCTACTCACCTTTGCTACCGCAGTAACATATGCTAAACACGACGTGTATGTGACCAATAGCGATTTGATTTGTGTGTGTGTGTAGGTCTGTTCTTCCAGTGGGTGCTGTGTGCAGCTGTCTGGACCGTCTCTCTGGTGGTCAACATTATTCTGGGGTCTCCTACCTTCTGGCCTCTAGCCATGCTGGGGGGGGCCATCTGGGCTACAGGTCAGTATACCTCTAGCCATGCTGGGGGGAGGGATCTGGGCTACAGGTCAGAATACCTCTAGCCATGCTGGGGGCCATCTGGGCTACAGGTCAGTATACCTTTAGCCATGCTGGGGGGTGGGGATCTGGGCTACAGGTCAGTATACCTTTAGCCATGCTGGGGGGTGGGGATCTGGGCTACAGGTCAGTATACCTCTATCCATGCTGGGGCATCTGGGCTACAGGTCAGTATACCTCTAGCCATGCTTGGGGTGGGGGCATCTGGGCTACAGGTCAGTATACCTCTAGCCATGCTGGGGGGCCATCTGGGCTACAGGTCAGTATACCTTTAGCCATGCTGGGGGTGGGGATCTGGGCTACAGGTCAGTATACCTCTATCCATGCTGGGGCATCTGGGCTACAGGTCAGTATACCTCTAGCCATGCTTGGGGGTGGGGGCATCTGGGCTACAGGTCAGTATACCTCTAGCCATGCTGGGGGCCATCTGGGCTACAGGTCAGTATACCTTTAGCCATGCTGGGGGGGTGGGGATCTGGGCTACAGGTCAGTATACCTCTATCCATGCTGGGGGCATCTGGGCTACAGGTCAGTATACCTCTAGCCATGCTTGGGGGTGGGGGGGCATCTGGGCTACAGGTCAGTATACCTCTAGCCATGCTTGGGGGCATCTGGGCTACAGGTCAGTATACCTCTAGCCATGCTGGGGGCATCTGGGCTACAGGTCAGTATACCTCTAGCCATGCTGGGGCATCTGGGCTACAGGTCAGTATACCTCTAGCCATGCTGGGGCATCTGGGCTACAGGTCAGTATACCTCTAGCCATGCTGGGGGCATCTGGGCTACAGGTCAGTATACCTCTAGCCATGCTGGGGGCATCTGGGCTACAGGTCAGTATACCTCTAGCCATGCTGGGGGCATCTGGGCTACAGGTCAGTATACCTCTAGCCATGCTGGGGGCCATCTGGGCTACAGGTCAGTATACCTCTAGCCATGCTGGGGGATCTGGGCTACAGGTCAGAATACCTCTATCCATGCTGGGGGGGATCTGGGCTACAGGTCAGAATACCTCTATCCATGCTGGGGGCTGCTATCTGGGCTACAGGTCAGTATACCTCTATCCATGCTGGGGGCTGCTATCTGGGCTACAGGTCAGTATACCTCTATCCATGCTGGGGGCTGCTATCTGGGCTACAGGTCAGTATACCTCTATCCATGCTGGGGGCTGCTATCTGGGCTACAGGTCAGAATACCTCTATCCATGCTGGGGGCTGCTATCTGGGCTACAGGTCAGAATACCTCTATCCATGCTGGGGGCTGCTATCTGGGCTACAGGTCAGAATACCTCTATCCATGCTGGGGGCTGCTATCTGGGTTACAGGTCAGTATACCTCTATCCATGCTGGGGGCTGCTATCTGGGCTACAGGTCAGTATACCTCTATCCATGCTGGGGGCTGCTATCTGGGCTACAGGTCAGTATACCTCTAGCCATGCTGGGGGCATCTGGGCTACAGGTCAGTATACCTCTAGCCATGCTGGGGGGGCATCTGGGCTACAGGTCAGTATACCTCTAGCCATGCTGGGGGGCCATCTGGGCTACAGGTCAGTATACCTCTAGCCATGCTGGGGGATCTGGGCTACAGGTCAGAATACCTCTTGCCATGCTGGGGGATCTGGGCTACAGGTCAGAATACCTCTATCCATGCTGGGGGCTGCTATCTGGGCTACAGGTCAGTATACCTCTATCCATGCTGGGGGCTGCTATCTGGGCTACAGGTCAGTATACCTCTATCCATGCTGGGGGCTGCTATCTGGGCTACAGGTCAGTATACCTCTATCCATGCTGGGGGCTGCTATCTGGGCTACAGGTCAGAATACCTCTATCCATGCTGGGGGCTGCTATCTGGGCTACAGGTCAGAATACCTCTATCCATGCTGGGGGCTGCTATCTGGGCTACAGGTCAGAATACCTCTATCCATGCTGGGGGCATCTGGGCTACAGGTCAGTATACCTCTAGCCATGCTGGGGCATCTGGGCTACAGGTCAGTATACCTCTAGCCATGCTGGGGCATCTGGGCTACAGGTCAGTATACCTCTAGCCATGCTGGGGGCATCTGGGCTACAGGTCAGTATACCTCTAGCCATGCTGGGGGCATCTGGGCTACAGGTCAGAATACCTCTAGCCATGCTGTGGGGGATCTGGGCTACAGGTCAGAATACCTCTTGCCATGCTGGGGATCTGGGCTACAGGTCAGTATACCTCTAGCCATGCTGGGGGGGCATCTGGGCTACAGGTCAGTATACCTCTAGCCATGCTGGGGCATCTGGGCTACAGGTCAGTATACCTCTAGCCATGCTGGGGGGGCATCTGGGCTACAGGTCAGAATACCTCTAGCCATGCTGGGGGATCTGGGCTACAGGTCAGAATACCTCTTGCCATGCTGGGGGATCTGGGCTACAGGTCAGAATACCTCTATCCATGCTGGGGGATCTGGGCTACAGGTCAGAATACCTCTATCCATGCTGGGGGATCTGGGCTACAGGTCAGAATACCTCTATCCACGCTGGGGGCTGCTATCTGGGCTACAGGTCAGTATACCTCTATCCACGCTGGGGGCTGCTATCTGGGCTACAGGTCAGTATACCTCTATCCACGCTGGGGGCTGCTATCTGGGTTACAGGTCAGTATTCCTCTATCCATGCTGGGGGCTGCTATCTGGGCTACAGGTCAGAATACCTCTATCCATGCTGGGGGCTGCTATCTGGGTTACAGGTCAGTATACCTCTATCCATGCTGGGGGCTGCTATCTGGGCTACAGGTCAGTATACCTCTATCCATGCTGGGGGCTGCTATCTGGGTTACAGGTCAGTATACCTCTATCCATGCTGGGGGCTGCTATCTGGGCTACAGGTCAGTATACCTCTATCCATGCTGGGGGGGCTATCTGGGCTACAGGTCAGTATTTAATCTGTGTGTGTGTGTAGGTAACATCACAGTGGTCCCCATAGTGAAAACCATCGGTCTGGGTCTAGGACTCCTCATCTGGGCCTCTTTCAACCTCCTCATTGGTTGGGCTAGCTCCAGGTACGCACACGCACGCACACACACCTCACACTCACGCTCACACACACACACCCTTTCAATACAGTGTGTGTGTCTCTAGATTTGGCTGGTTTGGGATCGATGCTGAGGAAGTTTCTAACCCAACACTCAACTACTGTGGAGCAGGATTCTGTCTTCTCAGGTAATGAGGGGTGTTTGTGTAACGGGGGGAGTGTGACATGTAACAGGGTGTATGGTGTGGTGTAGTGATGTGTAACAGGGTGTATGGTGGCGTTTAACAGGGTGTATGGTGGCGTGTAACAGGGTGTATGGTGGCGTGTAACAGGGTGTATGGTGAGGTGTGGTGGCGTGTAACAGGGTGTATGGTGAGGTGTGGTGGCGTGTAACAGGGTGTATGGTGAGGTGTAGTGATGTGTAACAGGGTGTATGGTGGCGTGTAACAGGGTGTATGGTGGCGTGTAGTGATGTGTAACAGGGTGTATGGTGGCGTGTAACAGGGTGTATGGTGTGGTGTAGTGATGTGTAATAGGGTGTATGGTGGCGTGGTGATGTGTAACAGGGTGTATGGTGGCGTGTAACAGGGTGTATGGTGGCGTGTAACAGGGTGTATGGTGGCGTGTAACAGGGTGTATGGTGTGGTGTAGTGATGTGTAACAGGGTGTATGGTGGCGTGTAGTGATGTGTAACAGGGTGTGTGGTGTAGTGATGTGTAACAGGGTGTATGGTGTGGTTTAGTGATGTGTAACAGGGTGTATGGTGGCGTGTAACAGGGTGTATGGTGGCGTGTAACAGGGTGTATGGTGGCGTGTAACAGGGTGTATGGTGAGGTGTAGTGATGTGTAACAGGGTGTGTGGTGTAGTGATGTGTAACAGGGTGTATGGTGGCGTGTAACAGGGTGTATGGTGGCGTGTAACAGGGTGTATGGTGGCGTGTAGTGATGTGTAACAGGGTGTGTGGTGTAGTGATGTGTAACAGGGTGTATGGTGTGGTGTAGTGATGTGTAATAGGGTGTATGGTGGCGTGTAACAGGGTGTATGGTGGCGTGTAACAGGGTGTATGGTGGCGTGTAACAGGGTGTATGGTGGCGTGTAACAGGGTGTATGGTGAGGTGTGGTGGCGTGTAACAGGGTGTATGGTGAGGTGTAGTGATGTGTAACAGGGTGTATGGTGGCGTGTAACAGGGTGTATGGTGGCGTGTAGTGATGTGTAACAGGGTGTGTGGTGTAGTGATGTGTAACAGGGTGTATGGTGGCGTGTAACAGGGTGTATGGTGGCGTTTAGTGATGTGTAACAGGGTGTATGGTGGCGTGTAACAGGGTGTATGGTGGCGTGTAACAGGGTGTGTGGTGTAGTGATGTGTAATAGGGTGTATGGTGGCGTGGTGATGTGTAACAGGGTGTATGGTGGCGTGTAACAGGGTGTATGGTGGCGTGTAACAGGGTGTATGGTGGCGTGTAACAGGGTGTATGGTGTGGTGTAGTGATGTGTAACAGGGTGTATGGTGGCGTGTAGTGATGTGTAACAGGGTGTATGGTGTGGTGTAGTGATGTGTAACAGGGTGTATGGTGGCGTGTAACAGGGTGTATGGTGGCGTGTAACAGGGTGTATGGTGGCGTGTAACAGGGTGTATGGTGAGGTGTAGTGATGTGTAACAGGGTGTGTGGTGTAGTGATGTGTAACAGGGTGTATGGTGGCGTGTAACAGGGTGTATGGTGGCGTGTAGTGATGTGTAACAGGGTGTGTGGTGTAGTGATGTGTAACAGGGTGTATGGTGTGGTGTAGTGATGTGTAATAGGGTGTATGGTGGCGTGGTGATGTGTAACAGGGTGTATGGTGGCGTGTAACAGGGTGTATGGTGTGGTGTAGTGATGTGTAACAGGGTGTATGGTGGCGTGTAGTGATGTGTAACAGGGTGTATGGTGGCGTGTAGTGATGTGTAACAGGGTGTATGGTGTGGTGTAGTGATGTGTAACAGGGTGTATGGTGGCGTGTAACGGGGTGTATGGTGGCCTGTAACAGGGTGTGTGGTGTAGTGATGTGTAACAGGGTGTATGGTGGCGTGTAACAGGGTGTATGGTGGCGTGTAACAGGGTGTATGGTGGCATGTAACAGGGTGTATGGTGGCGTGTAACAGGGTGTATGGTGGCGTGTAGTGGTGTGTAACGGAGTGTGTAACAGGGTGTGTAACAGGGTGTGTAACAGGGTGTGGAGGGGTGTGTAACAGGGTGTGGAGGGGTGTGTAACAGGGTGTGGAGGGGTGTGTAACAGGGTGTGTAACGGTGTGGAGTGGTGTGTAACAGGGTGTGGAGTGGTGCGTAACAGGGTGTGGAGTGGTGTGTAACAGGGTGCGGAGTGGTGTGTAACAGGGTGTGGTGTGGAGTGGTGTGTAACGTGGTGTGTAACGTGGTGTGTAACAGGGTGTGGAGTGGTGTGTAACGTGGTGTGTAACAGGGTGTGTAACAGGGTGTTTAGTGGTGTGTAACAGGGTGTGGAGTGGTGTGTAACAGGGTGTGGAGTGGTGTGTAACAGGGTGTGTAACAGGGTGCGGAGTGGTGTGTAACAGGGTGTGTAACAGGGTGTTTAGTGGTGTGTAACAGGGTGCGGAGTGGTGTGTAATAGGGTGTGTAACAGGGTGCGGAGTGGTGTGTAACAGGGTGTGGAGTGGTGTGTAACAGGGTGTGGAGTGGTGTGTGTAACAGGGTGCGGAGTGGTGTGTGTAACAGGGTGTGGAGTGGTGTGTAACAGGGTGTGGAGTGGTGTGTAACAGGGTGTGGAGTGGTGTGTAACAGGGTGTGGAGTGGTGTGTAACAGGGTGTGGAGTGGTGTGTAACAGGGTGTGGAGTGGTGTGTAACAGGGTGTGGAGTGGTGTGTAACAGGGTGTGTAACAGGGTGTGGAGTGGTGTGTGTAACAGGGTGCGGAGTGGTGTGTAACGGGGTGCGGAGTGGTGTGTAACGGGGTGCGGAGTGGTGTGTAACGGGGTGCGGAGTGGTGTGTAACGGGGTGCGGAGTGGTGTGTAACGGGGTGCGGAGTGGTGTGTACCGGGGTGCGGAGTGGTGTGTAACGGGGTGCGGAGTGGTGTGTAACGGGGTGCGGAGTGGTGTGTAACGGGGTGCGGAGTGGTGTGTAACGGGGTGCGGAGTGGTGTGTAACGGGGTGCGGAGTGGTGTGTGTAACGGGGTGCGGAGTGGTGTGTGTAACAGGGTGTGTAACAGGGTGCGGAGTGGTGTGTAACAGGGTGTGTAACAGGGTGCGGAGTGGTGTGTAACAGGGTGCGGAGTGGTGTGTAACAGGGTGTGTAACAGGGTGCGGAGTGGTGTGTAACAGGGTGCGGAGTGGTGTGTAACAGGGTGTGTAACAGGGTGCGGAGTGGTGTGTAACAGGGTGCGGAGTGGTGTGTAACAGGGTGTGTAACAGGGTGCGGAGTGGTGTGTAACAGGGTGTGTAACAGGGTGTGTAACAGGGTGCGGAGTGGTGTGTAACAGGGTGTGGAGTGGTGTGTGTAACAGGGTGTGGAGTGGTGTGTGTAACAGGGTGTGGAGTGGTGTGTAACAGGGTGTGGAGTGGTGTGTAACAGGGTGTGGAGTGGTGTGTAACAGGGTGTGTAACAGGGTGTGGAGTGGTGTGTAACAGGGTGCGGAGTGGTGTGTAACAGGGTGCGGAGTGGTGTGTAACAGGGTGCGGAGTGGTGTGTAACAGGGTGCGGAGTGGTGTGTAACAGGGTGTGGAGTGGTGTGTAACAGGGTGTGTAACAGGGTGTGGAGTGGTGTGTGTAACAGGGTGTGGAGTGGTGTGTAACAGGGTGTGTAACAGGGTGTGGAGTGGTGTGTAACAGGGTGCGGAGTGGTGTGTAACAGGGTGTGGAGTGGTGTGTAACAGGGTGTGGAGTGGTGTGTAACAGGGTGTGGAGTGGTGTGTAACAGGGTGCGGAGTGGTGTGTAACAGGGTGTGTAACGGTGCGGAGTGGTGTGTAACAGGGTGTGGAGTGGTGTGTAACAGGGTGTGTAACAGGGTGTGTAACAGGGTGCGGAGTGGTGTGTAACAGGGTGCGGAGTGGTGTGTAACAGGGTGCGGAGTGGTGTGTAACAGGGTGTGTAACAGGGTGTGGAGTGGTGTGTAACAGGGTGTGGAGTGGTGTGTGTAACAGGTTGTTCTCTCTCCTCAGTGCTGTTATCTTCTTCTTTGTGAAGAGTGATGTTCACAGTCAGTCCTCCAGACCAGAGGAAGAGGAGCCACTACTCATTGACGGCGTGAGACACACACACTGCTGTTCCTAGCTTGAGTAACTCTCCAACTGTCTGGATGCTGATGAATGTGGAGCAGATTTCAATACTCTGTGTGTGTGTGTCTCTCTGTGTGTGTGTGTGTGTGTGTGTGTGTGTGTGTGTAGCGTATAAATGCAGATGGTGTGACGTCGTCTGATGACTCGTGGGTCGACACGCTGAGACCGCGGACCAAACGACTGGTGTACGTATCTCACCTTAACATAGGCCCACCTGAACATAGGCCCACCTGAACATAGGCTCTACACGCTTCACAGGGACTAGCACTGCCTAGAACCAGAGGATAAAGGAACTAGCACTGCCTAGAACCAGAGGATAAAGGGACTAGCACTGCCTAGAACCAGAGGATAAAGGGACTAGCACTGCCTAGAACAAGAGGATAAAGGGACTAGCACTGCCTAGAACCAGAGGATAAAGGGACTAGCACTGCCTAGAACCAGAGGATAAAGGGACTAGCACTGCCAAGAACAAGAGGATAAAGGAACTAGCACTGCCTAGAACAAGAGGATAAAGGGACTAGCACTGCCTAGAACCAGAGGATAAAGGGACTAGCACTGCCTAGAACAAGAGGATAAAGGGACTAGCTCTGCCTAGAACCAGAGGATAAAGGGACTAGCACTGCCTAGAACAAGAGGATAAAGGGACTAGCTCTGCCTAGAACAAGAGGATAAAGGGACTAGCTCTGCCTAGAACAAGAGGATAAAGGGACTAGCTCTGCCTAGAACCAGAGGATAAAGGGACTAGCACTGCCTAGAACAAGAGGATAAAGGAACTAGCACTGCCTAGAACCAGAGGATAAAGGGACTTGCTCTGCCTAGAACAAGAGGATAAAGGGACTAGCTCTGCCTAGAACCAGAGGATAAAGGGACTAGCACTGCCTAGAACCAGAGGATAAAGGGACTAGCACTGCCTAGAACCAGAGGATAAAGGAACTAGCACTGCCTAGAACACAGAGCCCTGACCTCAACCCTATCGAACACCTTTGGGATGAATTGGCACAAAGACTGGCCTAATCGCCCAACATCACTAATGCTCTTGTGGCTGAATGGAAGCAAGTCCCCGCATCTAGTGGAAAGCCTTCCCAGAAGAGTGGAGGCTGTTATAGCAGCAATGTTCCAACATCTAGTGGAAAGCCTTCCCAGAAGAGTGGAGGCTGTTATAGCAGCAATGTCCCAACATCTAGTGGAAAGCCTTCCCAGAAGAGTGGAGGCTGTTATAGCAGCAATGTTCCAACATCTAGTGGAAAGCCTTCCCAGAAGAGTGGAGGCTGTTATAGCAGTAATGTTCCAACATCTAGTGGAAAGCCTTCCCAGAAGAGTGGAGGCTGTTATAGCAGTAATGTTCCAACATCTAGTGGAAAGCCTTCCCAGAAGAGTGGAGGCTGTTATAGCAGCAATGTTCCACCATCTAGTGGAAAGCCTTCCCAGAAGAGTGGAGGCTGTTATAGCAGCAATGTTCCAACATCTAGTGGAAAGCCTTCCCAGAAGAGTGGAGGCTGTTATAGCAGCAATGTTCCAACATCTAGTGGAAAGCCTTCCCAGAAGAGTGGAGGCTGTTATAGCAGCAATGTTCCACCATCTAGTGGAAAGCCTTCCCAGAAGAGTGGAGGCTGTTATAGCAGCAATGTTCCACCATCTAGTGGAAAGCCTTCCCAGAAGAGTGGAGGCTGTTATAGCAGCAATGTCCCAACATCTAGTGGAAAGCCTTCCCAGAAGAGTGGAGGCTGTTATAGCAGCAATGTTCCAACATCTAGTGGAAAGCCTTCCCAGAAGAGTGGAGGCTGTTGTAGCAGCGAAGGGGGGAACACCAACTCCATATTAATGGCCATGATTTTGGAATGAGATGTTGGACGAACAGGTGTCCACATACTGTTGGTCATGTAGTGTATCTGAAAGGTGTATGATATAATGTGATCCCATTATATAGCATGCATACTGGGTACTACTTTATGTTGTTACTGAGGAACCTACCTAGAGCATTGATCCCATTATATAGCATGTATACTGGGTACTACTTTATGTTGTTACTGGGGAACCTACCTAGAGCATTGATCCCATTATATAGCATGTATACTGGGTACTACTTTATGTTGTTACTGGGGAACCTACCTAGAGCATTGATCCCATTATATAGCATGCATACTGGGTACTACTTTATGTTGTTACTGGGGAACCTACCTAGAGCATTGATCCCATTATATAGCATGTATACTGGTACTACTTTATGTTGTTACTGGGGAACCTACCTAGAGCATTGATCCCATTATATAGCATGTATACTGGGTACTACTTTATGTTGTTACTGGGGAACCTACCTAGAGCATTGATCCCATTATATAGCATGTATACTGGGTACTACTTTATGTTGTTACTGGGGAACCTACCTAGAGCATTGATCCCATTATATAGCATGCATACTGGGTACTACTTTATGTTGTTACTGGGGAACCTACCTAGAGCATTGATCCCATTATATAGCATGTATACTGGGTACTACTTAATGTTGTTACTGGGGAATCTACCTAGAGCATATATATATATCTCTCCCTCCAGTGGTTCTCTCCTAGCTGTGTTGTCTAATCTCTCCCCCCCTCTCTCCCTCCAGTGGTTCTCTCCTAGCTGTGTTGTCTAATCTCTCCCCCCCTCCAGTGGTTCTCTCCTAGCTGTGTTGTCTAATCTCTCCCCCCCTCTCTCCCTCCAGTGGTTCTCTCCTAGCTGTGTTGTCTAATCTCTCCCCCTCCAGTGGTTCTCTCCTAGCTGTGTTGTCTAATCTCTCCCCCTCTCTCTCTCCCTCCAGTGGTTCTCTCCTAGCTGTGTTGTCTAATCTCTCCCCCTCTCCCCCTCCAGTGGTTCTCTCCTAGCTGTGTTGTCTAATCTCTCCCCCCTCTCTCTCTCCCTCCAGTGGTTCTCTCCTAGCTGTGTTGTCTAATCTCTCCCCCTCTCTCCCTCCAGTGGTTCTCTCCTAGCTGTGTTGTCTAATCTCTCCCCCTCTCTCTCTCCCTCCAGTGGTTCTCTCCTAGCTGTGTTGTCTAATCTCTCTCCCCTCTCTCCCTCCAGTGGTTCTCTCCTAGCTGTGTTGTCTAATCTCTCCCCCTCTCTCCCCCTCCAGTGGTTCTCTCCTAGCTGTGTTGTCTAATCTCTCCCCCTCTCTCTCTCCCTCCAGTGGTTCTCTCCTAGCTGTGTTGTCTAATCTCCCCCTCTCTCCCTCCAGTGGTTCTCTCCTAGCTGTGTTGTCTAATCTCTCCCCCTCTCCCCCTCCAGTGGTTCTCTCCTAGCTGTGTTGTCTAATCTCTCCCCCCCTCTCTCCCTCCAGTGGTTCTCTCCTAGCTGTGTTGTCTAATCTCTCTCCCCCTCTCTCCCTCCAGTGGTTCTCTCCTAGCTGTGTTGTCTAATCTCTCCCCCTCCCCCTCCAGTGGTTCTCTCCTAGCTGTGTTGTCTAATCTCTCCCCCTCTCTCTCTCCCTCCAGTGGTTCTCTCCTAGCTGTGTTGTCTAATCTCTCCCCCTCTCTCCCTCCAGTGGTTCTCTCCTAGCTGTGTTGTCTAATCTCTCCCCCTCTCTCCCTCCAGTGGTTCTCTCCTAGCTGTGTTGTCTAATCTCTCTCCCCTCTCTCCCTCCAGTGGTTCTCTCCTAGCTGTGTTGTCTAATCTCTCCCCCTCTCTCTCTCCCTCCAGTGGTTCTCTCCTAGCTGTGTTGTCTAATCTCTCCCCCTCTCCCCCCTCCAGTGGTTCTCTCCTAGCTGTGTTGTCTAATCTCTCTCCCCTCTCTCCCTCCAGTGGTTCTCTCCTAGCTGTGGCAGCAGGTTTGCTGTATGGTACATCTTTTGTTCCAGTTCTCTACATTAAGAACCATGCAGCACATCATGACAGCCGCTTCACTGGGGCAAGCCAGTTTGGTACGTCACAACTCCATTACCCGTCTCTCCCTGTCACAGCCGCATTACCCGTCTCTCCCTGTCACAGCCGCATTACCCGTCTCTCCCTGTCACCGCTGCATTACCCGTCTCTCCCTGTCACCGCTGCATTACCCGTCTCTCCCTGTCACCGCTGCATTACCCGTCTCTCCCTGTCACCGCTGCATTACCCGTCTCTCCCTGTCAGAATGGCAGAGGTACAACGTTTCAATCTCTATACGTCTCTATGGTGCCACCATAATGGCAGAGGTCTCTATGGTGCCACCGTAATGGCAGAGGTCTCTATGGTGCCACCGTAATGGCAGAGGTCTCTATGGTGCCACCGTAATGGCAGAGGTCTCTATGGTGCCACCGTAATGGCAGAGGTCTCTATGGTGCCACCGTAATGGCAGAGGTCTCTATGGTGCCACCGTAATGGCAGAGGTCTCTATGGTGCCACCGTAATGGCAGAGGTCTCTATGGTGCCACCGTAATGGCAGAGGTCTCTATACATCTCTTATCTCCAGCAGGCTGATATTTTCTCTCTGTGTGTCTATAGATCTGGACTATGTGTTTGCCCAGTTCAGTGGGATATTCCTGACCAGTACTGTCTACTTCCTGATCTACTGCGCTGCCATGAAGAACACACCTAGAGTCTACCCTAGAGCAATACTACCTGGTACACACACCTAGAATCTACCCTAGAGCAATACTACCTGGTACACACACCTAGAGTCTACCCTAGAGCAATACTACCTGGTACACACACCTAGAATCTACCCTAGAGCAATACTACCTGGTACACACACCTAGAGTCTACCCTAGAGCAATACTACCTGGTACACACACCTAGAATCTACCCTAGAGCAATACTACCTGGTACACACACCTAGAGTCTACCCTAGAGCTATACTACCTGGTACACACACCTAGAGTCTACCCTAGAGCTATACTACCTGGTACACACACCTAGAGAGCTATACTACCTGGTACACACACCTAGAGTCTACCCTAGAGCTATACTACCTGGTACACACACCTAGAGTCTACCCTAGAGCTATACTACCTGGTACACACACCTAGAGTCTACCCTAGAGCTATACTACCTGGTACACACACCTAGAGTCTACCCTAGAGCTATACTACCTGGTACACACACCTAGAGAGCTATACTACCTGGTACACACACCTAGAGTCTACCCTAGAGCAATACTACCTGGTACACACACCTAGAGTCTACCCTAGAGCTATACTACCTGGTACACACACCTAGAGTCTACCCTAGAGCAATACTACCTGGTACACACACCTAGAGTCTACCCTAGAGCAATACTACCTGGTACACACACCTAGAGAGCTATACTACCTGGTACACACACCTAGAGTCTACCCTAGAGCAATACTACCTGGTACACACACCTAGAGAGCTATACTACCTGGTACACACACCTAGAGTCTACCCTAGAGCTATACTACCTGGTACACACACCTAGAGAGCTATACTACCTGGTACACACACCTAGAGTCTACCCTAGAGCTATACTACCTGGTACACACACCTAGAGTCTACCCTAGAGCAATACTACCTGGTACACACACCTAGAGTCTACCCTAGAGCTATACTACCTGGTACACACACCTAGAGTCTACCCTAGAGCAATACTACCTGGTACACACACCTAGAGAGCTATACTACCTGGTACACACACCTAGAGTCTACCCTAGAGCAATACTACCTGGTACACACACCTAGAGTCTACCCTAGAGCTATACTACCTGGTACACACACCTAGAGTCTACCCTAGAGCTATACTACCTGGTACACACACCTAGAGTCTACCCTAGAGCAATACTACCTGGTACACACACCTAGAGAGCTATACTACCTGGTACACACACCTCCTAGAGTCTACCCTAGAGCTATACTACCTGGTACACACACCTAGAGAGCTATACTACCTGGTACACACACCTAGAGAGCTATACTACCTGGTACAGACACCTAGAGAGCTATACTACCTGGTACACACACCTAGAGTCTACCCTATAGCTATACTACCTGGTACACACACCTAGAGTCTACCCTAGAGCAATACTACCTGGTACACACACCTATAGTCTACCCTAGTGCAATACTACCTGGTACACACACCTAGAGTCTACCCTAGAGCAATACTACCTGGTACACACACCTAGAGTCTACCCTAGAGCTATACTACCTGGTACACACACCTAGAGTCTACCCTAGAGCTATACTACCTGGTACACACACCTAGAGTCTACCCTAGAGCTATACTACCTGGTACACACACCTAGAGTCTACCCTAGAGCAATACTACCTGGTACACACACCTAGAGTCTACCCTAGAGCTATACTACCTGGTACACACACCTAGAGTCTACCCTAGAGCTATACTACCTGGTACACACACCTAGAGTCTACCCTAGAGCTATACTACCTGGTACACACACCTAGAGTCTACCCTAGAGCTATACTACCTGGTACACACACCTAGAGTCTACCCTAGAGCAATACTACCTGGTACACACACCTAGAGTCTACCCTAGAGCTATACTACCTGGTACACACACCTAGAGAGCTATACTACCTGGTACACACACCTAGAGAGCTATACTACCTGGTACACACACCTAGAGAGCTATACTACCTGGTACACACACCTAGAGTCTACCCTAGAGCTATACTACCTGGTACACACACCTAGAGTCTACCCTAGAGCAATACTACCTGGTACACACACCTATAGTCTACCCTAGTGCAATACTACCTGGTACACACACCTAGAGTCTACCCTAGAGCAATACTACCTGGTACACACACCTAGAGTCTACCCTAGAGCTATACTACCTGGTACACACACCTAGAGTCTACCCTAGAGCTATACTACCTGGTACACACACCTAGAGTCTACCCTAGAGCAATACTACCTGGTACACACACCTAGAGTCTACCCTAGAGCAATACTACCTGGTACACACACCTAGAGAGCTATACTACCTGGTACACACACCTAGAGTCTACCCTAGAGCTATACTACCTGGTACACACACCTAGAGTCTACCCTAGAGCTATACTACCTGGTACACACACCTAGAGTCTACCCTAGAGCTATACTACCTGGTACACACACCTAGAGTCTACCCTAGAGCAATACTACCTGGTACACACACCTAGAGTCTACCCTAGAGCTATACTACCTGGTACACACACCTAGAGTCTACCCTAGAGCTATACTACCTGGTACACACACCTAGAGTCTACCCTAGAGCAATACTACCTGGTACACACACCTAGAGAGCTATACTACCTGGTACACACACCTAGAGTCTACCCTAGAGCAATACTACCTGGTACACACACCTAGAGTCTACCCTAGAGCTATACTACCTGGTACACACACCTAGAGTCTACCCTAGAGCTATACTACCTGGTACACACACCTAGAGTCTACCCTAGAGCTATACTACCTGGTACACACACCTAGAGTCTACCCTAGAGCAATACTACCTGGTACACACACCTAGAGAGCTATACTACCTGGTACACACACCTAGAGTCTACCCTAGAGCAATACTACCTGGTACACACACCTAGAGTCTACCCTAGAGCTATACTACCTGGTACACACACCTAGAGTCTACCCTAGAGCTATACTACCTGGTACACACACCTAGAGTCTACCCTAGAGCTATACTACCTGGTACACACACCTAGAATCTACCCTAGAGCAATACTACCTGGTATACACACCTAGAGTCTACCCTAGAGCAATACTACCTGGTACACACACCTAGAGTCTACCCTAGAGCTATACTACCTGGTACACACACCTAGAGTCTACCCTAGAGCTATACTACCTGGTACACACACCTAGAGTCTACCCTAGAGCAATACTACCTGGTACACACACCTAGAGTCTACCCTAGAGCTATACTACCTGGTACACACACCTAGAGTCTACCCTAGAGCTATACTACCTGGTACACACACCTAGAGCTATACTGCCTGGTACACACACCTAGAGTCTACCCTAGAGCAATACTACCTGGTACACACACCTAGAGTTATACTGCCTGGTACACACACCTAGAGTCTACCCTAGAGCAATACTACCTGGTACACACACCTAGAGTTATACTGCCTGGTTAGGTTGTAGGGTTATTTACACTGTGTTTTTATGTCCAGGCTTTGTCTCTGGGGTGATGTGGGGTGTTGCTACCTGCTGCTGGTTTCTGGCCAACACCTACCTGAGTGCTGTGGTCAGTTTCCCCATAATAACCACGGTGAGTATTAATACTACAGCAGTACTATATTAATACTACAGCAGTACTATATTAATACTACAGCAGTACTATATTAATACTACAGCAGTACTATATTAATACTACAGCGGTACTATATTAATACTACGGCGGTACTATATTAATACTGCGACGGTACTATATTAATACTGCGGCGGCACTATGTTAATACTGCGGCGGTACTATGTTAATACTGCGGCCGCACTATGTTAATACTGCCGCGGTACTATTTTAATACTTCCGCGGCCGCACTATGTTAATACTGCGGCGGTACTATTTTAATACTGCGGCGGCACTATGTTAATACTGCGGCGGCACTATGTTAATACTGCGTCGGCACTATGTTAATACTGCGGCGGCACTATGTTAATACTGCGGCGGCACTATGTTAATACTGCGGCGGCACTATGTTAATACTGCGGCGGTACTATGTTAATACTGCGGCGGCACTATGTTAATACTGCGGCGGCACTATGTTAATACTCGCGCGCACTATGTTAATACCGCGCGGCACTATGTTAATACTCTTGCGCGGCACTATGTTAATACTGCGCGGCACTATGTTAATACTCGCGGCGCACTATGTTAATACTCGCGGCGCACTATGTTAATACTCGCGGCGCACTATGTTAATACCGCGCGCACTATGTTAATACTCGCGCGCACTATGTTAATACTGCGGCGGCACTATGTTAATACTGCGGCGGCACTATGTTAATACTGCGGCGGCACTATGTTAATACGGCGGCACTATGTTAATACTGCGGCCGCACTATGTTAATACTGCGGCGGTACTATGTTAATACTGCGGCGGCACTATGTTAATACTGCAGCGGGCACCGTGTTGGTGATACTACAGCGGGCACCGTGTTGGTGATACTACAGCGGGCACCGCGTTGGTGATACTACAGCGGGCACCGCGTTGGTGATACTACAGCGGGCACCGCGTTGGTGATACTACAGCCGGGCACCAGTTGGTGATACTACAGCGGGCACCGCGTTGGTGATACTACAGCGGGCACCGCGTTGGTGATACTACAGCGGGCACCGCGTTGGTGATACTACAGCGGGCACCGCGTTGGTGATACTACAGCGGGCACCGCGTTGGTGATACTACAGCGGGCACCGTGTTGGTGATACTACAGCGGGCACCGCGTTGGTGATACTACAGCGGGCACCGCGTTGGTGATACTACAGCGGCACCGCGTTGGTGATACTACAGCGGGCACCGTGTTGGTGATACTACAGCGGGCACCGCGTTGGTGATACTACAGCGGGCACCGTGTTGGTGATACTACAGCGGGCACCATATTAATATTGTTTTATTTAACTAGGCAAGTCAGTTAACAGCAGTACTATATTACTATAACAGCAGTACTATGTTAGTACCTTAATAATACTACAGCACTATGTTGATACTACGGCAGTACTATATTGGTACTACGGCAATACTATGTTAAGTGTGTGTCTCTGTGTGTAGGGTCCTGGTCTGATTGCAGCTCTTTGGGGTGTGGTGGTCTTTAAGGAAGTTAAGGTAGGTAACCATTCTATTGAAAAATATGTTACCACATATATTACCAAAGCAAACTTATAGAAACATTTTTCACTTGTGAGTTCCAAATATCTCAACGCATTAAGAAGGATTTAGAAGGCACACCTGTTAATTGAAATACATTCCAGGTGACTAACTCATGAAGCTGGTTGAGAGAATGCCAAGAGTGTACAAATCTGTCATCAAGGCAAAGGGTGGCTACTTTGAAGAATCTCAAATATATAAAATATATTTCAACACTTTTTTCAATAACACTTTGTTGGTTACTACATGATTCCATGTGTTATTCCATAGTTTGGATGTCTTCACTATTATATTACAATATAGACAAAATAAAGAAAAATCCTTGAATGAGTAGGTGTGTCCAAACTTTTACTACATGGACAGGGTTGGCAGGTCTGGGTAGAGGGGGAGAGAGGTTGGACAGGGTTGGCAGGTCTGGGTAGAGGGAGGGAGTGAGTGAGATGGGTACTGTGTGTGTGTGAGAGGTTGGACAGGTCTGGGTACTGTGTGTATATAGATACATGTTAAAGCAAACATATAGACACATGGTAACGAGACTTCTAGAAATATGGCACATGACATATAGAAATGTGTTAAGTCAATGATGGCAGAAATACAGATGACCAAACAATGCTTAAAGGTTGGGTAAGTTAGAATGTGGTCTAAATGACCCACATTTCTCTTCTAGGTCAACAGTTTGATTTAGTGAATGGCATGTTGGTATTTAATTACATACTAAAGCCAGTGAAAGACTAGCAAAGGTTTGTGCTGGACTCTGACCCACACAACGTGGTTGCAAGATTCCTGATAGTTTTGTTACATAAAGCAAGGAAGGTGAACTTCAAAGCATGTGGTTTTATTGGGATGTTTATTCCCCCTTTATTTAACCAGGTAGTTCTATCTGATGTCGTAATACTGTTTATTTCCCCTTTATTTAACCAGGTAGTTCTATCTGATGTCATAATACTGTTTATTTCCTTTATTTAACCAGGTAGTTCTATCTGATGTCATAATACTGTTTATTTCCTCGCTTTATTTAACCAGGTAGTTCTATCTGATGTCATAATACTGTTTATTTCCCCTTTATTTAACCAGGTAGTTCTATCTGATGTCCTAATACTGTTTATTTCCCCTTTATTTAACCAGGTAGTTCTATCTGATGTCATAATACTGTTTATTTCCCCTTTATTTAACCAGGTAGTTCTATCTGATGTCATAATACTGTTTATTTCCTTTATTTAACCAGGTGGTTCTATCTGATGTCGTAATACTGTTTATTTCCCTTTATTTAACCAGGTAGTTCTATCTGATGTCGTAATACTGTTTATTTCCCTTTATTTAACCAGGTAGTTCTATCTGATGTCGTAATACTGTTTATTCCCCTTTATTTAACCAGGTGGTTCTATCTGATGTCATAATACTGTTTATTTCCTTTATTTAACCAGGTAGTTCTATCTGATGTCGTAATACTGTTTATTTCCCCTTTATTTAACCAGGTAGTTCTATCTGATGTCCTAATACTGTTTATTTCCCTTTATTTAACCAGGTAGTTCTATCTGATGTCGTAATACTGTTTATTTCCCCTTTATTTAACCAGGTAGTTCTATCTGATGTCGTAATACTGTTTATTCCCCTTTATTTAACCAGGTGGTTCTATCTGATGTCGTAATACTGTTTATTTCCCTTTATTTAACCAGGTGGTTCTATCTGATGTCATAATACTGTTTATTTCCCTTTATTTAACCAGGTAGTTCTATCTGATGTCATAATACTGTTTATTTCCCTTTATTTAACCAGGTGGTTCTATCTGATGTCATAATACTGTTTATTTCCCCTTTATTTAACCAGGTGGTTCTATCTGATGTCATAATACTGTTTATTTCCCCTTTATTTAACCAGGGAGTTCTATATGATGTCATAATACTGTTTATTCCCCCTTTATTTAACCAGGTAGTTCTATCTGATGTCGTAATACTGTTTATTTCCCCTTTATTTAACCAGGTGGTTCTATCTGATGTCATAATACTGTTTATTTCCCCTTTATTTAACCAGGTAGTTCTATCTGATGTCATAATACAGGGAGGCCAGTTGAGAACAAGTTCTCATTTACAACTGCGACCTGGCCAAGATAAAGCAAAGCAGTTCAACACAAACAACAACACAGAGTTACATATGGAATAAACAAACATACAGTCAATAACACAATAGAAACAACCCATTTCAAAGTCAAAGTCAAAGTCAAAGTCACCATTATTAGTCAGTTGTACAACCAAATGCCTTCAACCGAAATGTGTCTTCCGCATTTAACCCAACCCCTCTGAATCAGAGAGGTGCAGGGGGCTGCCTTAATCGACTTCCACGTCTTGGCGCCCGGGGAACAGTGGGTTAACTGCCTTGTTCAAGGGCAGAACGACAGATTTTTTTCCCTTGTCAGCTCGGGGATTAGAACTTGCAACCCTCCGGTTACAAGTCCAACGCTCTAACCACTAGGCTACCTGCCGCCCATTTGCAGCAGTTGTTGTGAAGTAATGAATCTGCTAGCTTCTGGAATAACTTACTCGTCCTTTATGGGTAACTCCACCACTTTAACCCCATTTTAATTATCTTAACACAATACCAGTGTCAACATATATGTGAAAACAGCACATTTCTACGTTTTGTAGAAAACATGTTGAAGTCGCCTCCCTTGGGCTAGAAACCTGTTGTAGGGTTCATTTTTTTTAACATGTTTTTTCCTTCCATCCTAGCCTGTGATGTCAGAGAAGCATTCTTTAGATCCTAGCCTGTGATGTCACAGAGAAGCATTCTTTAGATCCTAGCCTGTGATGTCAGAGAAGCATTCTTTAGATCCTAGCCTGTGATGTCACAGAGAAGCATTCTTTAGATCCTAGCCTGTGATGTCACAGAAGCATTCTTTAGATCCTAGCCTGTGATGTCAGAGAAGCATTCTTTAGATCCTAGCCTGTGATGTCAGAGAAGCATTCTTTAGATCCTAGCCTGTGATGTCACAGAGAAGCGTTCTTTAGATCCTAGCCTGTGATGTCACAGAGAAGCGTTCTTTAGATCCTAGCCTGTGATGTCACAGAGAAGCATTCTTTAGATCCTAGCCTGTGATGTCACAGAGAAGCATTCTTTAGATCCTAGCCTGTGATGTCACAGAGAAGCATTCTTTAGATCCCAGCCTGTGATGTCACAGAGGAGCATTCTTTAGATCCTAGCCTGTGATGTCACAGAGGAGCATTCTTTAGGGCTGTTTAGCCTGTGATGTCACAGAGAAGCATTCTTTAGGGCTGTTTAGCCTGTGATGTCACAGAGAAGCATTCTTTAGGGCAGTTTAGCCTGTGATGTCAGAGAAAGCATTCTTTAGGGCCGTTTATCCGCAGATCAAACAAACAGTTTTCACATGGAGACACTGGTTTGGTGCTGGAGATAATGAATATGAGGTTGAAAAGTGGTGGACTTACCCTTTAAGGGATAAACGCTGACTCTCTGTACCATATCTTGGAAATAATAGACTGTGGTTGGGACGACGCCCACTAGTCATTCATTTGTTAGGTTGCTGGAGACGTGTGCCAGACGGTCATTATTTTGGATGGATTGCTATTTGAGATGGTTCTAATCCCTTGCTAGCCAGCCAACTACGACTAACACAGTCAGGTCAAACAGTACAGACAGAATAACAGCAAAGTAGCAGGCTGTTTGTTTCAGCTGTTCTCTAGCGACATTCATTTGGGGAGATCCAGTTTAACCAACCACTTTATCTATCACTTGTTTTCTTCCGGGCAAATAAAATATACAAATAAAATAACTATGAGCTGATGAGCTGCGATTTTGCCGTAGAAAAGTTGGTCTCTCTTCAGGACCCTGTTCATGACAGATGAGATCGCATTGCATATCAAACACTGGTCTAGTTTGTTGTTAGTAAATATGTGAATAGGACAACTGAATTCAACAATACCAGTTGCTGACAACAGCTGGTCAAACGACAGATGTGGGAGGTTGGAAAGCATAGCGCCTCGTGACGGCAGCAGAAGGGGAGATTCACGTTCATCACTCAGCACCTCAGATGTGGCAACAACAATGCTAGCTGACACCTTCAGAGGTGTCCAACGTCTTTTCCACCTGTCCGTCTGTCTGGTACTTTATTACCCCTTAGAATGCCCTTCTAGCCAATCAGAATTGAGTAGTATTCAACAATGCCGTGGTATAATGAAGCTATAAGGCCCGAGGGGGTGTGGTATATAGCCAATATACCACGGCTAAGGGCTGTTCTTAGGCACGACACAAACCCCCGAGGTGCCTTATAGCTATTATAAACTGGTTACCAACGGAATTAGAAATCTAATTTTATTGGTCACATACACCTGTAACAACATCTGCTAAATATGTGTATCAAAATGCTTGTAAATAGTAATGTTTTGTCATACCCGTGGTATACGGTCTGATATACCACGGCTGTCAGCCAATCAGCATTCAGGGCTCGAACCACCCAGTTTATAATGAATATTATAAAGCGGATAGTTTGGGTCCTGGATGCTGATTGGCTGCAAGACGTTCTAGATCAGACAATATACCACAGGTATGATGCAAAAATACCTGTTTAGTGTTATGTTGCTAACCAGTTTCTAATAGCAATAAGGCACCTCTGGGTTTTGTGGTATATAATTCTAATCATATGGCCCATATGCCACGGCTAAGGGCTTCACTCTGTCTAACAGCCCTTATCCAATATACCACACCCCCTCAGGCCTTATTGGTTAAATAACCTCTCCTCTCCTCCTCAGGGCTGGTGTAACTTCCTCATCCTGGGCGTGGCGTTCTCATTGGTTGTAGCTGGATCCCTGCTCACAGCCTTCTCCAAGGTGTAACAGAGACCTTGTCTTAAGGAGTTATGACTTTCCTCCAGACTCTCTCAGGGAACCAGGATGACGGCGCTCCAATAGGGAACACATGTTTAGCCGATGCACTTTTCTATGGAAATCATTTCTACTTAGTCTCTAGTATTTTAATCTTTTGATAAAATCATTTGTCTATTTCCATGAATTCATCTCAAAGGGATAATTTTTTTAAAGTTTGTTTTTCCACTGTGAAGTTATCTAATGTAATGATACAGCCAGTAGATGAAGAGGGTTAACTGTAGAGTTATCTAATGTAATGATACAGCCAGTGGATGAAGAGGGTTAACTGTAGAGTTATCTTATGTAATGATACAGCCAGTAGATGGAGAGGGTTAACTGTAGAGTTATCTAATGTAATCTTGTTGGTCCTGATACTTTGTAATGTTTCTAATACAATACATGTATTACTAGTAAGAAGTGGTATAGTGTTTCATTTCATTTCCTGTGATCTGAGTCTTTTAACCAAAATATCACAGATGAGACAATGTTCAGCCCACCCCTTTAAGGGCGGGAGGTTACCGTGGTACCGACTCAAGTCATGTTTGGGCCTGTGAGAGTCTGGCTAGTAGCTGTTTCACTCAGCACTTCACTCAGTGGACACAGCCCCCAGCCAGGCAGTGTTGCTGGGACTTCACTCAGTGGACACAGCCCCCAGCCAGGCAGTGTTGCTGTGGCTTCACTCTGGGGCGGCCCCAGAGGATTGGTTTGACATTAGACATAGAGGAGCTCAGTCCAGAACTGCTGTTTCACTGGAATATATAATTCCCTCCCTCTCTTCTTTGGGATTTTGAATGGAAATCAATTGTTTGGTGCCGACAAGGATAATAAAACCAGGGTTTCAACCAGGGCCCTGTTCATTAGAGAACACTGTATCAGAACATGTTTCAACCAGGGCCCTGTTCATTAGAGAACACTGTATCAAAACGGGCCCCGTTCACTAGAGAACACGTTTCAACCAGGGCAATAACCGTAAAATAATAATACCAGTCTTAATATTAATTTGAGGAGGGGGTTTCAATCAAATTTATTTATAAAGCAACAGCCGATGTCACAAAGCTATATACAGAAACCCAGCCTAAAACAATGTAGATATAGTTTAACCGATAGCAGTTTCATGTTTCCATGAAGTGGATAAAGTTAATCATTTTATGTGCAGAAAGACACAGACAGGAGAAGCTTCATTTCCCAAAGTTCCCAGCGGTCAAAACCATTTGTTTACTAATCAGGGGTGTCGCCATAGTGGCGTTGTATGCATTAGGTAACTCCAAGATGCAGTACAAGTTTTTTTTAAGTTCTCATGAAAAATGACCGTGGACATGACAATGAATCGTTGGCCTAAACTCCATAAAGCCCTAATGGTCACGTGGGAGGGCAGGACAACAGGCTGTCTCTTTGGCACTTTACACATCTGATTACTGCCGTGTGTCACTTGAAGAACAGGTAATGACACAGACGCTGTGTATCTTCAGGGCAGGTGACTTCATGTCCGATGGTTCTGGGATCTGCATAGATCTCATAGTCGTTTCCCCCCTAAAGCACAACATTAATATATCATATCCTCCCTAAAGCACAACATTAATATATCATATCCTCCCTAAAGCACAACATTAATATATCATATCCCCCCTAAAGCACAACATTAATATATCATATCCCCCCTAAAGCACAACATTAATATATCATATCCTCCCTAAAGCACAACATTAATATATCATATCCTCCCTAAAGCACAACATTAATATATCATATCCCCCCTAAAGCACAACATTAATATATCATATCGTTTCCCTAAAGCACAACATTAATATATCATATCCTCCCTAAAGCACAACATTAATATATCATATCCCCCCTAAAGCACAACATTAATATATCATATCCCCCCTAAAGCACAGCATTAATATATCATATCCTCCCTAAAGCACAACATTAATATATCATATCGTTTCCCCCCTAAAGCACAACATTAATATATCATATCGTTTCCCCCCTAAAGCACAACATTAATATATATCGTTTCCCCCCTAAAGCACAACATTAATATATCATATCGTTTCCCCCCTAAAGCACAACATTAATATATCATATCCTCCCTAAAGCACAACATTAATATATCATATCCTCCCTAAAGCACAGCATTAATATATCATATCCTCCCTAAAGCACAGCATTAATATATCATATCCTCCCTAAAGCACAGCATTAATATATCATATCCTCCCTAAAGCACAGCATTAATATATCATATCCTCCCTAAAGCACAACATTAATATATCATATCCTCCCTAAAGCACAACATTAATATATCATATCGTTTCCCCTAAAGCACAACATTAATATATCATATCCTCCCTAAAGCACAGCATTAATATATCATATCCTCCCTAAAGCACAGCATTAATATATCATATCCTCCCTAAAGCACAACATTAATATATCATATCCTCCCTAAAGCACAACATTAATATATCATATCGTTTCCCCCTAAAGCACAACATTAATATATCATATCGTTTCCTCCCTAAAGCACAACATTAATATATATCGTTTCCTCCCTAAAGCACAACATTAATATATCATATCCTCCCTAAAGCACAGCATTAATATATCATATCCTCCCTAAAACACAGCATTAATATATCATATCCCCCCTAAAGCACAACATTAATATATCATATCCTCCCTAAAGCACAGCACTAATAGATCATATCCTCCCTAAAGCACAGCATTAATATATCATATCCCCCCTAAAGCACAGCATTAATATATCATATCCCCCCTAAAGCACAACATTAATATATCATATCCCCCCTAAAGCACAACATTAATATATCATATCCTCCCTAAAGCACAACATTAATATATCATATCCTCCCTAAAGCACAACATTAATATATCATATCCTCCCTAAAGCACAACATTAATATATCATATCCTCCCTAAAGCACAACATTAATATATCATATCCCCCCTAAAGCACAGCATTAATATATCATATCCTCCCTAAAGCACAACATTAATATATCATATCCTCCCTAAAGCACAACATTAATATATCATATCGTTTCCCCTAAAGCACAACATTAATATATCATATCCTCCCTAAAGCACAACATTAATATATCATATCGTTTCCCCTAAAGCACAACATTAATATATCATATCGTTTCCTCCCTAAAGCACAGCATTAATATATCATATCCTCCCTAAAGCACAACATTAATATATCATATCCTCCCTAAAGCACAACATTAATATATCATATCCTCCCTAAAGCACAACATTAATATATCATATCCTCCCTAAAGCACAGCATTAATATATCATATCCCCCCTAAAGCACAGCATTAATATATCATATCCTCCCTAAAGCACAACATTAATATATCATATCCTCCCTAAAGCACAACATTAATATATCATATCCTCCCTAAAGCACAACATTAATATATCATATCCTCCCTAAAGCACAACATTAATATATCATATCCTCCCTAAAGCACAACATTAATATATCATATCCTCCCTAAAGCACAACATTAATATATCATATCCTCCCTAAAGCACAACATTAATATATCATATCCTCCCTAAAGCACAGCATTAATATATCATATCCCCCCTAAAGCACAGCATTAATATATCATATCCTCCCTAAAGCACAACATTAATATATCATATCCTCCCTAAAGCACAACATTAATATATCATATCCTCCCTAAAGCACAACATTAATATATCATATCCTCCCTAAAGCACAACATTAATATATCATATCCCCCCTAAAGCACAACATTAATATATCATATCCTCCCTAAAGCACAACATTAATATATCATATCGTTTCCTCCCTAAAGCACAACATTAATATATCATATCGTTTCCCCCTAAAGCACAACATTAATATATCATATCGTTTCCCCCCTAAAGCACAACATTAATATATCATATCCCCTAAAGCACAACATTAATATATCATATCGTTTCCCCCCTAAAGCACAACATTAATATATCATATCCTCCCTAAAGCACAACATTAATATATCATATCCTCCCTAAAGCACAACATTAATATATCATATCGTTTCCCCCTAAAGCACAACATTAATATATCATATCCCCCCTAAAGCACAACATTAATATATCATATCCTCCCTAAAGCACAACATTAATATATCATATCCTCCCTAAAGCACAACATTAATATATCATATCCCCCCTAAAGCACAACATTAATATATCATATCGTTTCCCGCCTAAAGCACAACATTAATATATCATATCGTTTCCCGCCTAAAGCACAACATTAATATATCATATCCCCCCTAAAGCACAACATTAATATATCATATCCCCCCTAAAGCACAACATTAATATATCATATCCTCCCTAAAGCACAACATTAATATATCATATCCTCCCTAAAGCACAACATTAATATATCATATCCTCCCTAAAGCACAACATTAATATATCATATCCCCCCTAAAGCACAACATTAATATATCATATCCTCCCTAAAGCACAGCATTAATATATCATATCCCCTAAAGCACAGCATTAATATATCATATCCTCCCTAAAGCACAACATTAATATATCATATCCCTAAAGCACAACATTAATATATCATATCCTCCCTAAAGCACAGCATTAATATATCATATCCCCCCTAAAGCACAGCATTAATATATCATATCCCCCCTAAAGCACAACATTAATATATCATATCGTTTCCTCCCTAAAGCACAACATTAATATATCATATCCTCCCTAAAGCACAGCATTAATATATCATATCCTCCCTAAAGCACAGCATTAATATATCATATCCTCCTAAAGCACAACATTAATATATCATATCCCCTAAAGCACAACATTAATATATCATATCCTCCTAAAGCACAACATTAATATATCATATCCTCCCTAAAGCACAGCATTAATATATCATATCCTCCCTAAAGCACAACATTAATATATCATATCCCCCCTAAAGCACAACATTAATATATCATATCCCCCCTAAAGCACAACATTAATATATCATATCCTCCCTAAAGCACAACATTAATATATCATATCCCCTAAAGCACAACATTAATATATCATATCCCCTAAAGCACAACATTAATATATCATATCCTCCTAAAGCACAACATTAATATATCATATCCCCTAAAGCACAACATTAATATATCATATCCTCCCTAAAGCACAACATTAATACATCATATCCCCCCTAAAGCACAGCATTAATATATCATATCCTCCCTAAAGCACAACATTAATATATCATATCCTCCCTAAAGCACAACATTAATATATCATATCCCCCATAAAGCACAACATTAATATATCATATCCTCCCTAAAGCACAACATTAATACATCATATCCCCCCTAAAGCACAACATTAATATATCATATCCCCTAAAGCACAACATTAATATATCATATCGTTTCTAAAGCACAACATTAATATATCATATCGTTTCCCAAAGCACAACATTAATATATCATATCCTCCCTAAAGCACAACATTAATATATCATATCCTCCTAAAGCACAACATTAATATATCATATCCCCTAAAGCACAACATTAATATATCATATCCTCCCTAAAGCACAACATTAATATATCATATCCCCCCTAAAGCACAACATTAATATATCATATCCCCTAAAGCACAGCATTAATATATCATATCCTCCCTAAAGCACAACATTAATATATCATATCCCCCCTAAAGCACAACATTAATATATCATATCCTCCTAAAGCACAACATTAATATATCATATCCTCCCTAAAGCACAACATTAATATATCGTATCCCCCCTAAAGCACAACATTAATATATCATATCGTTTCCCCCTAAAGCACAACATTAATATATCATATCGTTTCCCCTAAAGCACAACATTAATATATCATATCGTTTCCCCCCTAAAGCACAACATTAATATATCATATCGTTTCCCCCCTAAAGCACAACATTAATATATCATATCGTTTCCTCCCAAAAGCACAACATTAATATATCATATCCTCCCTAAAGCACAACATTAATATATCATATCGTTTCCCCCTAAAGCACAACATTAATATATCATATCGTTTCCTCCCTAAAGCACAACATTAATATATCATATCGTTTCCTCCCTAAAGCACAACATTAATATATCATATCCTCCCTAAAGCACAACATTAATATATCATATCCCCCCTAAAGCACAACATTAATATATCATATCCCCCCTAAAGCACAACATTAATATATCATATCCCCCCTAAAGCACAACATTAATATATCATATCCTCCCTAAAGCACAACATTAATATATCATATCGTTTCCCCCTAAAGCACAACATTAATATATCATATCCCCCCTAAAGCACAACATTAATATATCATATCGTTTCCCCCTAAAGCACAACATTAATATATCATATCCTCCCTAAAGCACAACATTAATATATCATATCCTCCCTAAAGCACAACATTAATATATCATATCCTCCCTAAAGCACAGCATTAATATATCATATCCTCCCTAAAGCACAACATTAATATATCATATCCCCCCTAAAGCACAACATTAATATATCATATCTATAACATGGTTGTCATTATAAAGCTACTTACAGGTTTAGTTTTGTCTCCAAAGAAGTGTATGGTTTTATAGGAGTCTTTCTCTACCAGGCCCAGACAGTAGCGCTTGTCCCAGCCCTCTGGGAACACATCAAAACTGATCTGACCACCTGCACAGGCAGGGAGGAGGGAGAGAGGGGAGGAGGGAGAGAGGGGAGGAGGGAGAGGGGGGAGAGGGGGAGGAGGGAGAGAGGGGAGAGGAGGAGGGAGAGAGGGGGAGGAGGGAGATTAGAGGTCAGACTCACATACAGAGGAGTCCTTAGGTTTAGAGGTCAGTGTTTAGAGGTCAGACTCACTTAGAGAAGGTCAGTCCTTAGGGTTAGAGGTCAGACTCACCTATAGAGAAGGTCAGTCCTCAGGGTCAGACTCACCTATAGAGGAGGTCAGGGTCAGACTCACCTATAGAGAAGGTCAGTCCTTAGGGTTAGAGGTCAGACTCACCTATAGAGAAGGTCAGTCCTTAGGGTTAGAGGTCAGACTCACCTATAGAGAAGGTCAGTCCTCAGGGTCAGACTCACCTATAGAGGAGGTCAGTCCTTAGGGTTAGAGGTCAGGGTCAGACTCACTTATAGAGAAGTCCAGTCCTTAGGGTTAGAGGTCAGGGTCAGACTCACCTATAGAGAAGGTCAGTCCTTAGGGTTAGAGGTCAGACTCACCTATAGAGAAGGTCAGTCCTCAGGGTCAGACTCACCTATAGAGGAGGTCAGGGTCAGACTCACCTATAGAGAAGGTCAGTCCTTAGGGTTAGAGGTCAGGGTCAGACTCACCTATAGAGAAGGTCAGTCCTTTGCCTTTAAACTCCTCCCGAAGAACGGCAACAAACTTCTCTCTGATTCGTTCTTTCTGTTGAGAGACAGCTGTCAATCAAACTGACCTAATGACACAGACTGACAGACAGACATCGTCCCTCCATACTTGGTCCAGCTGGTAGAACTCTATCCTCTCCTCCTGACTACAGCTCCGCCCGACAGGTGACACGTTCAACATTCCATTCCGGAACTCTATAAACGTCCCCCTGAGGAGACAGACAGAGGAGGGGTGAGCGTGTGAGAGAGAGAGAGGAGGGGTGAGCGTGTGAGAGAGACAGAGGTGGGGTGAGCGTGTGAGAGAGAGAGAGGAGGGGTGAGCGTGTGAGAGAGAGAGAGGAGGGGTGAGCGTGTGAGAGAGAGAGAGAGGAGGGGTGAGAGAGAGAGAGAGAGGAGGTGAGCGTGTGAGAGAGAGAGAGGAGGGGTGAGCGTGTGAGAGAGAGAGAGGAGGGGTGAGCGTGTGAGAGAGAGAGAGGAGGGGTGAGCGTGTGAGAGAGAGAGAGGAGGGGTGAGCGTGTGAGAGAGAGAGAGGAGGGGTGAGCGTGTGTGAGAGAGGTGGGGTGAGCGTGTGTGTGAGAGAGAGATGGGGTGAGCGTGTGTGAGAGAGAGAGGAGGGGTGAGCGTGTGTGAGAGAGAGGAGGGGTGAGCGTGTGTGAGAGAGAGGAGGGGTGAGCGTGTGAGAGAGAGAGAGGAGGGGTGAGCGTGTGTGAGAGAGACAGAGGAGGGGTGAGCGTGTGTGAGAGAGACAGAGGAGGGGTGAGCGTGTGTGAGAGAGACAGAGGAGGGGTGAGCGTGTGTGAGAGAGAGAGGAGGGTGAGCGTGAGAGAGAGAGGTGGGGTGAGCGTGTGTGAGAGAGAGAGGAGGGGTGAGCGTGTGTGAGAGAGAGAGGAGGGGTGAGCGTGTGTGAGAGACAGAGGAGGGGTGAGCGTGTGAGAGAGAGACAGTGTGTACCTCTTCCTGGGTAGTGTAATCTTGGCCAGGTAGTTGAGACAGAAGTTGATGAAGTCTTGAAGAAGATCCTCCCCCATGTACGCCTGGATACTCTGAAACAACCAATCACAGCCCTGGATACTCTGACACAACCAGTGACTACCACGTGTCCATCTTGGTCAATAAACCACATGGGAGCGTCAGAGGTCAGGGTGTTACCTGTACTGCTAGCAGCTGTCCATTCTGATAGGCCACCAATCCGTTTTCAGCAAACAGATAGTCCACCTTCTCTATCACTGCAACACACACACACACACACATATTACTACACTGTGTCCCACACACACACACACACACATATTACTACACTGTGTCCCACACACACACACACACACACACACACACACACACATATTACTACACTGTGTCCCACACACACACATATATATTACTACACTGTGTCACACACACACACACACACACACACACATATATTACTACACTGTGTGTCACACACACACACACATATTACTACACTGTGTCCCACACACACACACACATATATTACTACACTGTGTCCCACACACACACACATATATTACTACACTGTGTCCTACACACACACACACACACATATTACTACACTGTGTCCCACACACACACATATATTACTACACTGTGTGTGTCTGTGTCCCACTCATACATATATTACTACACTGTGTGTGTCTGTGTGTCACACATACATATATTACTACACTGTGTGTGTCTGTGTGTGTCTGTGTGTCACACACACATACATATATTACTACACTGTGTGTGTGCCTGTGTGTGTCTGTGTGTCACACACACACACATATATTACTACACTGTGTGTGTGCCTGTGTGTGTCTGTGTGTCACACACACTGTGTAGTTTCACTGATCTTGGTTCCATAGTGAGACGTGATTCTGCAGAGCATTTATATTTCTGATAAACTGGTTAGTTTGGATCCTGAATGCGGACGGCTGAAACAGCATTCCAGCCATATATAGCAGTGCCTTCGGAAAGTATTCAGGCCCCTTGACTTTTTCCACATTTTGTTACGTTACAGCCTTATTCTACAAAAGATTCAACTGTTTTTTCCCCCTCATCAATCTACACACAATACCCCATTATGACATCACAATACCCCATTATGACATCACAATACCCCATAATGACAAAGCAAAAACAGGTTTTAGAATTATAATTTTTTTTAAATATTACAATATCACATTTACATCAGTATTCAGACCATTTACTCAGTGCTTTGTTAAAGCACCTTTGGCAGCGATTACAGCCTCGAGTCTTCTTGGGTTTGACGCTACAAGCTTGGCACACCTGTATTTGGGGAGTTTCTCCCATTCTTCTCTGCAGATCCTCTCAAGCTCTGTAAGGTTGTATGGGGAGCGTCGCTGCACAGTTATTTTCAGGTCTCCCCAGAGATGTACGATCGGGTTCAAGTCCGGGCTCTGGCTGGGCCACTCAAGGACATTCAGAGACTTGTCCCGAAGCCACTCCTGTGTTGTCTAGGCTGTGTGCTTAGGGTCATTGTCCTGTTGGAAGGTGAATCTTAACCCCAGTCGGAGGTCCTGAGCGCTCTGGAGCAGGTTTTCATCAAGGATCTCTGTACTTTGCTCCGTTCATCTTTCCCTCGATCCTGACTAGTCTCCCAGTCCCTGCCGCTGAAAAACATCCTCACAGCATGATGCTACCACCACCATGCTTCACCGTAGGGATGGTGCCAGGTTTCCTCCACACGTAGCGCTCGGCATTCAGGCCAAAGAGTTCAATCTTGATTTCATCAGACCAGAGAATCTCGTTTCTTATGGTCTGAGAGTCTTTAGGTGCCTTTTGGAAAACTCCAAGCTGGCTGTCATGTGGCTTTAACTGAGGAGTCACTTCCGTCTTTACCATAAAGGCCTGATTGGTGAAGTAAACTGGCTAGTTTAACAGCATTCCAGCCGTGTTTACAGTATATCAGAATGTACTTGGGATAGGTATTTGACCTTGGACTGTTCCAGTACGGCATTATTCTTTTTACTAGTACTCCTGAAAATAGTATTTATTTTCATTGAACACAAAAACCACATGCTTATTTATCTATATGCCAACAGCAATGATATAATATATAAACAACAACAATATATCAACTGGTTATATTATATCATGGAACACCATCTGTACTATCAACTGGTTATATTATATCATGGAACACCATCTGTACTATCAACTGGTTATATTATATCATGGAACACCATCTGTACTATCAACTGGTTATATTATATCATGGAACACCTTCTGTTATATCAACTGGTTATATTATATCATGGAACACCATCTGTACTATCAACTGGTTATATTATATCATGGAACACCATCTGTACTATCAACTGGTTATATTATATCATGGAACACCATCTGTACTATCAACTGGTTATATTATATCACGGAACACCATCTGTACTATCAACTGGTTATATCATGGAACACCATCTGTACTATCAACTGGTTATATCATGGAACACCATCTGTAATATCAACTGGTTATATTATATCATGGAACACCATCTGTAATATCAACTGGTTATATTATATCATGGAACACCATCTGTACTATCAACTGGTTATATTATATCATGGAACACCATCTGTAATATAAACTGGTTATATTATATCATGGAACACCATCTGTACTATCAACTGGTTATATTATATCATGGAACACCATCTGTAATATCAACTGGTTATATTATATCATGGAACACCATCTGTAATATCAACTGGTTATATTATATCATGGAACACCATCTGTACTATCAACTGGTTATATTATATCATGGAACACCATCTGTACTATCAACTGGTTATATTATATCATGGAACACCATCTGTACTATCAGCTGGTTATATTATATCATGGAACACCATCTGTACTATCAACTGGTTATATTATATCATGGAACACCATCTGTACTATCAACTGGTTATATTATATCACGGAACACCATCTGTACTATCAACTGGTTATATCATGGAACACCATCTGTACTATCAACTGGTTATATCATGGAACACCATCTGTAATATCAACTGGTTATATTATATCATGGAACACCATCTGTAATATCAACTGGTTATATTATATCATGGAACACCATCTGTACTATCAACTGGTTATATTATATCATGGAACACCATCTGTACTATCAACTGGTTATATTATATCATGGAACACCATCTGTACTATCAACTGGTTATATTATATCATGGAACACCTTCTGTACTATCAACTGGTTATATCATGGAACACCATCTGTACTATCAGCTGGTTATATTATATCATGGAACACCATCTGTACTATCAACTGGTTATATTATATCATGGAACACCATCTGTACTATCAACTGGTTATATTATATCATGGAACACCTTCTGTACTATCAACTGGTTATATTATATCATGGAACACCATCTGTACTATCAACTGGTTATATCATGGAACACCATCTGTACTATCAACTGGTTATATCATGGAACACCATCTGTACTATCAACTGGTTATATCATGGAACACCATCTGTACTATCAACTGGTTATATTATATCATGGAACACCATCTGTACTATCAACTGGTTATATCATGGAACACCATCTGTACTATCAACTGGTTATATTATATCATGGAACACCATCTGTACTATCAACTGGTTATATTATATCATGGAACACCATCTGTACTATCAACTGGTTATATTATATCATGGAACACCATCTGTACTATCAACTGGTTATATTATATCACGGAACACCATCTGTACTATCAACTGGTTATATTATATCACGGAACACCATCTGTACTATCAACTGGTTATATCATGGAACACCATCTGTACTATCAACTGGTTATATCATGGAACACCATCTGTAATATCAACTGGTTATATTATATCATGGAACACCATCTGTAATATCAACTGGTTATATTATATCATGGAACACCATCTGTACTATCAACTGGTTATATTATATCATGGAACACCATCTGTAATATCAACTGGTTATATTATATCATGGAACACCATCTGTACTATCAACTGGTTATATTATATCATGGAACACCATCTGTAATATCAACTGGTTATATTATATCATGGAACACCATCTGTAATATCAACTGGTTATATTATATCATGGAACACCATCTGTACTATCAACTGGTTATATTATATCATGGAACACCATCTGTACTATCAACTGGTTATATTATATCATGGAACACCATCTGTACTATCAGCTGGTTATATTATATCATGGAACACCATCTGTACTATCAACTGGTTATATTATATCATGGAACACCATCTGTACTATCAACTGGTTATATTATATCACGGAACACCATCTGTACTATCAACTGGTTATATTATATCATGGAACACCATCTGTACTATCAACTGGTTATATTATATCATGGAACACCATCTGTACTATCAACTGGTTATATTATATCATGGAACACCATCTGTACTATCAACTGGTTATATTATATCACGGAACACCATCTGTACTATCAACTGGTTATATCATGGAACACCATCTGTACTATCAACTGGTTATATCATGGAACACCATCTGTAATATCAACTGGTTATATTATATCATGGAACACCATCTGTAATATCAACTGGTTATATTATATCATGGAACACCATCTGTACTATCAACTGGTTATATTATATCATGGAACACCATCTGTACTATCAACTGGTTATATTATATCATGGAACACCATCTGTACTATCAACTGGTTATATCATGGAACACCATCTGTACTATCAACTGGTTATATTATATCATGGAACACCATCTGTAATATCAACTGGTTATATTATATCATGGAACACCATCTGTAATATCAACTGGTTATATTATATCATGGAACACCATCTGTACTATCAACTGGTTATATTATATCATGGAACACCATCTGTACTATCAACTGGTTATATTATATCATGGAACACCATCTGTACTATCAACTGGTTATATTATATCATGGAACACCATCTGTACTATCAACTGGTTATATTATATCATTTATTCCTGTATTTATAGGCATTTATTCCTGTATTTATAGGCATTTATTCCTGTATTTATAGGCATTTATTCCAATATTTATAGGCATTTATTCCTATATTTATAGGCATTTATTCCTGTATTTATATGCATTTATAGGCATTTATTCCTGTATTTATAGGCATTTATTCCTGTATTTATAGGCATTTATTCCTGTATTTATAGGCATTTATTCCTGTATTTATAGGCATTTAATCCAGAATTTATAGGCATTAATTCCTGTATTTATAGGCATTTAATCCAGAATTTATAGGCATTTAATCCAGAATTTATAGGCATTAATTCCTGTATTTATAGGCTTTATTCCTGTACTTATAGGCATTTAATCCAGAATTTATAGGCATTAATTCCTGTATTTATAGGCATTTATAGGCATTTATTCCTGTATTTATAGGCATTTATTCCAGACACTCACCATCATCTCCCAGTTGTTCTTTGATCTTGATGAAGTCCGACCCCCCCACCACGCCGACTCTAACACGCCGCCGCAGACGCTGCAGAAAGTCCTCCATCCCGGGAGTCACCCTCTGAAACACACCAATACACATTAGTACACTGTGCTGCAACAACCAGCCAATCACACACCATCCATCCCAGTCCTATTAGTTAGGTTAGTGGACTGTAGAAGGGGATCGGTACCAGTCTAGTAGTCAGGTTAGTGGACTGTAGAAGGGGATCGGTACCAGTCTAGTAGTCAGGTTAGTGGACTGTAGAAGGGGATCGGTACCAGTCTATTAGTCAGGTTAGTGGACTGTAGAAGGGGATCGGTACCAGTCTAGTAGTCAGGTTAGTGGACTGTAGAAGGGGATCGGTACCAGTCTATTAGTCAGGTTAGTGGACCGTAGAAGGGGATCGGTACCAGTCAGGTTAGTGGACTGTAGAAGGGGATCGGTACCAGTCTATTAGTCAGGTTAGTGGACCGTAGAAGGGGATCGGTACCAGTCTATTAGTCAGGTTAGTGGACTGTAGAAGGGGTTCGGTACCAGTCTAGTAGTCAGGTTAGTGGACTGTAGAAGGGGATCGGTACCAGTCTAGTAGTCAGGTTAGTGGACTGTAGAAAGGGAACGGTACCAGTCTAGTAGTCAGGTTAGTGGACTGTAGAAGGGGATCGGTACCAGTCTATTAGTCAGGTTAGTGGACTGTAGAAGGGGATCGGTACCAGTCTAGTAGTCAGGTTAGTGGACTGTAGAAGGGGATCGGTACCAGTCTATTAGTCAGGTTAGTGGACCGTAGAAGGGGATCGGTACCAGTCTATTAGTCAGGTTAGTGGACTGTAGAAGGATCGGTACCAGTCTATTAGTCAGGTTAGTGGACCGTAGAAGGGGATCGGTACCAGTCTAGTAGTCAGGTTAGTGGACTGTAGAAGGGGTTCGGTACCAGTCTAGTAGTCAGGTTAGTGGACCGTAGAAGGGGATCGGTACCAGTCTAGTAGTCAGGTTAGTGGACTGTAGAAGGGGATCGGTACCAGTCTAGTAGTCAGGTTAGTGGACCGTAGAAGGGATCGGTACCAGTCTAGTAGTCAGGTTAGTGGACTGTAGAAGGGGATCGGTACCAGTCTAGTAGTCAGGTTAGTGGACCGTAGAAGGGGATCGGTACCAGTCTATTAGTCAGGTTAGTGGACTGTAGAAGGGGATCGGTACCAGTCTAGTAGTCAGGTTAGTGGACCGTAGAAGGGGATCGGTACCAGTCTATTAGTCAGGTTAGTGGACCGTAGAAGGGGATCGGTACCTGTCGAGCGGCCGTCAGCGTCCCGTCCACGTCGAAGAGACACAGCGTCGTGGTGTCGACAGCTTCACTCATCTTGTCCGTAGTATCGGTGTTAGTAAATGACGCCGGTCGGTGTTGGAGGTTTAGTTATTCGCCGACCGGGACCCGGAGGAACAACCGATATGAAGGCGGAAGAGACTAGTGGACGGACTGCAACGTGGTTTGTGTACACGGAAGTGCATTCCCTTTGTCCAATCCCAGCGCACTGTAGGCGTGGCCTTGTGATACGTAATGGGAATGCCAAATATTAATATAAATAAATAAATAGCCTGACCATTAAATAGTGAATTATTGCTGCTAACTATGATCTGTTGGTGAACAGCACCATCTGTTGGTGAACAGCACCACCTGGGCGGCAGGTAGCCTAGTGGTTAGAGCGTTGGACTTGTAACCGGAGGGTTGCAAGTTCGAATCCCCGAGCTGACAAGGAAAAAAAATAATCTGTCGTTCTACCCCTGAACAAGGCAGTTAACCCACTGTTCCCCGGGCGCCGAAGACGTGGATGTCGATTAAGGCAGCCCCCCGCACCTCTCTGATTCAGAGGGGTTGGGTTAAATGCGGAAGACACATTTCGGTTGAAGGCATTCGGTTGTACAACTGACTAATAATGGTGACTTTGACTTTATATCCGTTCCAAGAGGGATGGTATTTATGTTCTGTTGGTGAGCAGCACCTCATTTAATGTCTATGATCTGTTGGTGAGCAGCACCTCATTTAATGTCTATGATCTGTTGGTGAGCAGCACCTCATTTAATGTCTATGTTCTGTTTGGTGAGCAGCACCTCATTTCATGTCTATGATCTGTTGGTGAGCAGCACCTCATTTCATGTCTATGTTCTGTTTGGTGAGCAGCACCTCATTTAATGTCTATGTTCTGTTTGGTGAGCAGCACCTCATTTAATGTCTATGTTCTGTTGGTGAGCAGCACCTCATTTAATGTCTATGTTCTGTTTGGTGAGCAGCACCTCATTTAATGTCTATGTTCTGTTTGGTGAGCAGCACCTCATTTAATGTCTATGATCTGTTGGTGAGCAGCACCTCATTTAATGTCTATGTTCTGTTGGTGAGCAGCACCTCATTTAATGTCTATGTTCTGTTGGTGAGCAGCACCTCATTTAATGTCTATGTTCTGTTGGTGAGCAGCACCTCATTTAATGTCTATGATCTGTTGGTGAGCAGCACCTCATTTAATGTCTATGTTCTGTTTGGTGAGCAGCACCTCATTTAATGTCTATGTTCTGTTTGGTGAGCAGCACCTCATTTAATGTCTATGTTCTGTTGGTGAGCAGCACCTCATTTAATGTCTATGTTCTGTTTGGTGAGCAGCACCTCATTTAATGTCTATGTTCTGTTTGGTGAGCAGCACCTCATTTAATGTCTATGTTCTGTTTGGTGAGCAGCACCTCATTTAATGTCTATGTTCTGTTTGGTGAGCAGCACCTCATTTAATGTCTATGTTCTGTTTGGTGAGCAGCACCTCATTTAATGTCTATGTTCTGTTGGTGAGCAGCACCTCATTTAATGTCTATGTTCTGTTTGGTGAGCAGCACCTCATTTAATGTCTATGTTCTGTTTGGTGAGCAGCACCTCATTTAATGTCTATGATCTGTTGGTGAGCAGCACCTCATTTAATGTCTATGTTCTGTTGGTGAGCAGCACCTCATTTAATGTCTATGTTCTGTTGGTGAGCAGCACCTCATTTAATGTCTATGTTCTGTTGGTGAGCAGCACCTCATTTAATGTCTATGATCTGTTGGTGAGCAGCACCTCATTTAATGTCTATGTTCTGTTTGGTGAGCAGCACCTCATTTAATGTCTATGTTCTGTTTGGTGAGCAGCACCTCATTTAATGTCTATGTTCTGTTGGTGAGCAGCACCTCATTTAATGTCTATGTTCTGTTTGGTGAGCAGCACCTCATTTAATGTCTATGTTCTGTTTGGTGAGCAGCACCTCATTTAATGTCTATGTTCTGTTTGGTGAGCAGCACCTCATTTAATGTCTATGTTCTGTTTGGTGAGCAGCACCTCATTTAATGTCTATGTTCTGTTTGGTGAGCAGCACCTCATTTAATGTCTATGTTCTGTTGGTGAGCAGCACCTCATTTAATGTCTATGTTCTGTTTGGTGAGCAGCACCTCATTTAATGTCTATGTTCTGTTTGGTGAGCAGCACCTCATTTAATGTCTAACAGAACATAGAATATAGACATTAAATGAGCTGCTGACTAACAGAACATAGACAATCGTCTCTCGATTTGCAGTGGATTTTATTGCCAGAGCAAATAGTGACAAGAGTCTGAGACTGATATAGGACCATCCCAACACTGAATCATGGAACATGTCTGATATGACCTGCTACTCACTCTTATTAATATGTGATAGGACCATATCCCATAATGACAAAGCAAAAACAGGTTTAGATTTTTTTGCCAAGGTGAAGCAACTTTGGCAGCGATTACAGCCTCAAGTCTTCTTGGGTACGACGCTACAAGCTTGGCACACCTGTATTTGGGGAGTTTCTCCCATTCTTCTCTGCAGATCCTCTCAAGCTCTGTCAGGTTGGATGGGGAGCGTTTTTCAGGTCTCTCCAGAGATGTTCGATCGGGTTCAAGTCTGGGCTCTGGTTGGGCCACTCAACGACATTGAGACTTGTCCCAAAGCCACTCCTGCGTTGTCTTGGCTGTGTGCTTCGGGTCGTTGTCCTGAGCACTCTGGAATCTCTGTACTTGGCTCTGTAAATCTTTGCCTCGATCCTGACTAGTCTCCCAGTCCCTGCTGCTGAAAAACATCTCCACTGCATCATGCTGCCACCATAATGCTTCACCGTAGGGATGGTGCCAGGTTTCCTCCAGACGTGACGCTTGGCATTAAGGCCAAAGAGTTCACTCTTGATTTCATCAGACCAGAGAATCGTGTTTCTCATGGTCTGAGAGTCCTTTAGTTGCCTTTTGGCAAACTCCAAGCAGGCTGTCTTGTGCCTTTTACTGAGGAGTGGCTTCCCTCTGGCCACTCTACCATAAAGGCCTGATAGGTGGAATACTGCAGAGATGGTTGTCCTTCTGGAAGGTTCTCCCATCTCCACAGAGGAACTACAGTGAGGGAAAAAAGTATTTGATCCCCTGCTGATTTTGTACGTTTGCCCACTGACAAAGAAATGATGCCAATCTCTCCTGGATCAAAGTGGAGGAGAGATTGACTTCATCACTACTTGTATTTATGAGAGGTATTGACATGTTGAATGCACCGAGCTGTCTGTCTAAACTACTGGCACACAGCTCAGACACCCATGCATACAGACACCCCACAAGACATGCCACCAGAGGTCTCTTCACAGTCCCCAAGTCCAGAACAGACTATGGGAGGATCATACAGCCAACAGCTCTCAGAGAGGAGGTACATGATGAGGTTATGGACCAGAACAGGATCATACAGCCAACAGCTCTCAGAGAGGAGGGTACATGATGAGGTTATGGACCAGAACAGGATCATACAGCCAACAGCTCTCAGAGAGGAGGGTACATGATGAGGTTATGGACCAGAACAGGATCATACAGCCAACAGCTCTCAGAGAGGAGGGTACATGATGAGGTTATGGACCAGAACAGGATCATACAGCCAACAGCTCTCAGAGAGGAGGGTACATGATGAGGTTATGGACCAGAACAGGATCATGTTTGTTAACTAAACTGTAGAGAGCTGTTATCATCACTACAATAGTCCCTACTACTGGGATTTAAGGACAGAAACCGTTAAAACAGACATGAAATGCAGACAGTAAAAATATACTTTAATGTGTTGATTTGGTCAAACAACACTGACGAGTGTCTAGGAGGAGAGGTGTACAGTCACTGTGTGGTGTGTGTGTGTGTCCCCTCACTGAGGAGGATAGGGGCCAGTGGGTGGTGGGGAGGGGGGAGGTGAGAGAAGGGGAGGTTGTGGTAGGGGTGAGGAGGGGGAGAGGACCAGGGGAAGGACATGTGGGGGGGAGGAGGGGGAGGGTAGAGGGGGAAGGACTGGGGCTGGTAGGGGGGAGGGTAGGGGTAGTGGGGCTGGTGTGCGTAGAATGGAGCCCCGTCGTATCGGGGTTGGGGACCCCAGTTGTCACGGCGGGGTGGACGACTCTGTTGCAAAGGCCTCTGGGACATCTGTGGTCTGGTGACGGAATCTCTGTCTGGAGGTGAAAGAGGGCACAGACAGACAGACAGACAGGTTAAAGCTAAAATGACAGACAGCCAACAACCATCAGAATCTGAACCAACTGATCACTAAGCCCCCACCCACCACTAGTCATTTAGTCAGACTGGTGGTCCCGACGTCTCTCAACAAAGCCCCCACCCCACCACTAGTCATTTAGTCAGACTGGTGGTCCCGACGTCTCTCAACAAATCCGTCTACGACAGGGTTAGGTTATATCCGTCTACGACAGGGTTAGGTTATATCCGTCTACGACAGGGTTAGGTTATATCCGTCTACGACAGGGTTAGGTTATATCCATCTACGACAGGGTTAGGTTATATCCATCTACGACAGGGTTAGGTTATATCCATCTACGACAGGGTTAGGTTACATCCATCTACGATAGGGTTAGGTTATATCCGTCTACGACAGGGTTAGGTTATATCCATCTACGATAGGGTTAGGTTATATCCATCTACGATAGGGTTAGGTCTAATCAAGGGGAATCACTTGAAATGAACTGAATAGGGGAGACTGGGGCAGGGGGGGTCCATATGTTGGGGTCACTCCCAATCTAGAGGGTGCTGTATAGCCCAATCACTTGGAGATTCAAATGTGGGACTACTTCGCAAGAGGTCACCCACCTGCTAAATTCATGTCAGCATCTCAAAACATTGAGGTGAATGTGTGTATTTTATAGGTGGTGAAAGAATACTATATATGAACAATTGTTTGTTGAAAAGATGAAAGGGAGAGCTATATTTCAAATGTATTTCTGAGTCGCTAGGTCAAGCCATGTGGAAATTAGCATCGTAGTTCGCTAGGTCAAGCCATGTGGAAATTAGCATCGTAGTTCGCTAGGTCAAGCCATGTGGAAATTAGCATCGTAGTTCACTTGGTCAAGCCATGTGGAAATTAGCATCGTAGTTCACTAGGTCAAGCCATGTGGAAATTAGCATCGTAGTTCACTTGGTCAAGCCATGTGGAAATTAGCATCGTAGTTCACTTGGTCAAGCCATGTGGAAATTAGCATCGTAGTTCACTAGGTCAAGCCATGTGGAAATTAGCATCGTAGTTCACTAGGTCAAGCCATGTGGAAATTAGCATCGTAGTTCGCTAGGTCAAGCCATGTGGAAATTAGCACCGTAGTTCACTTGGTCAAGCCATGTGGAAATTAGCATCGTAGTTCACTAGGTCAAGCCATGTGGAAATTAGCATCGTAGTTCACTAGGTCAAGCCATGTGGAAATTAGCATCGTAGTTCGCTAGGTCAAGCCATGTGGAAATTAGCACCGTAGTTCACTAGGTCAAGCCATGTGGAAATTAGCATCGTAGTTCACTAGGTCAAGCCATGTGGAAATTAGCATCGTAGTTCACTAGGTCAAGCCATGTGGAAATTAGCATCATAGTTCACTAGGTCAAGCCATGTGGAAATTAGCATCGTAGTTCGCTAGGTCAAGCCATGTGGAAATTAGCATCGTAGTTCACTAGGTCAAGCCATGTGGAAATTAGCATCGTAGTTCGCTAGGTCAAGCCATGTGGAAATTAGCATCATAGTTCACTAGGTCAAGCCATGTGGAAATTAGCATCGTAGTTCGCTAGGTCAAGCCATGTGGAAATTAGCACCGTAGTTCGCTAGGTCAAGCCATGTGGAAATTAGCGAGACGAGACCATCAGATTCTCCGGGAGAATTTCCACCAACTGCCTTCAACACTCTCCTGACACGGTCCAGACACGGTCCAGACACGGTCCTGACATGGCTCCATATGGAATTCACATAGAAGTTTCAGAGTTGACCAGAAACAGTGTATGTTGTGTGTCTGACCTGGTTGCTGGTCAGCTCTCTGTCCTCTTTCTCTCTCACTCTTCTGAACATTCCCCTTCTTCTTCTTCCTTTTCATCATCTGTTCTGCCTCATCATCACTGAAGTCCAACGCCTGGAGAGACAAGGGAAGAGGACAGGACAGAGGAGAGGGAAGAGAGAAGAGGAGAGAAACTTCATTATCCAAAGAGAAATTAGTCTTGACATCTTAGCTGCACCATCACAATACAAGGGTGTGTCCGTGTCTGAAATCTTAGTAAAACGACATACTTTGTAATCCTCATATTACATACTATTTAGAACATAGTGTTTAGTATAAATATATGCAGTAACCAACATCCTACCCTCATCCATACTGAGAAGGCTTCATCTAATGAGCAATTGTGTTGTTTGTTGATAGTCAGTCCTCTGGCGGGAGGTAGCCTAGTGGTTAGAGCGTTGGACTAGTAAAATCGAATTCCCCGAGCTGACGAGGTAAAAATCTGTCGCTCTGCCCCTGAACAAGGCAGTTAACCCACTGTTCCTAGGCCGCCATTGTAAATAAGAATTTGTTCTTAACGGACTTGCCTGGTTAAAAAAAAAAAGATTAAATAAATAAATTATCTGATTATCAAATAATTATGAAAAGACCAGTCTCTTCCTCAATAGAGTTCAGTGAATTCTACTAGATAAAGACCAGTCTCTTCCTCAGTAGAGTTCAGTGAATTCTACTAGATAAAGACCAGTCTCTTCCTCAATAGAGTTCAGTGAATTCTACTAGATAAAGACCAGTCTCTTCCTCAGTAGTGTTCAGTGAATTCTACTAGATAAAGACCAGTCTCTTCCTCAATAGTGTTCAGTGAATTCTACTAGATAAAGACCAGTCTCTTCCTCAATAGAGTTCAGTGAATTCTACTAGATAAAGACCAGTCTCTTCCTCAGTAGAGTTCAGTGAATTCTACTAGATAAAGACCAGTCTCTTCCTCAATAGAGTTCAGTGAATTCTACTAGATAAAGACCAGTCTCTTCCTCAGTAGTGTTCAGTGAATTCTACTAGATAAAGACCAGTCTCTTCCTCAATAGTGTTCAGTGAATTCTACTAGATAAAGACCAGTCTCTTCCTCAATAGAGTTCAGTGAATTCTACTAGATAAAGACCAGTCTCTTCCTCAATAGAGTTCAGTGAATTCTACTAGATAAAGACCAGTCTCTTCCTCAGTAGAGTTCAGTGAATTCTACTAGATAAAGACCAGTCTCTTCCTCAATAGAGTTCAGTGAATTCTACTAGACAAAGACCAGTCTCTTCCTCAATAGAGTTCAGTGAATTCTACTAGACAAAGACCAGTCTCTTCCTCAATAGAGTTCAGTGAATTCTACTAGACAAAGACCAGTCTCTTCCTCAATAGAGTTCAGTGAATTCTACTAGATAAAGACCAGTCTCTTCCTCAATAGAGTTCAGTGAATTCTACTAGATAAAGACCAGTCTCTTCCTCAATAGAGTTCAGTGAATTCTACTAGATAAAGACCAGTCTCTTCCTCAATAGAGTTCAGTGAATTCTACTAGATAAAGACCAGTCTCTTCCTCAATAGAGTTCAGTGAATTCTACTAGATAAAGACCAGTCTCTTCCTCAATAGAGTTCAGTGAATTCTACTAGATAAAGACAAGTCAATGGCAGTATGGGTAGTCAGACAGGGCCTGTGTGTTTCTCACCTCTGGTGGTGGCTCCTGGTCATTCTTCCAGGATGCGTCCGAGCCTTTCAACCTAAACACAACACACACGTCACCTTCAATTATACGTATGTGTGACAGGGTGTAGTCAGTGTGTACTAACCGTCGTAGCTGCTCAGTGAGGATGTACAGGGTGTAGTCAGTGTGTACTAACCGGCGTAGCTGCTCAGTGAGGATGTACAGGGTGTAGTCAGTGTGTACTAACCGGCGTAGCTGCTCAGTGAGGATGTACAGGGTGTAGTCAGTGTGTAGTGACCGTCGTAGCTGCTCAGTGAGGATGTACAGGGTGTAGTCAGTGTGTAGTGACCGTCGTAGCTGCTCAGTGAGGATGTACAGGGTGTAGTCAGTGTGTACTAACCGGCGTAGCTGCTCAGTGAGGATGTACAGGGTGTAGTCAGTGTGTAGTGACCGTCGTAGCTGCTCAGTGAGGATGTACAGGGTGTAGTCAGTGTGTAGTGACCGTCGTAGCTGCTCAGTGAGGATGTACAGGGTGTAGTCAGTGTGTACTAACCGTCGTAGCTGCTCAGTGAGGATGTACAGGGTGTAGTCAGTGTGTAGTGACCGTCGTAGCTGCTCAGTGAGGATGTACAGGGTGTAGTCAGTGTGTACTAACCGGCGTAGCTGCTCAGTGAGGATGTACAGGGTGTAGTCAGTGTGTAGTGACCGTCGTAGCTGCTCAGTGAGGATGTACAGGGTGTAGTCAGTGTGTAGTGACCGTCGTAGCTGCTCAGTGAGGATGTACAGGGTGTAGTCAGTGTGTACTAACCGTCGTAGCTGCTCAGTGAGGATGTACAGGGTGTAGTCAGTGTGTAGTAACCGGGCGTAGCTGCTCAGTGAGGATGTACAGGGTGTAGTCAGTGTGTAGTGACCGTCGTAGCTGCTCAGTGAGGATGTACAGGGTGTAGTCAGTGTGTACTAACCGGCGTAGCTGCTCAGTGAGGATGTACAGGGTGTAGTCAGTGTGTAGTGACCGTCGTAGCTGCTCAGTGAGGATGTACAGGGTGTAGTCAGTGTGTAGTGACCGTCGTAGCTGCTCAGTGAGGATGTACAGGGTGTAGTCAGTGTGTACTAACCGTCGTAGCTGCTCAGTGAGGATGTACAGGGTGTAGTCAGTGTGTAGTGACCGTCGTAGCTGCTCAGTGAGGATGTACAGGGTGTAGTCAGTGTGTACTAACCGGTGTAGCTGCTCAGTGAGGATGTACAGGGTGTAGTCAATGTGTAGTGACCGTCGGAGCTGCTCAGTGAGGATGTACAGGGTGTAGTCAGTGTGTAGTAACCGGCGTAGCTGCTCAGTGAGGATGTACAGGGTGTAGTCAGTGTGTAGTGACCGTCGTAGCTGCTCAGTGAGGATGTACAGGGTGTAGTCAGTGTGTAGTGACCGTCGTAGCTGCTCAGTGAGGATGTACAGTTTGTAGTCAGTGTGTAGTGACCGTCGTAGCTGCTCAGTGAGGACAAACAGGGTGTAGTCAGTGTGTACTAACCGGCGTAGCTGCTCAGTGAGGATGTACAGGGTGTAGTCAGTGTGTACTAACCGGCGTAGCTGCTCAGTGAGGATGTACAGGGTGTAGTCAGTGTGTAGTAACCGGCGTAGCTGCTCAGTGAGGATGTACAGGGTGTAGTCAGTGTGTAGTGACCGTCGTAGCTGCTCAGTGAGGATGTACAGGGTGTAGTCAGTGTGTAGTGACCGTCGTAGCTGCTCAGTGAGGATGTACAGGGTGTAGTCAGTGTGTAGTGACCGTCGTAGCTGCTCAGTGAGGATGTACAGGGTGTAGTCAGTGTGTACTAACCGTCGTAGCTGCTCAGTGAGGATGTACAGGGTGTAGTCAGTGTGTAGTGACCGTCGTAGCTGCTCAGTGAGGATGTACAGGGTGTAGTCAGTGTGTACTAACCGGCGTAGCTGCTCAGTGAGGATGTACAGGGTGTAGTCAGTGTGTACTAACCGGTGTAGCTGCTCAGTGAGGATGTACAGGGTGTAGTCAGTGTGTAGTGACCGTCGTAGCTGCTCAGTGAGGATGTACAGGGTGTAGTCAGTGTGTACTAACCGGCGTAGCTGCTCAGTGAGGATGTACAGGGTGTAGTCAGTGTGTAGTAACCATCGTAGCTGCTCAGTGAGGATGTACAGGGTGTAGTCAGTGTGTACTAACCGGCGTAGCTGCTCAGTGAGGATGTACAGGGTGTAGTCAGGGTGTACTAACCGGCGTAGCTGCTCAGTGAGGATGTACAGGGTGTAGTGACCATCAGGGTGTAGTCAGTGTGTAGTGACCGTCGTAGCTGCTCAGTGAGGACGTACAGGGTGTAGTCAGTGTGTACTAACCGGCGTAGCTGCTCAGTGAGGACGTACAGGGTGTAGTCAATGTGTACTAACCGGCGTAGCTGCTCAGTGAGGACGTACAGGGTGTAGTCAGTGTGTACTAACCGGCATAGCTGCTCAGTGAGGATGTACAGGGTGTAGTCAGTGTGTAGTGACCTGCGTAGCTGCTCAGTGAGGATGTACAGGGTGTAGTCAGTGTGTAGTGACCGTCGTAGCTGCTCAGTGAGGATGTACAGGGTGTAGTCAGTGTGTACTAACCGGCGTAGCTGCTCAGTGAGGATGTACAGGGTGTAGTCAGTGTGTACTAACCGGCGTAGCTGCTCAGTGAGGATGTACAGGGTATAGTCAGTGTGTACTAACCGGCGTAGCTGCTCAGTGAGGATGTAGTCAGTGTGTACTAACCGGCGTAGCTGCTCAGTGAGGATGTACAGGGTGTAGTCAGTGTGTACTAACCGGCGTAGCTGCTCAGTGAGGATGTACAGGGTGTAGTCAGTGAGAGACGGGGCGTAGAACATGGAATCCTTCAGCTTCACTCCTCTCTCTGTGATGTCACTCTCGGAGTTAAACCTCAAGACATAGAATGGACTGGAGACCGGCCCAAACACCTCAAATACCTGGAGGAGGAGGAGGGGGAGGACGGAGAGGGGGGGAGAGGAGGAGGGGCAAAGAGAAAGATTAAAGAACCTCCAGTAAATCTCCAGTATTCTGAGGACTCCTCCCCCATTATCTAAGCCCCTCCTACCTTGCCCACGGCCAGCCTATCAGAGTTGAAGATGACGCTGTCGTCCTTCAGAGGGGGTGTGTCCTTCAATGACTGTATGATCACTGTAGAGGAAACACAACAGTCACCAAGAGGGGTCAGGTTGTAGCGCTGTCGTCCTTCAGAGGGGTCAGGGTGTAATGTGTAGGGCAGGGGCATTCAAACAGGGTCAACTTCTTACCAGAACTTCTGGTCGACTCCATTCCACCCCAAATCCAAAAACACAACCTTAAAAATCAGTCAACTTTGATTTTTCCTACAACAAATAACATTTTCATCTCTCTTATCAAAATCAAGAAAATCAACTCTTACATTTTTCTTTCTCCCACATGAGTTGGTAATCCAGACTGTCAACACCACTGGTGTGTAGGACAGGGGAAGGTAAACTACGACTGGTGGACCAGATCCCAGCTGTTGGATAATACTGGTGACTGATCCTAGGTGTAGTATGGAGGGACTAACCCAGCCGTTGGATAATACTGGTGACTGGTCCTAGGTGTAGTATGGAGGGACTAACCCAGCTGTTGGATAATACTGGTGACTGGTCCTAGGTGTAGTACGGAGGGACTAACCCAGCTGTTGGATAATACTGGTGACTGGTCCTAGGGGCAGTATGGAGGGACTAACCCAGCTGTTGGATAATACTGGTGACTGGTCCTAGGTGTAGTATGGAGGGACTAACCCAGCTGTTGGATAATACTGGTGACTGGTCCTAGGTGTAGTATGGACTAACCCAGCTGTTGGATAATACTGGTGACTGGTCCTAGGTGTAGTATGGACTAACCCAGCTGTTGGATAATACTGGTGACTGGTCCTAGGTGTAGTATGGAGGGACTAACCCAGCTGTTGGATAATACTGGTGACTGGTCCTAGGTGTAGTATGGAGGGACTAACCCAGCTGTTGGATAATACTGGTGACTGGTCCTAGGTGTAGTATGGAGGGACTAACCCAGCTGTTGGATAATACTGGTGACTGGTCCTAGGTGTAGTATGGACTAACCCAGCTGTTGGATAATACTGGTGACTGGTCCTAGGTGTAGTATGGACTAACCCAGCTGTTGGATAATACTGGTGACTGATCCTAGGTGTAGTATGGACTAACCCAGCTGTTGGATAATACTGGTGACTGGTCCTAGGTGTAGTATGGAGGGACTAACCCAGCTGTTGGATAATACTGGTGACTGGTCCTAGGTGTAGTATGGAGGGACTAACCCAGCTGTTGGATAATACTGGTGACTGGTCCTAGATGTAGTATGGAGGGACTAACCCAGCTGTTGGATAATACTGGTGACTGATCCTAGGGGCAGTATGGAGGGACTAACCCAGCTGTTGGATAATACTGGTGACTGATCCTAGGTGTAGTATGGAGGGACAAACCCAGCTGTTGGATGATACTGGTGACTGATCCTAGGGGCAGTATGGAGGGACTAACCCAGCTGTTGGATAATACTGGTGACTGATCCTAGGTGTAGTATGGAGGGACTAACCCAGCTGTTGGATAATACTGGTGACTGGTCCTAGGTGTAGTATGGAGGGACTAACCCAGCTGTTGGATAATACTGGTGACTGATCCTAGGGGCAGTATGGAGGGACTAACCCAGCTGTTGGATAATACTGGTGACTGATCCTAGGTGTAGTATGGAGGGACTAACCCAGCTGTTGGATAATACTGGTGACTGGTCCTAGGTGTAGTATGGAGGGACTAACCCAGCTGTTGGATAATACTGGTGACTGGTCCTAGGTGCAGTATGGAGGGACTAACCCAGCTGTTGGATAATACTGGTGACTGGTCCTAGGTGCAGTATGGAGGGACTAACCCAGCTGTTGGATAATACTGGTGACTGGTCCTAGGTGTAGTATGGACTAACCCAGCTGTTGGATAATACTGGTGACTGGTCCTAGGTGTAGTATGGAGGGACTAACCCAGCTGTTGGATAATACTGGTGACTGGTCCTAGGGGCAGTATGGAGGGACAAACCCAGCTGTTGGATAATACTGGTGACTGATCCTAGGTGTAGTATGGATGGACTAACCCAGCTGTTGGATGATACTGGTGACTGATCCTAGGGGCAGTATCTCCGCCTCCTCTGGTAGAACAACCGTCAACTCCTCGACAGCAGGCAACTCCTACACACACAAACAACACACAAACAGAAGACAAAACAACACACAAACATGTTCAGCAAATTTGTCAATGTGAATACGGCGCTAATTACATTTTTATTCACATGAGAGGGGCCGGGGGTGAGAGGGGCCGGGGGTACCTCAGGCAGGATCTCGTCCAGTGTTTTGATGGAACAGGGTTTCCTTGCCCGACTGAAGCCTTCATCATCATCATCATCTTCATCTGCCTGACCTAACACAACAGCCAGCGTCACACCGGAGGAAGAGGAGTCTGAATCACTGTCTGAGGAGGAGCTGCTGCCGTCCCGGTGGTCCCTGACACACACACCGTCCTGTAACGCCAGCAGTTCCTGAGGGGGGTCCTGGGAGAGGTCCTGGAGGGGGTCCTGGAGGAGGTCCTGAGGGGGGTCCTGGAGGAGGTCCTGAGGGGGGTCCTGGAGGAGGTCCTGAGAGGGGTCCTGGAGGAGGTCCTGGGAGAGGTCCTGGAGGAGGTCCTGAGAGGGGTCCTGGAGGAGGTGTGTGTGTGTGGTTCCGTCTCCCAGCTCGAAGCTCGAGACAGAGTTGAGATTCTCTGTAACCTCCATCTCCTCTGCTCCTCCCGTTAACTCTCCCGGTAAACGGCTGTCTGAGATCACGGAGGTCAGTCCCTGAGGTTCTGTCTCAGCTGTGCATCTGTCCTCCCGGTGCTCGGTGCCGGTACCGTTGTTAGGTTCCAGTTCCTCTCCGTGTGTCCCTGCTGAGCTCTGAAGAACCTCCGGTACCACAGCCGTCTCCTCTGGTTGGGCCTCCATCCCGTTAGAGACTATCACACCTGGGGACAAAGACACCACAACTACAATCAACTGGGTTACAGTCACTAGGAACCACACAGAACGGAAGCTAACAGATGCAAACGGAACAAAGCGGGAGGGACTAACCTGAGTTTGTCCAATAAGAAACCTTTAGGCCTAGTTTTGTTGCAAACTGTTTTTGTACTTTGTGCACTAATGAATACACCCCTGGTTGCCTCACAAAACCACAGTTGTAGACCCCTCAAGTTGAAATCTGGACACTCTGCCCACACAATCACTAAGCAACAAAGTAGTTATCATCTAGTATCTATGGCTCAGTCAAACAGTAACCTGTCCTGCTGGTAGGGTGGGGGGCAGGGCTGTATATACCATTTATCTATGGCTCAGTCAAACAGTAACCTGTCCTGCTGGTAGGGTGGGGGCAGGGCTGTATATCCCAGGTATCTATGGCTCAGTCAAACAGTAACCTGTCCTGCTGGTAGAGTGGGGGGCAAGGCTGTATATCCCAGGTATCTATGGCTCAGTCAAACAGTAACCTGTCCTGCTGGTAGAGTGGGGGGCAGGGCTGTATATCCCAGGTATCTATGGCTCAGACAAACAGTAACCTGTCCTGCTGGTAGGGTGGGGGCAAGGCTGTATATCCCAGGTATCTATGGCTCAGTCAAACAGTAACCTGTCCTGCTGGTAGGGTGGGGGCAGGGCTGTATATCCCAGGTATCTATGGCTCAGTCAAACAGTAACCTGTCCTGCTGGTAGGGTGGGGGGCAGGGCTGTATATACCATTTATCTATGGCTCAGTCAAACAGTAACCTGTCCTGCTGGTAGGGTGGGGGCAGGGCTGTATATCCCAGGTATCTATGGCTCAGTCAAACAGTAACCTGTCCTGCTGGTAGAGTGGGGGGCAAGGCTGTATATCCCAGGTATCTATGGCTCAGTCAAACAGTAACCTGTCCTGCTGGTAGAGTGGGGGGCAGGGCTGTATATCCCAGGTATCTATGGCTCAGACAAACAGTAACCTGTCCTGCTGGTAGGGTGGGGGCAAGGCTGTATATCCCAGGTATCTATGGCTCAGTCAAACAGTAACCTGTCCTGCTGGTAGGGTGGGGGCAGGGCTGTATATCCCAGGTATCTATGGCTCAGACAAACAGTAACCTGTCCTGCTGGTAGGGTGGGGGCAGGACTGTATATCCCAGGTATCTATGGCTCAGTCAAACAGTAACCTGTCCTGCTGGTAGGGTGGGGGCAGGGCTGTATATCCCAGGTATCTATGGCTCAGACAAACAGTAACCTGTCCTGCTGGTAGGGTGGGGGCAGGACTGTATATCCCAGGTATCTATGGCTCAGTCAAACAGTAACCTGTCCTGCTGGTAGGGTGGGGGCAGGGCTGTATATCCCAGGTATCTATGGCTCAGTCAAACAGTAACCTGTCCTGCTGGTAGGGTGGGGGCAGGGCTGTATATCCCAGGTATCTATGGCTCAGTCAAACAGTAACCTGTCCTGCTGGTAGGGTGGGGGCAGGACTGTATATCCCAGGTATCTATGGCTCAGACAAACAGTAACCTGTCCTGCTGGTAGGGTGGGGGCAGGGCTGTATATCCCAGGTATCTATGGCTCAGTCAAACAGTAACCTGTCCTGCTGGTAGGGTGGGGGCAGGACTGTATATCCCAGGTATCTATGGCTCAGTCAAACAGTAACCTGTCCTGCTGGTAGGGTGGGGGGCAGGGCTGTATATCCCAGGTTTCTATACCCTTCCCCATTGGTTCCTCTCAGGTATTAGCTAACTTTAGAAGTCGCTGGGTAGCTAGTCTACCAGCCATATCTATGGGGAAAATACGTTTTACAATCCCAGTTCATAACACTAGAGTTCAATTCCTAGCTGGTCCACTAGTTAAAACAGTAGCTTGGTCTCAGAACACGGTCCTGTTAGTCGGCGTTTTAAATGATCTTTGGTATTGTATCGCCAACTCTGTGTTATACCGGAGACATTATTACAATGTTGTTTATCATATTACACACGTGTAGATGAAGATGGACTTACGTTAGAGTCCTTTAGGCTACAGAGCTGTTCTCTCAGCCTCTCTGCTGTTCTCGGTAACGTTCCTCTGCTGTCTGCTGTTCTCGGTAACGTTCCTCTGCTGTCTGCTGTTCTCGGTAACGTTCCTCTGCTGTTCTCGGTAACGTTCCTCTGCTGTTCTCGGTAACGTTCCTCTACTGTCTGCTGTTCTCGGTAACGTTCCTCTCGGTAACGTTCCTCTGCTGTTCTCGGTAACGTTCCTCTGCTGTTCTCGGTAACGTTCCTCTGCTGTTCTCGGTAACGTTCCTCTGCTGTTCTCGGTAACGTTCCTCTGCTGTCTACTGTTCTCGGTAACGTTCCTCTGCTGTTCTCGGTAACGTTCCTCTGCTGTTCTCGGTAACGTTCCTCTGCTGTCTACTGTTCTCGGTAACGTTCCTCTGCTGTCCGCCACACGTGTTGATTCGGAAACAACGTGGTCTTGTTGTCTTCCGCCTTGTGGAACCTTGTTTCCGTCGCCGGGGGAGATGACGGACAGGGTTGTCGGACGGACGGACCAGCAGCATCCGCCGGAGTGGGCATTACAGAACACGTGGGTTCAGCCTTCACACATTCAACTAAAACATGGTAAAATGACTCATTTAACATCCTTAACATGTATCTATATATGGATAAATATAGCTAGATTTATACAACGTTATAGCGCTCTTACAACCTAGTATACTGCACAAAAATAGAAACGCAAAATGCAACAATTTCAACGATTTAGGAGTTAAAAGTGAATCTAAGGAAATCAGACAATTGAAATAAATAAATGACGGCCTAATCTATGGATTTCCCGGTCCTTTCACAAGCACCAAGGACTTGCCTAGTTGAATAAAACACGGGTCCAAGAGGCTCCTGAACAGCTTCTACCTCCAAGCCATAAGACTGCTGAACAGCTCATCCAACGCCTATCCGGACTATTCGCATTGAATCCTCGTTTTATCGCGGCTGTTCATTATCTATGCATAGTCCCTTTACCCCTACATACATATCACCTCGACTAACCTGTACCCCCGCACATAGCCTTACTTTAGTTTATTTACGACATATTTTCTTACCTCTTTTTTTACTTAAGCTTTTAAATAAGTATTTCACATGACTGGGCAGGGGCGCAGCGATGGGTGGGCCTGGGAGGGCATTGGCCCACCCACTGGGTAGCCAGGCCAAGCCAATCAGAATTAGTTTTAGTTAATTCCCACAAAAGGGAATTATTACAGACAGAAATACTCCTCAATTTCACCAGCTGTCTGGGTAGCTGGTCTCAAACGATCCCGTAGGCAAAGAAGCCGGATTTGGAGGTCCTGGGCTAGTGTGGTTACACGTGGTCTGCGGTTCTGAGACCAGTTGGACGTACTGCCAAATTCTCTAAAATGACGTTGGAGGCGGCTTATGGTAGAGAAATGAACATTAAATTCTCAGGCAACAGCTCTGATGGACATTCCTGCAGTCAGCATGCCAATTGCACGCTCCCTCAAAACTTCAGACATCTGTGGCATTGTGTTGTGTTAAAAAAACTGCACATTTTAGAGTGGCCTTATTGTCCCCAGCACAAGGTGCACCTGTGTAATGATCCTGCTGTTTAATCAGCTTCTTGATATGCCACACCTATCAACTGGATTTTTTATCTTGGCAAAGGAGAAATGCTCAATAACTGGGAAATAAGCTTTCTTTGCGTATGGACATTTCTAGGATATTTTATTTCAGTTAATGAAACATGGGACCAACACTTTACATGTTGTGTTTATATTTTAGTTCAGTATAGAATAATGCAAGACAGTGTTTTAACAGTCTTGTGTGTGTGTCTGTATCGGTGTGTGTGTGTGTGTCTGAATCGGTGTGTGTGTGTGTGTGTGTCTGTATCGGTGTGTGTATGTGTGTGTGTAGCCGAAGGCGGGGAAAGGTAAACCAATTCAGAAGGAGAAGGTGTGTCATCCCTATAGCAGGAAAGCTGCTTACCTGGCCAGCCAGGAGATACGTCTGGGAAAGAAGGAGAGGTAAGGAGGGAGGGAGGGAGGGAGGGAGAGGAAGTCTGCTTACCTAGTCAGCCAGGAGATACGTCTGGGACAGAAGGAGAGGTAAGGAGGGAGGGAGGGAGGGAAGGTTTGTGCTTATTTTGAACAGAGAGAATCCTGTATATTGCTATATATTTATCAAGTTAAGTGTGTATCTCTGCCTCCAGACAAAAGAGTGAGAAGGCCACTCGTCTCAACAGCATTGGTGAGTCTGACAGTCTGTTACTGTGTTACTGTACTACTGTTACTGAACATCGGCTGTCTCAGCCACTGCCTGTCACCAAGGGAGTACCCCAAGACTCGATCCTAGGCCCCACACTCTTCTCAATTTCCATCAACAACATAGCTCAAGCAGTAGGAAGCTCTCTCATCTATTTATATGCATATTTTATTTATTTCACCTTTATTTAACTAGTCAAGTCAGTTAACAACAAATTCTTATTTACAATGATGGCCTACCAAAAGGCGTCCTGCGGGACGGGGGCTGGGATTACAAATAAAACAATTAATTAAATATAAATATAGGACAAAACACACATCACGACAAGAGAGACAACAGAACACTACATAAAGAGAGACCTAAGACGACAATATAGCAAGGCAGCAACTCATGACAACACAGCATGGTAGCAACCCGACAACAACATGGTAGCAACACAACAACAACATGGTAGCAACCCGACAACAACATGGTAGCAACACAACACGACAACAACAAGGTATCAACACAACACGACAACAACAAGGTAGCAACCCGACAACAACATGGTAGCAACACGACAACAACATGGTAGCAACACGACAACAACATGGTAGCAACACAACCCAACAACAACATGGTAGCAACACAACACGACAACAACAAGGTATCAACACAACACGACAACAACATGGTAGCAACACGACAACAACATGGTAGCAACAGGACCCGACAACAACATGGTAGCGACAGGACCCGACAACAACATGGTAGCGACAGGACCCGACAACAACATGGTAGCGACACGACACGACAACAACATGGTAGCGACACGACCCGACAACAACATGGTAGCGACACGACCCGACAACAACATGGTAGCGACACGACCCGACAACAACATGGTAGCGACAGGACCCGACAACAACATGGTAGCGACACGACCCGACAACAACATGGTAGCAACACAACACGACAACAACATGGTAGCAACACAACACGACAACAACATGGTAGCAACACAACACGACAACAACATGGTAGCAACACAACACGACAACAACATGGTAGCAACACAACATGACAACAACATGGTAGCAACACAACATGACAACAACATGGTAGCAACACAACACGACAACAACATGGTAGCAACACGACCCGACAACAACATGGTAGCGACACGACCCGACAACAACATGGTAGCGACACGACCCGACAACAACATGGTAGCGACACGACACGACAACAACATGGTAGCAACACAACACGACAACAACATGGTAGCAACACAACACGACAACAACATGGTAGCAACACAACACGACAACAACATGGTAGCAACACAACATGACAACAACATGGTAGCAACACAACATGACAACAACATGGTAGCAACACAACACGACAACAACATGGTAGCAACACAACATGACAACAACATGGTATGGTGTTCTTCGGCTTGCAAGCCTCCCCCTTTTTCCCCCAAAACATAACGATGGCCATTATGGCCAAACAGTTATATTTTTGTTTCATCAGACCAGAGGACATTTCTCCAAAAAGTACGATCTTTGTCCCCATGTGCAGTTGCAAACCGTAGTCTGGCTTTTTTATGGCTGTTTTGGAGCAGTGACTTCTTCCTTGCTGAGTGGCCAGTAGATAGTATATTCAGATAGCTAGGTGGGACAACCACATATCCCAGTAGTTAGTATATTCAGATAGCTAGGTGGGACAACCACATATCCCAGTAGTTAGTATATTCATCTTCAGATAGCTAGGTGGGACAACCACATATCCCAGTAGTTAGTATATTCAGATAGCTAGGTGAGACAACCACATATCCCAGTAGTTAGTATATTCATCTTCAGATAGCTAGATGGGACAACCACATATCCCAGTAGTTAGTATATTCATCTCCAGATAGCTAGGTGGGACAACCACATATCCCAGTAGTTAGTATATTCATCTTCAGATAGCTAGATGGGACAACCACATATCCCAGTAGTTAGTATATTCATCTTCAGATAGCTAGGTGAGACAACCACATATCCCAGTAGTTAGTATATTCATCTTCAGATAGCTAGGTGGGACAACCACATATCCCAGTAGTTAGTATATTCAGATAGCTAGGTGGGACAACCACATATCCCAGTAGTTAGTATATTCATCTTCAGATAGCTAGGTGGGACAACCACATATCCCAGTAGTTAGTATATTCATCTTCAGATAGCTAGATGGGACAACCACATATCCCAGTAGTTAGTATATTCAGATAGCTAGGTGGGACAACCACATATCCCAGTAGTTAGTATATTCATCTTCAGATAGCTAGGTGAGACAACCACATATCCCAGTAGTTAGTATATTCATCTTCAGATAGCTAGGTGGGACAACCACATATCCCAGTAGTTAGTATATTCATCTTCAGATAGCTAGGTGAGACAACCACATATCCCAGTAGTTAGTATATTCATCTTCAGATAGCTAGGTGGGACAACCACATATCCCAGTAGTTAGTATATTCATCTTCAGATAGCTAGGTGGGACAACCACATATCCCAGTAGTTAGTATATTCATCTTCAGATAGCTAGGTGGAACAACCACATATCCCAGTAGTTAGTATATTCAGATAGCTAGGTGGGACAACCACATATCCCAGTAGTTAGTATATTCATCTTCAGATAGCTAGGTGGGACAACCACATATCCCAGTAGTTAGTATATTCATCTTCAGATAGCTAGGTGGAACAACCACATATCCCAGTAGTTAGTATATTCAGATAGCTAGGTGGGACAACCACATATCCCAGTAGTTAGTATATTCAGATAGCTAGGTGAGACAACCACATATCCCAGTAGTTAGTATATTCATCTTCAGATAGCTAGATGGGACAACCACATATCCCAGTAGTTAGTATATTCATCTCCAGATAGCTAGGTGGGACAACCACATATCCCAGTAGTTAGTATATTCATCTTCAGATAGCTAGGTGAGACAACCACATATCCCAGTAGTTAGTATATTCATCTTCAGATAGCTAGGTGGGACAACCACATATCCCAGTAGTTAGTATATTCATCTTCAGATAGCTAGGTGAGACAACCACATATCCCAGTAGTTAGTATATTCAGATAGCTAGGTGGAACAACCACATGTCCCAGTAGTTAGTATATTCATCTTCAGATAGCTAGGTGGAACAACCACATGTCCCAGTAGTTCTTTATAGCCATCAGCAGAGTCAGTGCTAGTAAGAAAATACTGTACAACGGTAGGGTGTACCCCCTCTTACCTTGTATTGTCTGTGTGTGTAGGTGAGTACAACGGTAGGGTGTACCCCCTCTTACCTTGTATTGTCTGTGTGTGTAGGTGATAAGCTGCAGTGGTTTCAGAGCCAGCTGGACTCTGAGAAGACAGAGTTCACCAAACAGGACGCCTGTCACATCATAGAGAGGTCAGTACCCGTGTTCATGTTCATGTGTGTGTAGTTTGCTCTTTCTCCTTGATTTCCACAAACTGTTGCTTTCTCAATGTCTTTACCAGCTCTAAACCCAACAATATAGTAATCAATATCAATGTCTTTACCAGGTCTAACCCCATCAATATAGTAATCAATATCAATGTCTTTACCAGCTCTAAACCCATCAATATAGTAATCAATATCAATGTCTTTACCAGCTCTAAACCCATCAATATAGTAATCAATATCAATGTCTTTACCAGGTCTAACCCCATCAATATAGTAATCAATATCAATGTCTTTACCAGGTCTAACCCCATCAATATAGTAATCAATATCAATGTCTTTACCAGCTCTAAACCCATCAATATAGTAATCAATATCAATGTCTTTACCAGGTCTAACCCCATCAATATAGTAATCAATATCAATGTCTTTACCAGGTCTAAACCCCTTCAATATAGTAATCAATATCAATGTCTTTACCAGCTCTAAACCCATCAATATAGTAATCAATATCAATGTCTTTACCAGGTCTAAACCCCAACAATATAGTAATCAATATCAATGTCTTTACCAGCTCTAAACCCCATCAATATAGTAATCAATATCAATGTCTTTACCAGCTCTAAACCCCATCAATATAGTAATCAATATCAATGTCTTTACCAGGTCTAACCCCATCAATATAGTAATCAATATCAATGTCTTTACCAGCTCTAAACCCATCAATATAGTAATCAATATCAATGTCTTTACCAGCTCTAAACCCAACAATATAGTAATCAATATCAATGTCTTTACCAGCTCTAAACCCCAACCACGTATTAATCAATGTATTTACCAGGTCTAACCCCAACAATATAGTAATCAATGTCTTTACCAGCTCTAAACCCAACAATATAGTAATCAATATCAATGTCTTTACCAGCTCTAAACCCATCAATATAGTAATCAATGTCTTTACCAGCTCTAAACCCCATCAATATAGTAATCAATATCAATGTCTTTACCAGCTCTAAACCCATCAATATAGTAATCAATATCAATGTCTTTACCAGCTCTAAACCCCATCAATATAGTAATCAATATCAATGTCTTTACCAGCTCTAAACCCAACAATATAGTAATCAATATCAATGTGTTACTATTAGTGGATGAGCTTTTCTGCGTCATTTTTGGACAGAAAATGTCAGATTTTTGGCAATGTTACGAATGTTGAAATATTCTTTATGTACGTCAAAGGAGACATCAGGGTCCAGAGTAACGAGGTCCTTCACAGTTGTATTTGAGACGACTGTACAACCATCAAGATTCATTGTCAGATCCAACAGCAGATCTCTTTGTTTCTTGGGACCTAGAACTAGCATCTCTGTTTTGTCCGAGTTTATAAGTAAAACATTTGCAGCCATCCACTTCCTTATGTCTGAAACACAGGCTTCCAGGGAGGGCCATTTTGGGGCTTCACCATGTTTCATCGAAATGTACACCTGTGTGTTGTCCGCATAGCAGTGAATGTTGACATGGTGTTTCCCGAATGACATCACCAAGAGGTAGCATATACAGTGAAAACAATAGTGGTCCTAAAACAGAACCTTGAGGAACACCCGAAATCATCCAGTTGATTTGTCAGAGGACAAACCATCCACAGAGGCTTTTCTGATATCTTTCAGACAGATCACCGTAAGTGCTTAGACCGATTATAATCTGACCTATTTTAGACTTTGGAAGGGTCTAAAGCCAACTTTGTCATAGATGCTTATTTGGGCTCCATACTCAGTATGATGTGGGGGGGCCTCGTCAACACAGACACGTTAAAGCTACAGACCCCCCCAGAGAAATCCCCTTCTAAGGTTACTAGACTGAACATGGATCCAAACCCTTTATTTATGTTACATTACGACGTCTTCTAAAAAGGGTTTAAAAAAAACCTCAAACACCTGGTAGCAACACCTGGTAGCAACACCTGGTATCAACACCTGGTAGCAACACCTGGTAGCAACACCTGGTATCAACACCTGGTAGCAACACCTGGTAGCAACACCTGGTAGCAACACCTGGGTTCAACACCTGGTAGCAACACCTGGTAGCAACACCTGGTATCAACACCTGGTAGCAACACCTGGTATCAACACCTGGTATCAACACCTGGGTTCAACACCTGGTAGCAACACCTGGTAGCAACACCTGGTAGCAACACCTGGTAGCAACACCTGGTAGCAACACCTGGTAGCAACACCTGGGTTCAACACCTGGTAGCAACACCTGGTAGCAACACCTGGTAGCAACACCTGGTATCAACACCTGGTAGCAACACCTGGTAGCAACACCTGGTATCAACACCTGGTAGCAACACCTGGTAGCAACACCTGGTAGCAACACCTGGTAGCAACACCTGGTATCAACACCTGGTAGCAACACCTGGTAGCAACACCTGGTAGCAACACCTGGTAGCAACACCTGGTTAAACCTGGTATCAACACCTGGTATCAACACCTGGTATCAACACCTGGTTTCAACACCTGGTTTCAACACCTGGTATCAACACCTGGTTAAACCTGGTATCAACACCTGGTTTCAACACCTGGTTTCAACACCTGGTTAAACCTGGTTTCAACACCTGGTTTCAACACCTGGTTAAACCTGGTTTCAACACCTGGTTTCAACATGTATTTCTTCACAACTAACTCAATGGGTGATAGGCTCATACACGTCAAGAATGTTGTGTGAACTGAAATAGAGGGAAGACTTGATGAGCATGTTGCATTGTTGTTTAAAATCCTCTTGTGGGGTAAAAGACTAGTCCCCTTAGACCCCCTGAGGTAAAAATGTTTCAGCTGTGGTGAGCAGCCTAGCTGCTTGGAGGAGGAGGTGGCTAGGTACTGCTCTGTTTCAGCTGTGGTGAGCAGCCTAGCTGCTTGGAGGAGGAAGTGGCTAGGTACTGCTCTGTTTCAGCTGTGGTGAGCAGCCTAGCTGCTCGGAGAAGGAGGTGGCTAGGTACTGCTCTGTTTCAGCTGTGGTGAGCAGCCTAGCTGCTCGGAGGAGGAGGTGGCTAGGTACTGCTCTGTTTCAGCTGTGGTGAGCAGCCTAGCTGCTCGGAGAAGGAGGTGGCCAGGTACTGCTCTGTTTCAGCTGTGGTGAGCAGCCTAGCTGCTCGGAGGAGGAGGTGGCTAGGTACTGCTCTGTTTCAGCTGTGGTGAGCAGCCTAGCTGCTCGGAGGAGGAGGTGGCCAGGTACTGCTCTGTTTCAGCTGTGGTGAGCAGCCTAGCTGCTCGGAGAAGGAGGTGGCCAGGTACTGCTCTGTTTCAGCTGTGGTGAGCAGCCTAGCTGCTCGGAGAAGGAGGTGGCCAGGTACTGCTCTGTTTCAGCTGTGGTGAGCAGCCTAGCTGCTCGGAGGAGGAGGTGGCTAGGTACTGCTCTGTTTCAGCTGTGGTGAGCAGCCTAGCTGCTCGGAGGAGGAGGTGGCTAGGTACTGCTCTGTTTCAGCTGTGGTGAGCAGCCTAGCTGCTCGGAGAAGGAGGTGGCTAGGTACTGCTCTGTTTCAGCTGTGGTGAGCAGCCTAGCTGCTCGGAGAAGGAGGTGGCTAGGTACTGCTCTGTTTCAGCTGTGGTGAGCAGGCTAGCTGCTCGGAGGAGGAGGTGGCTAGGTACTGCTCTGTTTCAGCTGTGGTGAGCAGCCTAGCTGCTCGGAGGAGGAGGTGGCTAGGTACTGCTCTGTTTCAGCTGTGGTGAGCAGCCTAGCTGCTCGGAGAAGGAGGTGGCTAGGTACTGCTCTGTTTCAGCTGTGGTGAGCAGCCTAGCTGCTCGGAGAAGGAGGTGGCTAGGTACTGCTCTGTTTCAGCTGTGGTGAGCAGCCTAGCTGCTCGGAGAAGGAGGTGGCTAGGTACTGCTCTGTTTCAGCTGTGGTGAGCAGCCTAGCTGCTCGGAGAAGGAGGTGGCTAGGTACTGCTCTGTTTCAGCTGTGGTGAGCAGCCTAGCTGCTTTCCGGAGAAGGAGGTGGCTAGGTACTGCTCTGTTTCAGCTGTGGTGAGCAGCCTAGCTGCTCGGAGAAGGAGGTGGCTAGGTACTGCTCTGTTTCAGCTGTGGTGAGCAGCCTAGCTGCTCGGAGAAGGAGGTGGCTAGGTACTGCTCTGTTTCAGCTGTGGTGAGCAGCCTGGCTGCTCGGAGAAGGAGGTGGCTAGGTACTGCTCTGTTTCAGCTGTGGTGAGCAGCCTAGCTGCTCGGAGAAGGAGGTGGCTAGGTACTGCTCTGTTTCAGCTGTGGTGAGCAGCCTAGCTGCTCGGAGAAGGAGGTGGCTAGGTACTGCTCTGTTTCAGCTGTGGTGAGCAGCCTAGCTGCTCGGAGAAGGAGGTGGCTAGGTACTGCTCTGTTTCAGCTGTGGTGAGCAGCCTAGCTGCTCGGAGAAGGAGGTGGCTAGGTACTGCTCTGTTTCAGCTGTGGTGATTCAAATAAAGTATTTAAAATGTGTGTGTGTGTGTGTGTGTGTGTGTGTGTGTGTGTGTGTGTGTGTGTGTGTGTGTGTGTGTGTGTGTGTGTGTGTGTGTAGGTACCTGCAGAGGTTTGACGGTGAGTTGGACCAGATAGAGCTGGTGAACGGGATCAAAGGTCGTCAGGGTCGTCTCCATGGCAGCAGGGAGACCGTCATCAAACAGACTGTAGAGAGAGAGACCGCTCTGTACCATGGCAACGGCTTCGGTCAGTCACACACACACTGTGATACACACACACACAATGATGTACACACACACACAGAACCCTGACGGTGTGTTCCTCTTCTCTCCTCAGAGATTCCAGACATCATCAACTCTAAACATCTCAAGACCTTCAGGTGAGACGACCAATGACAACCCACCTCTGGCTAGAGCAGGAATCTGATTTCTCTGTCAGTAGAGCTGTGGTCTGATTGGTTTGTCAGTACAGCTGTGATCTGATTAGTCATTGTCAGTAGAGCTGTGATCTGATTGGTCTGTGTCAGCAGAGCTGGGATCTGATTGGTCTGTGTCAGTAGAGCTGTGATCTGATTGGTCGGTGTCAGAGCTGTGATGATTCATGAAAAACAGCTCTATCCGTTACATTTCTCTCTGAAACGTTCTCTCACCTGATTGGTTGATTCCATTGTTCTGATCTGTGATTGGTTGATTTCAGGGAGTGGAGCGGTGATCTAAAGAAGCTTCCCAACATCAAGATGAGGAAGTTCTCTTCTCGAGGGATGGACAGAACAGGAGGAGGAGAGGAGGAGGAGGAGGGGGAGAGGACCGCCGGGGAGGAGGAGGAGGAGGAGGAGGAGAGGACCGCCGGGGGAGAGGAGGAGGAGGAGGAGAGGACCGCCGGGGGAGAGGAGGAGGGGGAGAGGACCGTCGGGGGAGAGGAGGAGGAGGAGGCCTTGATGGAGGACTCAGATTCAGACGCCCAGGAAGACGCCCCATAATGCTTTGCGTGTTAGAACTCTGGGGATGTCAGCCATCTCACCTGACTGGGGTTAAGACAACCTGTGTGTGTGTGTGTGTGTGTGTCTGTGTGTGTGTCTGTGTGTGTGTGTCAATACAGACATCTAATAAACCTAAAGACAGACTGAAACTGTTGTTCTGTTTCATTGGAGAGGCGTCTCCCTCTTTAAACATAGAATTGGTGCGTGTGCGTTGCTCTGTTCAAGACAACTTGGAACTCGGAAACTGAGATGTTCAACTTGAAAACTCTTTACAGAAAGATGAGATCAGTGCTTCCCGGGAGGTATCAGAATCAACCAATAGGAAGCTCTACTCAAAAAAATCTCTACTCTGAGGTTCCGAGTTGTCTTGAACATGGCTTGTTTGTGTCAGTCTGTAACTCCAGTAGGAAGGTTGTATCCAGTCAGTTTTATTGTGTCAGTAACTCCACTAGGAAGGCTGTATCAGTCAGTTTTATTGTGTCAGTAACTCCACTAGGAAGGCTGTATCAGTCAGTTTTATTGTGTCAGTAACTCCACTAGGAAGGTTGTATCAGTCAGTTTTATTGTGTCAGTAACTCCACTAGGAAGGTTGTATCCAGTCAGTTTTATTGTGTCAGTAACTCCAGTAGGAAGGTTGTATCCAGTCAGTTTTATTGTGTCAGTAACTCCAGTAGGAAGGTTGTATCAGTCAGTTTTATTGTGTCAGTAACTCCACTAGGAAGGCTGTATCAGTCAGTTTTATTGTGTCAGTAACTCCACTAGGAAGGTTGTATCCAGTCAGTTTTATTGTGTCAGTAACTCCTCTAGGAAGGTTGTATCCAGTCAGTTTTATTGTGTCAGTAACTCCAGTAGGAAGGTTGTATCCAGTCAGTTTTATTGTGTCAGTAACTCCACTAGGAAGGTTGTATTCAGTCAGTTTTATTGTCAGTAACTCCTCTAGGAAGGTTGTATCAGTCAGTTTTATTGTGTCAGTAACTCCACTAGGAAGGTTGTATCAGTCAGTTTTATTGTGTCAGTAACTCCACTAGGAAGGTTGTATCCAGTCAGTTTTATTGTGTCAGTAACTCCAGTAGGAAGGTTGTATCCAGTCAGTTTTGTTGTGTCAGTAACTCCACTAGGAAGGCTGTATCCAGTCAGTTTTATTGTGTCAGTAACTCCTCTAGGAAGGTTGTATCAGTCAGTTTTATTGTGTCAGTAACTCCAGTAGGAAGGTTGTATCAGTCAGTTTTATTGTGTCAGTAACTCCACTAGGAAGGTTGTATCAGTCAGTTTTATTGTGTCAGTAACTCCACTAGGAAGGTTGTATCCAGTCAGTTTTATTGTGTCAGTAACTCCACTAGGAAGGTTGTATTCAGTCAGTTTTATTGTCAGTAACTCCTCTAGGAAGGTTGTATCCAGTCAGTTTTATTGTGTCAGTAACTCCACTAGGATGGTTGTATCCAGTCAGTTTTATTGTGTCAGTAACTCCACTAGGAAGGTTGTATCAGTCAGTTTTATTGTGTCAGTAACTCCAGTAGGAAGGTTGTATCAGTCAGTTTTATTGTGTCAGTAACTCCACTAGGAAGGTTGTATCCAGTCAGTTTTATTGTGTCAGTAACTCCACTAGGAAGGTTGTATCAGTCAGTTTTATTGTGTCAGTAACTCCACTAGGATGGTTGTATCCAGTCAGTTTTATTGTGTCAGTAACTCCACTAGGAAGGTTGTATCCAGTCAGTTTTATTGTGTCAGTAACTCCACTAGGAAGGTTGTATCCAGTCAGTTTTATTGTGTCAGTAACTCCACTAGGAAGGCTGTATCCAGTCAGTTTTATTGTGTCAGTAACTCCACTAGGAAGGTTGTATCCAGTCAGTTTTATTGTGTCAGTAACTCCACTAGGAAGGTTGTATCCAGTCAGTTTTATTGTGTCAGTAACTCCACTAGGAAGGTTGTATCAGTCAGTTTTATTGTGTCAGTAACTCCACTAGGAAGGCTGTATCCAGTCAGTTTTATTGTGTCAGTAACTCCACTAGGAAGGTTGTATCCAGTCAGTTTTATTGTGTCAGTAACTCCACTAGGAAGGTTGTATCAGTCAGTTTTATTGTGTCAGTAACTCCACTAGGATGGTTGTATCCAGTCAGTTTTATTGTGTCAGTAACTCCACTAGGAAGGTTGTATCAGTCAGTTTTATTGTGTCAGTAACTCCAGTAGGAAGGTTGTATCCAGTCAGTTTTATTGTGTCAGTAACTCCAGTAGGAAGGTTGTATCCAGTCAGTTTTATTGCATCTGTGGCATTGTGTTGTGTGACAATTGCACATTTTAGAGTGACCTTTTCTTGTCCCCAGCACAAGGTGCACCTGTGTAATGATCATGCTGTTTAATCAGCTTCTTGATACGCCACACCTGTCAGGTGGATGGATTCTCTTGGCAAAGGAGAAATGCTCACTAACAGGGATGTGAACAAATGAGTGTACAAAATTTTATAGAAATACGCTTTTTGTGCGTTATGGAACATTTCTGGGATGTTTTATTTCAGCTCATGAAACATGGGACCAACACTTTACATGTTGCGTTTTATATTGTAGTATAGAATAGCATCTCTTTGGTTGTAATGACTTCTGGAGACAGGCAGACAGACAGGGACCTCTTCAGATAGACTTCTAGACATCATAGTGACAGACCGGGACCTCTTCAGATAGACTTCTAGACATCATAGTGACAGACAGGGACCTCTTCAGATGGACTTCTAGACATCATAGTGACAGACTGGGACCTCTTCAGATGGACTTCTAGACATCATAGTGACAGACCGGGACCTCTTCAGATAGACTTCTAGACATCATAGTGACAGACTGGGACCTCTTCAGATAGACTTCTAGACATCATAGTGACAGACTGGGACCTCTTCAGATAGACTTCTAGACATCATAGTGACAGACTGGGACCTCTTCAGATAGACTTCTAGACATCATAGTGACAGACTGGGACCTCTTCAGATAGACTTCTAGACATCATAGTGACAGACCGGGACCTCTTCAGATAGACTTCTAGACATCATAGTGACAGACCGGGACCTCTTCAGATAGACTTCTAGACATCATAGTGACAGACTGGGACCTCTTCAGATAGACATCATAGTGACAGACAGGGACCTCTTCAGATAGACTTCTAGACATCATAGTGACAGACAGGGACCTCTTCAGATAGACTTCTAGACATCATAGTGACAGACTGGGACCTCTTCAGATAGACTTCTAGACATCATAGTGACAGACTGGGACCTCTTCAGATGGACTTCTAGACATCATAGTGACAGACAGGGACCTCTTCAGATAGACTTCTAGACATAGTGACAGACTGGGACCTTTAATACCACATTTCTCTTCACAAGTATTTCTATACAGTGTTCTATCATGTCCAGCAGAGAGAGAGGTCCAGCAGAGAGAGAGGTCCAGCAGAGAGAGAGGTCCAGCAGAGAGAGTAAATACTGACATTAATAAATCAATATCTGATGATCTATGACTCTAACCCTCCTCCTGGAGAGCTGCAAGGTGTGCAGGGTTTTGTTCCAGCCCTTGAACACTTGGTTCTACGCATCAGATACTCCTCAGGCTGTTTATATTTAATACTGAGAGAGTATAACAGACGCTCTGATTGGCTAATCTACAGCTGCTTCCATAACAGACGCTCTGATTGGCTAATCTACAGCTGCTTCTATAACAGACGCTTTAATTGGCTCTGTCACATTGTGACTCTTTGGTGTGCTGGGCTCTGATAGGCTATAGGGAGGGTGCATTACCAAGAGCTGTGTGTGTGTGAGTGTATAGTGTTTGAGCTCGTGTGTGTGTCAGACGGGGTTTTCCTCCGTGAGGTCGGAGTCCGTCTGGATGACCTCGGGGGCGGGGCCTATCGGGACCTCCACGGCCTCAGGGTGATTCCCATTGGCCAGCGCGGTGTTGGTGGGCGGCGGCTTCTCGGGGCAGTTCTGCACAGTGATGATGCGATTGAAGGCTTTGAGTCGTCTCCATAGCAACCAGTACACTTTACACTGGATGTACATGAACACCAGTCCGCCTGACACGCCTATCGCCACGATCACCAGCTTCGACCAGAACGGCCACTCCAACACACCTAGACAGAGAGAGAGAGAGAGAGAGAGAGAGAGAGAGAGAGAGAGAGAGAGAGAGAGAGAGAGAGAGAGAGAGAGAGAGACGTAGAGAGAGAGAGAGAGACAGACGTAGAGAGAGAGAGAGAGACGTAGAGAGAGAGACAGAGAGAGAGAGAGAGACACACACATATACATAAACAGGTTAGTAATGTCTACCAAGGGGGAGTGAAAGAGATTGTGTTTGTGTGTCTGTATGTATATGTGTTTGTGATACCAGAGCCCTCCTTACCTTCAGCAGTGTAGTATTTCATCACTGATATTCTCCACATGTCATCTGAAAACACAGTAATGTTACTATATTCTCCTCATGTCGTCTGAAAACACAGTAATGTTACTATATTCTCCCATCTGAAAACACAGTAATGTTACTATATTCTCCTCATGTCATCTGAAAACACAGTAATGTTACTATATTCTCCTCATGTCATCTGAAAACACAGTAATGTTACTATATTCTCCCATCTGAAAACACAGTAATGTTACTATATTCTCCTCATGTCATCTGAAAACACAGTAATGTTACTATATTCTCCTCATGTCATCTGAAAACACAGTAATGTTACTATATTCTCCCATCTGAAAACACAGTAATGTCACTATATTCTCCTCATGTCATCTGAAAACACAGTAATGTTACTATATTCTCCCATCTGAAAACACAGTAATGTTACTATATTCTCCCATCTGAAAACACAGTAATGTTACTATATTCTCCTCATGTCATCTGAAAACACAGTAATGTTACTATATTCTCCTCATGTCATCTGAAAACACAGTAATGTTACTATATTCTCCTCATGTCGTCTGAAAACACAGTATTTTGTGAAGTGTTTCCTTGCATCAAACAACACAACAACATGTTCAGTCACCTCTGTGTCTGAAGGACCAGTGGATAAACAGGTTAATGTCAAGCCCTGCATGTTTATTTCAAACGTCTCGTGGAATGTAGGCCTACATTGAACCCCCACATTGGCTGCTACTGTAGGCTGAATGGCAGAACAGTTATTTCCATGTTAACATGTTATGGGATGCATTTTCTCCATTGTTTTTGATGGTAGGCCACTCTGATAGGCCTACATTATGATCAAACAGCCTGAAACTGTAACTTAGCCTCAGTAACAGCCTCAGTGTTCACAGTAATCGCATGCTGGAAGTTGCACAGAATTTTCATAACGTTCAAGTTGGAGCTCAACAGACCAAAAATTTGCTTAGTGCCGAAATATGTTTAAAGGGAGCATTGGTTAGGATTGTATAGAAGTTGGGTTAAGTTTGTATAGTTGGGTTAAGGTTGTATAGAGGGTGGATTAAGGTTGTATAGAAGTTGGGTTAAGATTGTAAGAAGTTGGGTTGTATAGAAGTTGGGTTAGGGTTGTGGTTGTACAGAGGTTAGGTTAAGGTTGTATAGAGGTTGGGTTAAGGTTGTAGAGAAGTTGGGTTAAGGTTGTAGAGAAGTTGGGTTAAGGTTGTATAGAGGTTGGGTTAATGTTGTATAGAGGTTGGGTTAAGGTTGTAGAGAAGTTGGGTTAAGGTTGTATAGCGGTTGGGTTAAGGTTGTAAAGAAGTTGGGTTAAGGTTGTAGAGAAGTTGGGTTAAGGTTGTATAGAGGTTGGGTTAATGTTGTATAGAGGTTGGGTTAAGGTTGTAAAGAAGTTGGGTTAAGGTTGTAGAGAAGTTGTATTAAGGTTGTATAGAGTTTGGGTTAAGGTTGTACAGAGGTTGGGTTAAGGTTGTACAGAGGTTAGGTTAAGATTGTAAGAAGTTGGGTTGTATAGAAGTTGGGTTAGGGTTGTGGTTGTACAGAGGTTAGGTTAAGGTTGTATAGAAGTTGGGTTAAGGTTGTATAGAAGTTGGGTTAGGATTGTAAGAAGTTGGGTTGTATAGAAGTTGGGTTAGGGTTGTGGTTGTACAGAGGTTGGGTTAAGGTTGTATAGAGGTTGGGTTAAGGTTGTATAGAAGTTGGGTTAGGATTGTAAGAAGTTGGGTTGTATAGAAGTTGGGTTGTGGTTGTACAGAGGTTAGGTTAAGGTTGTATAGAGGTTGGGTTAGGATTGTGGTTGTACTGAGGTTAGGTTAAGGTTGTATAGAGGTTGGGTTAGGGTTGTGGTTGTACTGAGGTTAGGTTAAGGTTGTACAGAGGTTGGGTTAGGGTTGTATAGAAGTTGGGTTAAGGTTGTATAGAAGTTGGGTTAGGATTGTAAGAAGTTGGGTTGTATAGAAGTTGGGTTGTGGTTGTACAGAGGTTAGGTTAAGGTTGTATAGAGGTTGGGTTAGGATTGTGGTTGTACTGAGGTTAGGTTAAGGTTGTATAGAAGTTGGGTTAAGGTCAGGGTGTAGTTACTGACCGCTGTTGCGTCCCAGGTTGATCTCGTGGAGGGTTCTGTAGACGAGGACGTATACGGACCAGAGAACACAACCAATGGCCACCAGGTGGAACATCACGGAACATAAGATCTTCCTCCTCTCATTGGTCGACATCTGGAGCTTCTCCCACTGAGGGAGAGAAAAGGTGTGAGAGAGTGTGTGTGTGACAAAGACACTTATCTTTATATCTGTACCATCATGGTGTCTGTGACAGCATGGACAGCTCCACTGAGTACCATCATGGTGTCTGTGACAGCATGGACAGCTCCACTGAGTACCATCATGGTGTCTGTGACAGCATGGACAGCTCCACTGAGTACCATCATGGTGTGTGTGACAGCATGGACAGCTCCACTGAGTACCATCATGGTGTCTGTGACAGCATGGACAGCTCCACTGAGTACCATCATGGTGTCTGTGACAGCATGGGCAGCTCCACTGAGTACCATCATGGTGTCTGTGACAGCATGGGCAGCTCCACTGAGTACCATCATGGTGTCTGTGACAGCATGGGCAGCTCCACTGAGTACCATCATGGTGTCTGTGACAGCATGGGCAGCTCCACTGAGTACCATCATGGTGTCTGTGACAGCATGGGCAGCTCCATTGAGTACCATCATGGTGTCTGTGACAGCATGGACAGCTCCACTGAGTACCATCATGGTGTCTGTGACAGCATGGACAGCTTCACTGAGTACCATCATGGTGTCTGAGACAGCATGGACAGCTCCACTGAGTACCATCATGGTGTCTGTGACAGCATGGACAGCTCCACTGAATACCATCATGGTGTCTGTGACAGCATGGACAGCTCCACTGAGTACCATCATGGTGTCTGTGACAGCATGGACAGCTCCACTGAGTACCATCATGGTGTCTGTGACAGCATGGACAGCTCCACTGAGTACCATCATGGTGTCTGTGACAGCATGGACAGCTCCACTGAGTACCATCATGGTGTCTGAGACAGCATGGACAGCTCCACTGAGTACCATCATGGTGTCTGTGACAGCATGGACAGCTCCACTGAGTACCATCATGGTGTGTGTGACAGCATGGACAGCTCCACTGAGTACCATCATGGTGTCTGTGACAGCATGGACAGCTCCACTGAGTACCATCATATTGTCTGTGACAGCATGGACAGCTCCACTGAGTACCATCATGGTGTCTGTGACAGCATGGACAGCTCCACTGAGTACCATCATGGTGTCTGTGACAGCATGGACAGCTCCACTGAGTACCATCATGGTGTGTGTGACAGCATGGACAGCTCCACTGAGTACCATCATGGTGTCTGTGACAGCATGGACAGCTCCACTGAGTACCATCATATTGTCTGTGACAGCATGGACAGGTCCACTGAGTACCATCATGGTGTCTGTGACAGCATGGACAGCTCCACTGAGTACCATCATGGTGTCTGTGACAGCATGGACAGTTCCACTGAGTACCATCATGGTGTCTGTGACAGCATGGACAGCTCCACTGAGTACCATCATGGTGTCTGTGACAGCATGGACAGCTCCACTGAGTACCATCATGGTGTCTGTGACAGCATGGACAGCTCCACTGAGTACCATCATAGTGTCTGAGACAGCATGGACAGCTCCACTGAGTACCATCATGGTGTGTGTAGAGGTCAGATGTGTTGAGATGTGTAGAGGTTAGATGTGTTGAGGTGTGTATAGAGGTCAGATGTGTTGAGGTGTGTAGAGGTTAGATGTGTTGAGGTGTGTAGAGGTCAGATGTGTTGAGGTGTGTGTAGAGGTTAGATGTGTTGAGGTGTGTAGAGGTCAGATGTGTTGAGGTGTGTGTAGAGGTCAGATGTGTTGAGGTGTGTAGAGGTTAGATGTGTTGAGGTGTGTGTAGAGGTCAGATGTGTTGAGGTGTGTGTAGAGGTTAGATGTGTTGAGGTGTGTGTACAGGTCAGATGTGTTGAGGTGTGTGTAGAGGTTAGATGTGTTGAGGTGTGTAGAGGTCAGATGTGTTGAGGTGTGTGTAGAGGTCAGATGTGTTGAGGTGTATGTAGAGGTTAGATGTGTTGAGGTGTGTAGAGGTCAGATGTGTTGAGGTGTGTAGAGGTCAGATGTGTTGAGGTGTGTGTAGAGGTTAGATGTGTTGAGGTGTGTAGAGGTCAGATGTGTTGAGGTGTGTGTAGAGGTCAGATGTGTTGAGGTGTGTAGAGGTTAGATGTGTTGAGGTGTGTGTAGAGGTCAGATGTGTTGAGGTGTGTAGAGGTCAGATGTGTTGAGGTGTGTAGAGGTCAGATGTGTTGAGGTGTGTGTAGAGGTTAGATGTGTTGAGGTGTGTAGAGGTCAGATGTGTTGAGGGGTGTGTAGAGGTCAGATGTGTTGAGGTGTGTAGAGGTTAGATGTGTTGAGGTGTGTAGAGGTTAGATGTGTTGAGGTGTGTGTAGAGGTCAGATGTGTAGAGGTCAGATGTGTTGAGGTGTGTAGAGGTCAGATGTGTTGAGGTGTGTAGAGGTCAGATGTGTTGAGGTGTGTGTAGAGGTTAGATGTGTTGAGGTGTGTAGAGGTCAGATGTGTTGAGGTGTGTGTAGAGGTCAGATGTGTTGAGGTGTGTAGAGGTTAGATGTGTTGAGGTGTGTGTAGAGGTCAGATGTGTTGAGGTGTGTGTAGAGGTTAGATGTGTTGAGGTGTGTGTAGAGGTTAGATGTGTTGAGGTGTGTGTAGAGGTCAGATGTGTTGAGGTGTGTGTAGAGGTTAGATGTGTTGAGGTGTGTAGAGGTCAGATGTGTTGAGGTGTATAGAGGTCAGATGTGTTGAGGTGTGTGTAGAGGTCAGATGTGTTGAGGTGTATGTAGAGGTTAGATGTGTTGAGGTGTGTGTAGAGGTTAGATGTGTTGAGGTGTGTGTAGAGGTCAGATGTGTTGAGGTGTGTGTAGAGGTTAGATGTGTTGAGGTGTATAGAGGTCAGATGTGTTGAGGTGTGTGTAGAGGTTAGATGTGTTGAGGTGTGTAGAGGTCAGATGTGTTGAGGTGTGTGTAGAGGTTAGATGTGTTGAGGTGTGTAGAGGTCAGATGTGTTGAGGTGTGTGTAGAGGTCAGATGTGTTGAGGTGTGTAGAGGTTAGATGTGTTGAGGTGTGTGTAGAGGTCAGATGTGTTGAGGTGTGTGTAGAGGTTAGATGTGTTGAGGTGTATAGAGGTCAGATGTGTTGAGGTGTGTGTAGAGGTCAGATGTGTTGAGGTGTGTGTAGAGGTTAGATGTGTTGAGGTGTGTATAGAGGTCAGATGTGTTGAGGTGTGTGTAGAGGTCAGATGTGTTGAGGTGTGTGTAGAGGTCAGATGTGTTGAGGTGTGTGTAGAGGTCAGATGTGTTGAGGTGTGTGTAGAGGTCAGATGTGTTGAGGTGTATGTAGAGGTCAGATGTGTTGAGGTGTGTGTAGAGGTTAGATGTGTTGAGGTGTGTGTAGAGGTTAGATGTGTTGAGGTGTGTGTAGAGGTCAGATGTGTTGAGGTGTGTATAGAGGTCAGATGTGTTGAGGTGTGTGTAGAGGTTAGATGTGTTGAGGTGTGTGTAGAGGTTAGATGTGTTGAGGTGTGTGTAGAGGTTAGATGTGTTGAGGTGTGTAGAGGTTAGATGTGTTGAGGTGTGTAGAGGTTAGATGTGTTGAGGTGTGTATAGAGGTCAGATGTGTTGAGGTGTATAGAGGTCAGATGTGTTGAGGTGTGTGTAGAGGTCAGATGTGTTGAGGTGTGTGTAGAGGTCAGACGTGTTGAGGTGTATGTAGAGGTCAGATGTGTTGAGGTGTGTGTAGACGTTAGATGTGTTGAGGTGTGTATAGAGGTTAGATGTGTTGAGGTGTATGTAGAGGTCAGATGTGTTGAGGTGTGTGTAGAGGTCAGATGTGTTGAGGTGTATGTAGAGGTCAGATGTGTTGAGGTGTGTGTAGAGGTCAGATGTGTTGAGGTGTGTATAGAGGTCAGATGTGTTGAGGTGTGTAGAGGTCAGATGTGTTGAGGTGTGTGTAGAGGTTAGATGTGTTGAGGTGTGTATAGAGGTCAGATGTGTTGAGGTGTGTGTAGAGGTTAGATGTGTTGAGGTGTGTATAGAGGTCAGATGTGTTGAGGTGTGTAGAGGTCAGATGTGTTGAGGTGTGTGTAGAGGTTAGATGTGTTGAGGTGTGTAGAGGTCAGATGTGTTGAGGTGTGTGTAGAGGTCAGATGTGTTGAGGTGTGTAGAGGTTAGATGTGTTGAGGTGTGTGTAGAGGTCAGATGTGTTGAGGTGTGTGTTAGATGTGTTGATGTGTGAGGTTGTGTTGAGGTGTGTAGAGGTCAGATGTGTTGAGGTGTGTGTAGAGGTCAGATGTGTTGAGGTGTGTAGAGGTTAGATGTGTTGAGGTGTGTAGAGGTCAGATGTGTTGAGGTGTGTAGAGGTCAGATGTGTTGAGGTGTAGAGGTCAGATGTGTTGAGGTGTGTGTAGAGGAGATGTGTTGAGGTGTGTAGAGGAGTCAGATGTGTTGAGGTGTGTGTAGAGGTCAGAGTGTGTAGAGAGGTCAGATGTGTTGATGTGTTAGATGTGTGTAGAGGTTAGATGTGTTGATGTAGAGGTCTGTAGATGTGTTGAGGTGTGTGTAGAGGTCAGATGTGTTGAGGTGTATGTAGAGGTTAGATGTGTTGAGGTGTGTGTAGAGGTTAGATGTGTTGAGGTGTGTGTAGAGGTCAGATGTGTTGAGGTGTGTGTAGAGGTTATATGTGTTGAGGTGTGTAGAGGTCAGATGTGTTGAGGTGTATAGAGGTCAGATGTGTTGAGGTGTGTGTAGAGGTTAGATGTGTTGAGGTGTGTAGAGGTCAGATGTGTTGAGGTGTGTGTAGAGGTTAGATGTGTTGAGGTGTGTATAGAGGTCAGATGTGTTGAGGTATGTGTAGAGGTTAGATGTGTTGAGGTGTGTATAGAGGTCAGATGTGTTGAGGTGTGTATAGAGGTTAGATGTGTTGAGGTGTGTATAGAGGTTAGATGTGTTGAGGTGTGTGTAGAGGTTAGATGTGTTGAGGTGTGTAGAGGTTAGATGTGTTGAGGTGTGTGTAGAGGTCAGATGTGTTGAGGTGTGTATAGAGGTTAGATGTGTTGAGGTGTTTAGAGGTCAGATGTGTTGAGGTGTATGTAGAGGTTAGATGTGTTGAGGTGTGTGTAGAGGTCAGATGTGTTGAGGTGTGTGTAGAGGTCAGATGTGTTGAGGTGTGTGTAGAGGTTAGATGTGTTGAGGTGTGTATAGAGGTCAGGTGTGTTGAGGTGTGTATGGAGGTTAGATGTGTTGAGGTGTGTAGAGGTTAGATGTGTTGAGGTGTGTATAGAGGTTAGATGTGTTGAGGTGTGTAGAGGTTAGATGTGTTGAGGTGTGTATAGAGGTTAGATGTGTTGAGGTGTGTATAGAGGTCAGATGTGTTGAGGTGTGTGTAGAGGTCAGATGTGTTGAGGTGTGTATAGAGGTCAGATGTGTTGAGGTGTGTGTAGAGGTCAGATGTGTTGAGGTGTGTATAGAGGTCAGATGTGTTGAGGTGTGTGTAGAGGTCAGATGTGTTGAGGTGTGTGTAGAGGTCAGATGTGTTGAGGTGTGTGTAGAGGTCAGATGTGTTGAGGTGTGTGTAGAGGTCAGATGTGTTGAGGTGTGTGTAGAGGTCAGATGTGTTGAGGTGTGTGTAGAGGTCAGATGTGTTGAGGTGTGTGTAGAGGTCAGATGTGTTGAGGTGTGTGTAGAGGTCAGATGTGTTGAGGTGTGTGTAGAGGTCAGATGTGTTGAGGTGTGTATAGAGGTCAGATGTGTTGAGGTGTGTGTAGAGGTCAGATGTGTTGAGGTGTGTGTAGAGGTCAGATGTGTTGAGGTGTGTGTAGAGGTTAGATGTGTTGAGGTGTGTAGAGGTTAGATGTGTTGAGGTGTGTGTAGAGGTTAGATGTGTTGAGGTGTGTGTAGAGGTTAGATGTGTATGTAGAGGTCAGATGTGTTGAGGTGTATGTACCTTACGTAGAGGTTTAAGGTGAGCCTCCATAATGAAGTTGTATTGGCAGAGCTCACAGCAGTTTGTGTCTGAAGACTTGATCCACTGGTTCAGACAGTCCTGGTGAACAAACCTCATGCTGCCTGTACAGTGGCATGGGGTTATCAACACACTGTCCTCATCTCCTTCACAGTGGCAGATCCTACACACACACACACACACACACACACACACACACACACACACACACACACACACACACACACACACACACACACACACACACACACACACACACACACACACAGAAACACACACACACAAATTAACACACACACACAGATGAACACACACACACACAGAAACACAGAGATGAACAAACACACCTACCTGCAGACCTCCGGCTCGTCATCGGAGCAGCCTTCGGGGGCGTTGCAGCCCCCATATCTCCGAGGCGACGGAGTGGACATGTCTCCACCCACTGACCCGGTCTCCTGGTAATTCTTAGTGATCTGTCCCTCCCCCTCTCCATCCTCAGCCAATGATGAGCTACCGCCCGGGCTACGGAACTTAGACCCCGGCCCCTCGCTGCGCTGGGAGCTCCGCCTGCTCTCCTCCCCTCCTCCTCCTGATCGCCGGTTCTTCACCCCGGAACCGTTCTCCAGTGGAATCTGTTTCTCTTGGTTCTCCTTCCCCTCATCAGACCCTACAGACTGCAGCTCCATCCCCCCTTCCCCGTTCCTCACCCCTGCCTCCCTCTCCCTGCTACTCCCACTGCGACGCCGCCCCCTCTTGGCTTTCTCCCTGCTCCAGCTTCTGGCCTCCCGCGCCGCCTCCCCGTCAGACGACGAATCAGATTCAGGAGGGGCGGCGCTACGGTGGCGGGGGTGTTCCCCTCTCCTCTCCCTCCTCCTCTCCCCTCTCCTCTCCCTCCTCTCTCCGATACGGTCAGAGCTGCGGTCACTGCGGTCGTCACTATGTTGGACCGGGTCATCTTGTGCGGTCGCTGGGACGTCGGGGGCAGAGCAGGAGTCTCTCTTCCTGTTTGGTTTCTTCTTCTTCCTGGTTTGGCCCTGCTGGGAGGAGCCTAACGCTGTCTGGGAGGAGCCTAATGCCGCGCTGCTCACCTTCATCACTGCTGTGTCACAACCTTCCTCTACACGACCCAGCGGCACCGGCCTACACACACACAAGGAGAGACACACGGTGACACACATACACTCGGACACAGACAAAGAGGTGGAGAGATGAAAAGACAGTATGAGGGATACTGTAACCCTGGGTAACAGTATCCCTGGTATCAGTATCCCTGGGTAATAGTATCCCTGGATAACAGTATCCCTGGTAACAGTATCACTGGTAACAGTATCCCGGGTAACAGTATCCCTGGGTAAGACTATCCCTGGGTAACAGTATCCCTGGGTAACAGTATCCCTGGGTAACACTATCCCTGGGTAAGACTATCCCTGGGTAAGACTATTCCTGGGTAAGACTATTCCTGGGTAACAGTATCCCTGGGTAACAGTAGCAATGGACATCAACATTGTTAAAAGATTTTACAAACAGTTCTAATAACAACAACATTTGGACAATGAATGAAGATACTCCAAACTTAAATTTTTATAATCCATCAGATATTGACTGAATTATAGCACATAAAAACTGGCATGGACGAGTTCAAAGGACGAGTTCAGGGACGAGTTCAGGGTCGAGTATGGACGAGTTCAGGGTCGAGTTCAGGGTCGAGTTCAGGGACGAGTTCAGGGACGAGTTCAGGGTCGAGTTCATGGACGAGTTCAGGGTCGAGTTCAGGGACGAGTTCAGGGTCGAGTTCATGGACGAGTTCAGGGACGAGTTCAGGGACGAGTTCAGGGACGAGTTCAGGGTCGAGTTCAGGGACGAGTTCAGGGTCGAGTTCAGGGACGAGTTCAGGGTCGAGTTCAGGGTCGAGTTCAGGGACGAGTTCATGGACGAGTTCAGGGACGAGTTCAGGGACGAGTTCATGGATGAGTTCAGGGATTTTGGTTGGAATTCAGGTATTCAATTTATTGTCAGATTTCACTTGTTTTCCTTTGAATGCACTCATATATACATTTAATTATTTATCAGGTCTTTTAAAAATATTTTGTGTTAAAATAAAGAAAATGATATGTGCCTCATTTGCATAAATACACCCGGTGTGTTGGCATATATGAATACATTAGCATAAAGGGGTGGAACAGGGCTGCAACCACCAAACACTTGCTGTCTACCTTACCTGCACTCAACTGTCTACACTCCCTCATTAATTACTGCTGTTACATTCTGTTGCATAATTCAACCAGTGTGTCAATAGCAGGATACCTTCAGATGAAACAGGCTTGGCTCTAGATTACACCTCTCTAAACAGACCTTCACATTGTGAGGTCAGACATAATATCACTATAATCGGAGTGTTTTCTGATTCCGCTCCAGGCGTTTATCACAAGCCCGTCCTCCCCGATTAAGGCGCCACCAACCGCCTGTGACCTCAAAGTGTGTTAAAGAACGTACAAAAACGTTTTTGGGGGAGACGCTTCCTGCATGGATTTCTAGGGAAAGGATCAAGCTCTGTGACAGTTTTGTCCTAAATTAAACTTAAACATATTTGACTTTTGACCTAAATCGGACTGGCAATGAGTAAGGATAAATATTAAAGTGAAAGACAGCATCAAAGAGAAGATAATCCGCTATGTTCACCGTGTTTAAGTCGCTCGCCGAGCCCAACTCCACGAGGTGGTAGAGGCCGCCATCACAGCCCGAAACAGAGATGGCCGGAGGTTCATCCCTCATGGCAGGGTGGAGGTTATTTCGACGAGAAACAGCCACCTCACTCGGCAAAATGAGAATCTCTATCGATGGCATGAAGGCTACTCTAGAGAAAAATTATAAACGGATGACCCACATTGAAAAGAAGAATGAGGAACATGATGAAAAGTTAACACAACAAGACCCGGCTATTAGCTACCTGATGGGCCAGGTAGAGGAATTGCAAAAGGGAGACTTGTTTGAAAACTTTTCGCATCATAATAATGTTAGAATTTTGGGGGTTGTAATCAATGCAGAAAGGGGGCAGAACATTTCTACAAATGCTGAGGGAGATCTTGGAAATCGATACTGCTACACCTTTGGTCATAGAGAGGGCCCACAGAACCGCACCTGCAGCCCAGAGCAGGCCCGGAGCGAAGGACACACAGAGGCCCACAGAACCGCACCTGCAGCCCAGAGCAGGCCCGGAGCGAAGGACACACAGAGGCCCACAGAACCGCACCTGCAGCCCAGAGCAGGCCCGGAGCGAAGGACACACAGAGGCCCACAGAACCGCACCTGCAGCCCAGAGCAGGCCCGGAGCGAAGGACACACAGAGGCCCACAGAACCGCACCTGCAGCCCAGAGCAGGCCCGGGCGAAGGACACACAGAGGCCCATAGAACCGCACCTGCAGCCCAGAGCAGGCCCGGAGCGAAGGACACACAGAGGCCCACAGAACCGCACCTGCAGCCCAGAGCAGGCCCGGAGCGAAGGACACACAGGGGCCCACAGAACCGCACCTGCAGCCCAGAGCAGGCCCGGAGCGAAGGACACACAGGTATTGTTCCTGTGGATACACTCCAATCCTCTCCACTTAAACTGATAGATCAGCTATTAGCAGCAGCAAGGAAATGTGTAACAAAATGCTGGAAAAATGAACATGCACCTTCAAAAGACATGTGGTTTGGCAGGAAACCTGCTGACATCGGGAGAATTACATCAATCTGGCAACATAGACAGCATAGATATGAAGGTGTCTGGTCAGAGTTCCTGTCATATCGGTCTTATTCTGTCATTTATGGGCTGTTTGTTTGTTTCTGTTGTTTACTTATATTCAGACTCTGGAAAGATTTGCTCTATACAGCCGAAATGTACCCTTAACATGTGCTTGTTACTCCGCTCCTTAGTAAAGACAGGAAAGGTAAGTTGTGTTCTTTATGTGCTCTTTAATAAAAATGTATGTTTTTAAAAAATAATAACGTTTTGGGGAAACGTGTCGTTCAGTACAAACCGTTACGCAACTTAGCAAACGTTCAAGCCAACTGAAGGCACCGCTGGGTGACAGTCTCACCTGCAGATGTCCTGAGAGGAGGGAGTTGTCCTGGAAACACTGCCAGGAGCCAATCCTGTCGTAGAACTGCTGGCCTGTAACAACCAATCACAGCACACTCCTTCACTTCAACAACCAATCACAGCACACGTCTTCACCACTAACCAATCAGCAGTGACTGCTGTCGACCAATCAAACAATCAATACCTTCAAGATGTTGCTGGATCGACTACCTGACCGACCTGGACCTTTAGTACTCTGTAGAGGGAGAGAGAGAGAGAGAGAGAGAGAGAGAGAGAGAGAGAGACAGAGAGAGAGAGAGAGATGGAGAATTCAGAATCAGTGTTAGTGTAAAGGACATAAACTACTAAATCACCACCTGATGTCACAGGAAGGCCAAAAAGATCATCAAGGACAACAACCACCCGAGCCACTGCCTGTTCACCCCGCTACCATCCAGAAGGCGAGGTCAGTACAGGTGCATCAAAGCTGGGACCGAGAGACTGAAAAACAGCTTCTACCTCAAGGCCATCAAACTGTTAAATAGCCATCACTAACATTGAGTGGCTGCTGCCAACATACTGACTCAAATCTCTAGCCACTTTAATACATTTAATAAATGGATTTAATAAGGTATCACTAGTCACTTTAAATAACGCCACTTTAATATGGTTACATACCCTACATTACTCATCCCATATGTATATCCTGTATTTTATACCATCTACTGCATCTTGCCTATGCCGGTCAGCCATCGCTCATCCATATATTTATATGTACATACTCGTATTCATTCCTTTACTCTTGTGTGTATAAGGTAGTTGTTGTGAATTTGTTAGATTACTTGTTAGATACTACTACATGGTCGGAACTAGAAGCACAAGCAGTTCGCTACACTCGCATTAACATTTGCTAACCATGTGACCAATAAAATATGATTTGATTTGATTTGAAATCCATGATCCTTTGCAACAACACAGATCCCTCTAGAACACAGATCCTTCTAGAACATAGATCCTTCTAGAACATAGATCCTTCTAGAACGCAGATCCCTCTAGAACATAGATCCTTCTAGAACATAGATCCTTCTAGAACATAGATCCTTCTAGAACGCAGATCCCTCTAGAACATAGATCCTTCTAGAACACAGATCCCTCAACACTGTCTGGTCCCGGACTACATGTTTTTGCTCCAGCCCTGCACTGTCACACCTGACTCAACTACCCAAACACTACAATACCCACAACCCCCCTCTCCTGTCACTACCCAAGGGCCTGATGACACCAAACACTACAATATCCACAACCCCCCTCTCCTGTCACTACCCAAGGGCCTGATGACACCAAACACTACAATACCCACAACCCCCCTCTCCCGTCACTACCCAAGGGGCCTGATGAGATCAAACACTACAATATCCACAACCCCCCTCTCCTGTCACAGGTATTGTGACTTGTTGGTTAGGCCACAGGTATTGTGACTTGTGGGTTAGGCCACAGGTATTGTGACTTGTTGGGTAGGCCACAGGTATTGTGACTTGTGGGTTAGGCCACAGGTATTGTGACTGGTTGGGTAGGCCACAGGTATTGTGACTTGTTGTTTAGGCCACAGGTATTGTGACTTGTTGTTTAGGCCACAGGTATTGTGACTTGTTGGTTAGGCCACAGGTATTGTGACTTGTTGGTTAGGCCACAGGCATTGTGACTTGTTTGTTAGGCCACAGGTATTGTGACTTGTTGGTTAGGCCACAGGTATTGTGACTTGTTTGTTAGGCCACAGGTATTGTGACTTGTTGGTTAGGCCACAGGTATTGTGACTTGTAAAGGCAGTGTTCCCACGTTGGCGGAGATCGCATTTACTCGCTTGAGGACCAATCGAGGAGCTATAGAGAACACAAGAGGAAAGGCCCCTCCCCCACATCTGAGGAGTTGTGTTGTTGAGAAACAACATGCTCTATGTCTGGATCACAGTATGTGATGTCATAAACACATGTTCTCTGTCTGGATCACGGGATGTGATGTCATAAACACATGCTCTCTGTCTGGATCACAGGATGTGATGTCATAAACACATGTTCTATGTCTGGATCACAGTATGTGATGTCATAAACACATGTTCTCTGTCTGGATCACATAATGTGATGTCATAAACACATGTTTTATGTCTGCATCACAGTATGTGATGTCATAAACACATGTTCTATGTCTGGATCACAGGATGTGATGTCATAAACACATGTTCTCTGTCTGGATCACAGGATGTGATGTCATAAACACATCCTCTGTGTCTGGATCCCAGGATGTGATGTCATAAACACATGTTCTCTGTCTGGATCACAGTATGTGATGTCATAAACACATGTTCTATGTCTGGATCACAGGATGTGATGTCATAAACACATGTTCTATGTCTGGATCACATAATGTGATGTCATAAACACATGTTTTATGTCTGCATCACAGTATGTGATGTCATAAACACATGTTCTATGTCTGGATCACAGGATGTGATGTCATAAACACATGTTCTCTGTCTGGATCACAGGATGTGATGTCATAAACACATGCTCTCTGTCTGGATCACAGGATGTGATGTCATAAACACATGTTCTCTGTCTGGATCACAGTATGTGATGTCATAAACACATCCTCTGTGTCTGGATCCCAGGATGTGATGTCATAAACACATGTTCTCTGTCTGGATCACAGTATGTGATGTCATAAACACATGTTCTATGTCTGGATCACAGGATGTGATGTCATAAACACATGTTCTATGTCTGGATCACAGTATGTGATGTCATAAACACATGTTCTATGTCTGGATCCCAGGATGTGATGTCATAAACACATGCTCTATGCCTGGATCACAGGATGTGATGTCATAAACACATGTTCTCTGTCTGGATCACAGTATGTGATGTCATAAACACATGTTCTATGTCTGGATCACAGGATGTGATGTCATAAACACATGTTCTCTGTCTGGATCACAGGATGTGATGTCATAAACACATGTTCTCTGTCTGGATCACAGGATGTGATGTCATAAACACATGCTCTCTGTCTGGATCACAGTATGTGATGTCATAAGCACATGTTCTCTGTCTGGATCACAGGATGTGATGTCATAAACACATGTTCTATGTATGTATAGATTGAAGACAGAGACACAGGGTTCATATCAAACTGTATATCTAGTATGTTCTGTACGGCAGTATGTATAGATTGAAGACAGAGACACAGGGTTCATATCAAACTGTATATCTAGTATGTTCTGTACAGCAGTATGTATAGATTGACAACATCTCTCTACAACTCCTAAATACATGTGTATAGGTTCCACTCTCAGAGGTACATCTTTTACAGTCAGGAGAAACGTCTGTCTTCAGTCTATGGAGTCTCACTGGGATGTAATAACATCTGTACAATAAAATGTGTAATTAGATTCTTTCATCTTTACATTAGTGGAGGAGCAGTATACCCTGTTGCAAACAGTTTGACCTTTTTCAAAATAAATTATAAAATAGTTTGACAACCCCCGTTTGTAATCTTTTAGGTTATATAAAAATAGTAAATCGTTGATTTTGGGATGTGTCGTGATATGGTGGGGTTGGCAAAACGGGTCAACTTTCAGCGCCTCTATGTCCTAAATGTATGGAAGGTTTTGTTGAAGTCGAAAGGAATGCTGTCGTAAACGGGATTGAATTCAAATGGATTTACCCTCAGGACAGAGAGCCAACACACACTACTGGAACACAGCACACACTACTGGAACACAGCACACACTACTGGAACACAGCACACACTACTGGAGCACAGCGCACACTACTGGAACACAGCGCACACTACTGGAACACAGCGCACACTACTGGAACACAGCGCACACTACTGGAACACAGCGCACACTACTGGAACACAGCGCACACTACTGGAGCACAGCGCACACTACTGGAGCACAGCGCACACTACTGGAACACAGCGCACACTACTGGAACACAGCGCACACTACTGCAACACAGCGCACACTACTGCAACACAGCGCACACTACTGGAACACAGCACATACTACTGGAACACAGCACATACTACTGGAGCACAGCACACACTACTGGAACACAGCACACACTACTGGAACACAGCACACACTACTGGAACACAGCACATACTACTGGAACACAGCGCACACTACTGGAACACAGCACACACTACTGGAACACAGCGCACACTACTGGAACACAGCACACACTACTGGAACACAGCACATACTACTGGAACACAGCGCACACTACTGGAACACAGCACACACTACTGGAACACAGCGCACACTACTGGAACACAGCGCACACTACTGGGTACAGATAGGAAGTTATGGAATAACCTTCCCTCTCCTCACCTCCCTCCTCTTCTCCCTCCCTCTCCTCTCCTCCCTCCCTCCCTCCCTCTCCTCTCCTCCCTCCTTCCCTTCCCTCTCCTCTCCTCCCCCTCCTCCTCTCTTCCACCTCCTGCTCCTCCTCCTCCCGCCCTCCCCTCACTCCTACTCTCCTCTTCCCTCTCCTCACCTCCTCCTCTCCTTATCTTTCCCTCTCTCCTCCTCCTCCTCCTCCTCTTCCTCACCCAGATCAACCTGCTGTTTACCCCCCCCACCCACATCAGAAAGGACCCACAGTTCATTCAGAGAGCTCCACAGGGTCTGTGTTCAGGTTTAAGGTCAGGGCTAGGGGGTCAGAGGTTATAGGTCAGGGGCTTACCACGGTCTTGTCTTTGGAGCGAGTGGCGCTCCGTCCGTTATTGGCCATCTCCCGAGCGGGGACCACGGAGATCTGTTGCACCGGCATCCTCACTGCGTTCCCAGATAGTGCGCTCTCCTCTCTCTCAACACACTCCGCGTGTTGTACAACGGTTATCCAGTCGGTGTTCCAGTGGTTATTCCACAGGTCCTGAGCTTGGAGAACAGAATAGCGGAATGGGATCAGGTCATCGCGGAAACGGACAGAAGGCTCTGGACGGCAGGGTGTCAGATCGTCATGCCAACTCAGAACTCAACAACACCCCTCCCCCGTCAGAGAGCGAGAGAGGGAGGGAGAGAGAGATAATAGATTAATCTGAAACAGATCAGCTGTGATGGTAACTAGGGACGAACAGGTGAGTGTCTGGCTGAGGGGGAGGAGACTCAGGGTGCTGGGTCAATCAGCATATGGTCCATCAGGCTTAACGCTCAAATTAGCCTGGCTACTGATAATCAGCTTACACACACTGGTTACCTAGGCCTTAAAACAACCTCAGTCATTCCAGTTTGATGCTCAGTCTAGTCCAAAACTATCTCACCCAAACCAGCAGCCTAGCCAGAGAGTTGTTGGCGGGTGGGCCCTAACCCTAACTCCCAAAAATTACTTCCTGCAATTCTACTCATTCTAGAATCTAGAATGACAATCAGATGATCTAGAAAAACATTCAGATGATCTAGAAAAACATTCAGATGATCTAGAATGACAATCAGATGATCTAGAATGACAATCAGATGATCAAGAAGGACATTCAGATGATCTAGAATGACAATCAGATGATCTAGAATGACATTCAGATGATATAGAATGACAATCAGATGATCTAGAATGACATTCAGATGATCTAGAATGACAATCAGATGATCTAGAATGACATTCAGATGATCTAGAATGACATTCAGATGATCTAGAATGACAATCAGATGATCTAGAATGACAATCAGATGATTCAAGGGTTTTTCTTTATTTTCTACTGTTTTCTACATTGTAGAATAATAGTGAAGACTTCAAATCTATGAAATAACACATATGGAATCATGTAGTAACCAAAAAAGTGTGAAAGAAATCAAAATATATGTTATATGTGAGATTCTATAAAGTAGCCACCCTTTGCCTTGATGACTTGTGAAGCTGGTTGAGAGAATGCCAAGAGTGTGCAAAGCTGTCATCAAGGCGAAGGCTGGCTACTTTGAAGAAGATTTGTATAACACTTTGTTGGTTACTACATGATTCCATATGTGTTATTTAATAGTTTTGTCTTCACTATTATTCTACAATGTAACACAGGCAAAGATATTTTGTCAGCACCCCAACTCCCTTGGAAATACAATTAGGCACCCCAACCCCCAAACTACTTCCTGGGGCTATGAGATGACGGGAGAATTACAACCCCCAAACTACTTCCTGGGGCTATGAGATGACGGGAGAATTACAACCCCCAAACTACTTCCTGGGGCTATGAGATGACGGGAAAATGACAAAGCACTGCTTTGATTGGTGCAGCTAGAAACCACAAGCACTGTTTTGATTGGTGCAGCTAGAAGCCACAAGCACTGCTTTGATTGGTGCAGCTAGAAACCACAAGCACTGCTTTGATTGGTGCAGCTAGAAACCACAAGCACTGCTTTGATTGGTGCAGCTAGAAGCCACAAGCACTGCTTTGATTGGTGCAGCTAGAAACCACAAGCACTGCTTTGATTGGTGCAGCTAGAAGCCACAAGCACTGCTTTGATTGGTGCAACTAGAAACCACAAGCACTGCTTTGATTGGTGCAGCTAGAAACCACAAGCACTGCTTTGATTGGTGCAGCTAAAAACCACAAGCACTGCTTTGATTGGTGCAGCTAGAAGCCACAAGCACTGCTTTGATTGGTGCAGCTAGAAGCCACGAGCATCTGTCCTATAATGAACCAGCACTGCTTTGATTGGTGCAGCTAGAAGCCACAAGCACTACTTTGATTGGTGCAGCTAGAAGCCACAAGCACTGCTTTGATCGGTGCAGCTAGGAGCCACAAGCACTGCTTTGATTGGTGCAGCTAGAAGCCACAAGCACTGCTTTGATTGCTGCAGCTAGAAGCCACGAGCGTTTGTCCTATAATAAACAAGCACTGCTTTGATTGGTGCAGCTAGAAGCCATGAGCACTGCTTTGATTGGTGCAGCTAGAAGCCACAAGCACTGCTTTGATTGCTGCAGCTAGAAGCCACGAGCGTTTGTCCTATAATAAACAAGCACTGATTTGATTGGTGCAGCTAGAAGCCACGAGTGTCTGTCCTATAATGAACAAGCACTGCTTTGACTGGTGCAGCTAGAAGCCACAAGCACTGCTTTGATTGGTGCAGCTAGAAACCACAAGCACTGCTTTGATTGGTGCAGCTAGAAGCCACAAGCACTGCTTTGATTGGTGCAGCTAGAAGCCACAAGCACTGCTTTGATTGGTGCAGCTAGAAGCCACAAGCACTGCTATGATTGGTGCAGCTAGAAACCACAAGCACTGCTTTGATTGGTGCAGCTAGAAGCCACAAGCACAGCTTTGATTGGTGCAGCTAGAAGCCACAAGCACTGCTTTGATTGGTGCAGCTAGAAGCCACAAGCACTGCTATGATTGGTGCAGCTAGAAACCACATGCACTACTTTGATTGGTGCAGCTAGAAGCCACAAGCACTGATTTGATTGGTGCAGCTAGAAACCACAAGAACTGCTTTGATTGGTGCAGCTAGAAACCACAAGCACTGTTTTGATTGGTGCAGCTAGAAACCATAAGCACTGCTTTGATTGGTGCAGCTAGAAACCACAAGCACTGCTTTGATTGGTGCAGCTAGAAACCACAAGCACTGCTTGGATTGGTGCAGCTAGAAGCCACAAGCACTGCTTTGATTGGTGCAGCTAGAAACCACAAGCACTGCTTTGATTGGTGCAGCTAGAAGCCACAAGCACTGCTTTGATTGGTGCAGCTAGAAACCACAAGCACTGCTTTGATTGGTGCAGCTAGAAACCACAAGCACTGCTTTGATTGGTGCAGCTAAAAACCACAAGCACTGCTTTGATTGGTGCAGCTAGAAGCCACAAGCACTGCTTTGATTGGTGCAGCTAGAAGCCACGAGCATCTGTCCTATAATGAACCAGCACTGCTTTGATTGGTGCAGCTAGAAGCCACAAGCACTACTTTGATTGGTGCAGCTAGAAGCCACAAGCACTGCTTTGATCGGTGCAGCTAGGAGCCACAAGCACTGCTTTGATTGGTGCAGCTAGAAGCCACAAGCACTGCTTTGATTGCTGCAGCTAGAAGCCACGAGCGTTTGTCCTATAATAAACAAGCACTGCTTTGATTGGTGCAGCTAGAAGCCACGAGCACTGCTTTGATTGGTGCAGCTAGAAACCACAAGCACTGCTTTGATTGGTGCAGCTAGAAGCCACAAGCACTGCTTTGATTGGTGCAGCTAGAAGCCACAAGCACTGCTTTGATTGGTGCAGCTAGAAGCCACAAGCACTGCTATGATTGGTGCAGCTAGAAACCACAAGCACTGCTTTGATTGGTGCAGCTAGAAGCCACAAGCACTGCTTTGATTGGTGCAGCTAGAAGCCACAAGCACTGCTTTGATTGGTGCAGCTAGAAGCCACAAGCACTGCTTTGATTGGTGCAGCTAGAAGCCACAAGCACTGCTTTGATTGGTGCAGCTAGAAACCACATGCACTACTTTGATTGGTGCAGCTAGAAGCCACAAGCACTGATTTGATTGGTGCAGCTAGTAACCACTGCTTTGATTGGTGCAGCTAGAAACCACAAGCACTGTTTTGATTGGTACAGCTAGAAACCATAAGCACTGCTTTGATTGGTGCAGCTAGAAACCACAAGCACTGCTTTGATTGGTGCAGCTAGAAACCACAAGCACTGCTTTGATTGGTGCAGCTAGAAGCCACAAGCACTGCTTTGATTGGTGCAGCTAGAAACCACAAGCACTGCTTTGATTGGTGCAGCTAGAAGCCACAAGCACTGCTTTGATTGGTGCAGCTAGAAACCACAAGCACTGCTTTGATTGGTGCAGCTAGAAACCACAAGCACTGCTTTGATGCAGCTGCACTGCTTTGATTGGTGCAGCTAGCACTGCTTTGATTGGTGCAGCACAGCTACTGCGCAATCAAGCACTGCTTTGATTGGTGCAGCTAGAAACCACAAGCACTGCTTTGATTGGTGCAGCTAGAAACCACAAGCACTGCTTTGATTGGTGCAGCTAAAAACCACAAGCACTGCTTTGATTGGTGCAGCTAGAAGCCACAAGCACTGCTTTGATTGGTGCAGCTAGAAGCCACGAGCATCTGTCCTATAATGAACCAGCACTGCTTTGATTGGTGCAGCTAGAAGCCACAAGCACTACTTTGATTGGTGCAGCTAGAAGCCACAAGCACTGCTTTGATCGGTGCAGCTAGGAGCCACAAGCACTGCTTTGATTGGTGCAGCTAGAAGCCACAAGCACTGCTTTGATTGCTGCAGCTAGAAGCCACGAGCGTTTGTCCTATAATAAACAAGCACTGCTTTGATTGGTGCAGCTAGAAGCCACGAGCGTCTGTCCTATAATGAACAAGCACTGCTTTGATTGGTGCAGCTAGAAGCCACAAGCACTGCTATGATTGGTGCAGCTAGAAACCACATGCACTACTTTGGTTGGTGCAGCTAGAAGCCACGAGCATCTGTCCTATAATGAACAAGCACTGCTTTGATTGGTGCAGCTAGAAGTCACGAGCGACTGTCCTATAATGAACAAGCACTGCTTTGATTGGTTCAGCTAGAAACCACAAGCACTACTTTGATTGGTGCAGCTAGAAGCCACAATCACTGCTTTGATTGGTGCAGCTAGAAGCCACAAGCACTGCTTTGATTGGTGCAGCTAGAAGCCACGAGCATCTGTCCTATAATGAACAAGCACTGCTTTGATTGGTGCAGCTAGAAACCACAAGCACTACTTTGATTGGTGCAGCTTGAAACCACAAGCACTGCTTTGATTGGTGCAGCTAGAAGCCACGAGCACTGCTTTGATTGGTGCAGCTAGAAACCAGTCCAGAAAGACAAATCAACTTGTAAGCCTTTTTAAGACTGTTTTTAGGCCTCATCAATAGTCTAGTGAATGTAATATTTCTTAGTGACTATGTTTTGCATGGCCATGTCCAGACTAATATACACAGTAAACTAGCCTCCATATCAGTGTGAATACTATAGCCTATGTTTAACATTATACAGTAGACTAGCCTCCATATCAGTGTGAATACTATAGCCTATGTTTTATACAGTAGACTAGCCTCCATATCAGTGTGAATACTATAGCCTATGTTTAACATTATACAGTAGACTAGCCCCCATATCAGTGTGAATACTATAGCCTATGTTTAACATTATACAGTAGACTAGCCTCCATATCAGTGTGAATACTATAGCCTATGTTTAACAATATACAGTAGACTAGCCTCCATATCAGTGTGAATACTATAGCCTATGTTTTATACAGTAGACTAGCCTCCATATCAGTGTGAATACTATAGCCTATGTTTAACATTATACAGTAGACTAGCCTCCATATCAGTGTGAATACTATAGCCTATGTTTTATACAGTAGACTAGCCTCCATATCAGTGTGAATACTATAGTCTATGTTTTATACAGTAGACTAGCCTCCATATCAGTGTGAATACTATAGTCTATGTTTTATACAGTAGACTAGCCTCCATATCAGTGTGAATACTATAGTCTATGTTTTATACAGTAGACGAGCCCCCATATCAGTGTGAATACTATAGCCTATGTTTAACATTATACAGTAGACTAGCCCCCATATCAGTGTGAATACTATAGTCTATGTTTAACATTATACAGTAGACTAGCCTCCATATCAGTGTGAATACTATAGTCTATGTTTAACATTATACAGTAGACTAGCCTCCATATCAGTGTGAATACTATAGTCTATGTTTTATACAGTAGACTAGCCTCCATATCAGTGTGAATACTATAGTCTATGTTTTATACAGTAGACTAGCCTCCATATCAGTGTGAATACTATAGCCTATGTTCTTTACAGTAGACTAGCCCCCATATCAGTGTGAATACTATAGCCTATGTTCTTTACAGTAGACTAGCCCCCATATCAGTGTGAATACTATAGCCTATGTTCTTTACAGTAGACTAGCCCCCATATCAGTGTGAATACTATAGCCTATGTTCTTTACAGTAGACTAGCCCCCATATCAGTGTGAATACTATAGCCTATGTTTTATACAGTAGACTAGCCTCCATATCAGTGTGAATACTATAGCCTATGTTTTATACAGTAGACTAGCCTCCATATCAGTGTGAATACTATAGCCTGTGTTTAACATTATACAGTAGACTAGCCTCCATATCAGTGTGAATACTATAGCATATGTTTAACATTATACAGTAGACTAGCCTCCATATCAGTGTGAATACTATAGCCTGTTTTATACAGTAGACTAGCCTCCATATCAGTGTGAATACTATAGCCTATGTTTTATACAGTAGACTAGCCTCCATATCAGTGTGAATACTATAGCCTATGTTTAACATTATACAGTAGACTAGCCTCCATATCAGTGTGAATACTATAGCCTATGTTTAACATTATACAGTAGACTAGCCTCCATATCAGTGTGAATACTATAGTCTATGTTTAACATTATACAGTAGACTAGCCTCCATATCAGTGTGAATACTATAGTCTATGTTTTATACAGTAGACTAGCCTCCATATCAGTGTGAATACTATAGTCTATGTTTTATACAGTAGACGAGCCCCCATATCAGTGTGAATACTATAGTCTATGTTTTATACAGTAGACGAGCCCCCATATCAGTGTGAATACTATAGCCTATGTTTAACATTATACAGTAGACTAGCCCCCATATCAGTGTGAATACTATAGTCTATGTTTAACATTATACAGTAGACTAGCCTCCATATCAGTGTGAATACTATAGTCTATGTTTAACATTATACAGTAGACTAGCCTCCATATCAGTGTGAATACTATAGTCTATGTTTTATACAGTAGACTAGCCTCCCATATCAGTGTGAATACTATAGTCTATGTTTTATACAGTAGACTAGCCTCCATATCAGTGTGAATACTATAGCCTATGTTCTTTACAGTAGACTAGCCCCCATATCAGTGTGAATACTATAGCCTATGTTCTTTACAGTAGACTAGCCCCCATATCAGTGTGAATACTATAGCCTATGTTCTTTACAGTAGACTAGCCCCCATATCAGTGTGAATACTATAGCCTATGTTCTTTACAGTAGACTAGCCCCCATATCAGTGTGAATACTATAGCCTATGTTTTATACAGTAGACTAGCCTCCATATCAGTGTGAATACTATAGCCTATGTTTTATACAGTAGACTAGCCTCCATATCAGTGTGAATACTATAGCCTGTGTTTAACATTATACAGTAGACTAGCCTCCATATCAGTGTGAATACTATAGCATATGTTTAACATTATACAGTAGACTAGCCTCCATATCAGTGTGAATACTATAGCCTGTTTTATACAGTAGACTAGCCTCCATATCAGTGTGAATACTATAGCCTATGTTCTTTACAGTAGACTAGCCTCCATATCAGTGTGAATACTATAGCCTGTGTTTAACATTATACAGTAGACTAGCCTCCATATCAGAGTGAATACTATAGCCTATGTTCTTTACAGTAGACTAGCCTCCATATCAGTGTGAATACTATAGCCTGTGTTTAACATTATACAGTAGACTAGCCTCCATATCAGTGTGAATACTATAGCCTGTTTTATACAGTAGACTAGCCTCCATATCAGTGTGAATACTATAGCCTATGTTTAACATTATACAGTAGACTAGCCTCCATATCAGTGTGAATACTATAGTCTATGTTTAACATTATACAGTAGACTAGCCTCCATATCAGTGTGAATACTATAGCATATGTTTTATACAATAGACTAGCCTCCATATCAGTGTGAATACTATAGCATATGTTTAACATTATACAGTAGACTAGCCTCCATATCAGTGTGAATACTATAGTCTATGTTTTATACAGTAGACTAGCCTCCATATCAGTGTGAATACTATAGTCTGTTTTATACAGTAGACTAGCCTCCATATCAGTGTGAATACTATAGTCTATGTTTTATACAGTAGACTAGCCCCCATATCAGTGTGAATACTATAGTCTATGTTTAACATTATACAGTAGACTAGCCTCCATATCAGTGTGAATACTATAGCCTATGTTTAACATTATACAGTAGACTAGCCTCCATATCAGTGTGAATACTATAGCCTATGTTTTATACAGTAGACTAGCCTCCATATCAGTGTGAATACTATAGTCTATGTTTAACATTATACAGTAGACTAGCCTCCATATCAGTGTGAATACTATAGCCTATGTTTAACATTATACAGTAGACTAGCCTCCCATATCAGTGTGAATACTATAGTCTATGTTTAACATTATACAGTAGACTAGCCTCCATATCAGTGTGAATACTATAGCCTATGTTTAACATTATACAGTAGACTAGCCTCCATATCAGTGTGAATACTATAGCCTATGTTTAACATTATACAGTAGACTAGCCTCCATATCAGTGTGAATACTATAGCCTATGTTTAACATTATACAGTAGACTAGCCTCCATATCAGTGTGAATACTATAGTCTATGTTTAACATTATACAGTAGACTAGCCTCCATATCAGTGTGAATACTATAGTCTATGTTTAACATTATACAGTAGACTAGCCTCCATATCAGAGTGAATACTATAGCCTATGTTTAACATTATACAGTAGACTAGCCTCCATATCAGTGTGAATACTATAGCCTATGTTCTTTACAGTAGACTAGCCTCCATATCAGTGTGAATACTATAGTCTATGTTTAACATTATACAGTAGACTAGCCTCCATATCAGAGTGAATACTATAGCCTATGTTTAACATTATACAGTAGACTAGCCTCCATATCAGAGTGAATACTATAGTCTATGTTTAACATTATACAGTAGACTAGCCTCCATATCAGTGTGAATACTATAGCCTATGTTCTTTACAGTAGACTAGCCCCCATATCAGTGTGAATACAATAGTCTATGTTTTATACAGTAGACTAGCCTCCATATCAGTGTGAATACTATAGCCTATGTTTAACATTATACAGTAGACTAGCCTCCATATCAGTGTGAATACTATAGCCTATGTTTAACATTATACAGTAGACTAGCCTCCATATCAGTGTGAATACTATAGTCTATGTTTAACATTATACAGTAGACTAGCCTCCATATCAGTGTGAATACTATAGCCTATGTTCTTTACAGTAGACTAGCCTCCATATCAGTGTGAATACTATAGTCTATGTTTAACATTATACAGTAGACTAGCCTCCATATCAGAGTGAATACTATAGCCTATGTTTAACATTATACAGTAGACTAGCCTCCATATCAGTGTGAATACTATAGCCTATGTTCTTTACAGTAGACTAGCCTCCATATCAGTGTGAATACTATAGTCTATGTTTAACATTATACAGTAGACTAGCCTCCATATCAGAGTGAATACTATAGCCTATGTTTAACATTATACAGTAGACTAGCCTCCATATCAGAGTGAATACTATAGTCTATGTTTAACATTATACAGTAGACTAGCCTCCATATCAGTGTGAATACTATAGCCTATGTTCTTTACAGTAGACTAGCCCCCATATCAGTGTGAATACAATAGTCTATGTTTTATACAGTAGACTAGCCTCCATATCAGTGTGAATACTATAGTCTATGTTTAACATTATACAGTAGACTAGCCTCCATATCAGTGTGAATACTATAGCCTATGTTTAACATTATACAGTAGACTAGCCTCCATATCAGTGTGAATACTATAGTCTATGTTTAACATTATACAGTAGACTAGCCTCCATATCAGTGTGAATACTATAGCCTATGTTCTTTACAGTAGACTAGCCTCCATATCAGTGTGAATACTATAGTCTATGTTTAACATTATACAGTAGACTAGCCTCCATATCAGAGTGAATACTATAGCCTATGTTTAACATTATACAGTAGACTAGCCTCCATATCAGAGTGAATACTATAGTCTATGTTTAACATTATACAGTAGACTAGCCTCCATATCAGTGTGAATACTATAGCCTATGTTCTTTACAGTAGACTAGCCCCCATATCAGTGTGAATACAATAGTCTATGTTTTATACAGTAGACTAGCCTCCATATCAGTGTGAATACTATAGTCTATGTTTTATACAGTAGACGAGCCCCCATATCAGTGTGAATACTATAGTCTATGTTTTAAACAGTAGACTAGCCTCCATATCAGTGTGATTGGCTGATATATGACCTTAATGAACTCTGATCTTTACTCTGGAACAGGGAGGGGTGTGTTCAGTCTGTATAACTGGAGGTGTGTGTTCAGTCTGTTTAAGTGGAGGTGTGTACTTTGCTTCAGGATGCAGTGGAGCCTCCAGGATCAAGCCTAGAGGAGTGGCTGTTCTCTCCCTCTCACAGCGTTAACACACACATGAATGTTCTGGCCTAAAACACAGACTACTCTACTAACTACTGGTCTGAAACACACCTGGATCAGACTACTCTACTAACTACTGGTCTGAAACACACCTGGATCAGACTACTCTACTAACTACTGGTCTGAAACAGACCTGGATCAGACTACTCTACTAACTACTGGTCTGAAACACACCTGGATCAGACTACTCTACTATCTACTGGTCTGAAACACACCTGGATCAGACTACACTACGAACTACTGGTCTAAAGCACACCTGGATCAGACTACTCTACTATCTACTGGTCTAACACACCTGGATCAGACTACTCTACGAACTACTGGTCTAACACACCTGGATCAGACTACTCTACTAACTACAGGTCTAAAGCACACCTGGATCAGACTACTCCACTAACTACTGTTCTGAAACACACCTGGATCAGACTACTCTACTATCTACTGCTCTGACACAAACCTGGATCAGACTACTCTACTATCTACTGGTCTAAAACACATGGACAAATTCCTGGATCAGACTACTCTACTAACTACTGGTCTGAAACGCACCTGGATCAGACTACTCTACTAACTACTGGTCTGAAACACACCTGGATCAGACTACTCTACTATCTACTGGTCTAAAACACATGGACAAATTCCTGGATCAGACTACTCTACTAACTACTGGTCTGAAACGCACCTGGATCAGACTACTCTACTAACTACTGGTCTGAAACACACCTGGATCAGACTACTCTACTATCTACTGGTCTAAAACACATGGACAAATTCCTGGATCAGACTACTCTACTAACTACTGGTCTGAAACACACCTGGATCAGACTACTCTACTAACTACTGCTCTGACACACACCTGGATCAGACTACTCTACTAACTACTGGTCTAACACACCTGGATCAGACTGCTCTACTAACTACTGGTCTAACACACCTGTATCAGACTACTCTACTAACTACTGGTCTGAAACACACCTGGATCAGCCTACTCTACTAACTACTGGTCTGAAACACACCTGGATCAGACTACTCTACTAACTACTGGTCTAACACACACCTGGATCAGACTACTCTACTAACTACTGGTCTAAAACACACCTGGATCAGACTACTCTACTAACTACTGGTCTAACACACACCTGGATCAGACTACTCTACTAACTACTGGTCTAAAACACAGCTGGATCAGACTACTCTACTAACTACTGGTCTAAAACACACCTGGATCAGACTACTCCACTAACTACTGGTCTAAAACACACCTGGATCAGACTACTCCACTAACTACTGGTCTGAAACACACCCGTATCCGACTACTCTACTAACTACTGGTCTAACACACCTGGATCAGACTACTCTACTAACTACTGGTCTAACACACCTGGATCAGACTACTCTACTAACTACTGGCCTAACACACCTGGATCAGACTACTCTACTAACTACTGTTCTGAAACACACCTGGATCATACTACTCTACTAACTACTGGTCTAAAACACACCTGGATCAGACTACTCTACTAACTACTGTTCTGAAACACACCTGGATCAGACTACTCTACTAACTACTGGTCTAAAACACACCTGGATCAGACTACTCTACTAACTACTGGCCTAAAAATACAGACTACTCTACTAACTACTGCTCTGACACAAACCTGGATCAGACTACTCTACTAACTACTGGTCTGAAACACACCTGGATCAGACTACTCTACTAACTACTGGTCTAACACACACCTGGATCAGACTACTCTACTAACTACTGCTCTAACACACACCTAGATCAGACTACTCTACTAACTACTGGTCTGAAACACACCTGGATCAGACTACTCTACTAACTACTGCTCTGACACACACCTGGATCAGACTACTCTATTAACTACTGGCCTAAAACACACCTGGATCAGACTACTCTACTAACTACTGGTCTAACACACACCTGGATCAGACTACTCTACTAACTACTGCTCTAACACACACCTAGATCAGACTACTCTACTAACTACTGGTCTGAAACACACCTGTATCAGACTACTCTACTAACTACTGCTCTGACACACACCTGGATCAGACTACTCTACTATCTACTGGTCTAAAACACATGGACAAATTCCTGGATCAGACTACTCTACTAACTACTGGTCTAACACACACCTGGATCAGACTACTCTACTAACTACTGCTCTTACACACACCTAGATCAGACTACTCTACTAACTACTGGTCTGAAACACACCTGGATCAGACTACTCTACTAACTACTGCTCTGAAACACACCTGGATCAGATTACTCTACTAACTACTGGTCTAACACACCTGGATCAGACTACTCTACTAACTACTGGTCTAACACACCTGGATCAGACTACTCTACTAACTACTGGCCTAACACACCTGGATCAGACTACTCTACTAACTACTGGTCTGAAACACACCTGGATCAGACTACTCTACTAACTACTGGTCTAACACACCTGGATCAGACTACTCTACTAACTACTGGTCTAACACACCTGGATCAGACTACTCTACTAACTACTGGTCTAACACACCTGGATCAGACTACTCTACTAACTACTGGTCTAAAACACACCTGGATCAGACTACTCTACTAACTACTGGTCTAACACACCTGGATCAGACTACTCTACTAACTGCTGCTCTGACACACACCTGGATCAGACTACTCTACTAACTACTGGTCTAAAACACACCTGGATCAGACTACTCTACTAACTACTGTTCTGAAACACACCTGGATCAGACTCATTTCCACAAGTAAAAATATTATTAACTCTCTCTCTCTCTCTCTCTCTCTCTCTACTTCTATTCAATTTCAATTTAAGGGCTTTATTGGCATGGGAAACATATGTTAACATTTCCAAAGAAAGTGAAGTACCCTTGATCTCTCTGTCTCACACACACTGGAATAGGAATACCCAGGTGAACAAAAGATAAGAGCAGTCTTAGATAAAGTCAATCATAAATCAACCTGGTTAATTAGAAGCAGGGGTGTTCACGGGAAATCAGAAAATTGTATCACAAACATTGAAAATTGGTTTAAACTACGATGCATTGTTTTGAGTAACTGTTTCAACTGTTCATCTGAAAATATTTAAGTTAGATACCTGTTCAGTGGTTAGATACCCGCTCAGTGGTTAGATACCCGTTCAGTGGTTAGATACCCGTTCAGTGGTTAGATACTTGTTCAGTGGTTAGATACCCGTATAGTGGTTAGAGACCCGTTCAGTGGTTAGATACCCGTTCAGTGGTTAGATACCCGTTCAGTGGTTAGATACCCGTTCAGTGGTTAGATACTTGTTCAGTGGTTAGATACCCGTTCAGTGGTTAGATACCCGCTCAGTGGTTAGATACCCGTTCAGTGGTTAGATACCCGTTCAGTGGTTAGATACCCGCTCAGTGGTTTAGATACCCGCTCAGTGGTTAGATACCCGTTCAGTGGTTAGATACCCGTTCAGTGGTTAGATACCCGCTCAGTGGTTAGATACCCGTTCAGTGGTTAGATACCCGCTCAGTGGTTAGATACCCGTTCAGTGGTTAGATACCCGTTCAGTGGTTAGATACCCGCTCAGTGGTTTAGATACCCGCTCAGTGGTTAGATACCCGCTCAGTGGTTAGATACCCGTTCAGCGGTTAGATACCCGTTTAGCGGTTAGGTACCCGCTCAGTGGTTAGATACACGTTCAGTGGTTAGATACCCGTTCAGTGGTTAGATACCCGCTCAGTGGTTAGATACCCGCTCAGTGGTTAGATACCCGTTCAGTGGTTAGATACCCGTTCAGTGGTTAGATACCCGTTCAGTGGTTAGATACCCGCTTAGTGGTTTAGATACCCGCTCAGTGGTTAGATACCCGTTCAGTGGTTAGATACCCGTTCAGTGGTTAGATACCCGTTCAGCGGTTAGATACCCGCTCAGTGGTTAGATACCCGTTCAGTGGTTAGATACCCGCTCAGTGGTTAGATACCCGTATAGTGGTTAGAGACCCGTTCAGTGGTTAGATACCCGTTCAGCGGTTAGATACCTGCTCAGCGGTTAGATACCCGTTCAGTGGATAGATACCCGCTCAGTGGTTAGATACCCGTATAGTGGTTAGAGACCCGTTCAGTGGTTAGAGACCCGTTCAGTGGTTAGAGACCCGTTCAGTGGTTAGAGACCCGTTCAGTGGTTAGATACCCATTCAGTGGTTAGATACCCGCTCAGTGGTTAGATACCCGCTCAGTGGTTAGAGACCCGTTCAGTGGTTAGATACCCGTTCAGTGGATAGAGACCCGTTCAGTGGTTAGATACTTGTTCAGTAGTTAGATACTTGTTCAGTGGTTAGATACCCGTTCAGTGGTTAGATACCCGTTCAGTAGTTAGATACCAATTCAGTGGTTAGATACCCGCTCAGTGGTTAGATACCAGTTCAGCGGTTAGATACCCGTTCAGCGGTTAGATACCCGTTCAGCGGTTAGATACCCGTTCAGTGGTTAGATACTCGTTCAGTAGTTAGATACTTGTTCAGTGGTTAGATACCCGCTCAGTGGTTAGAGACCCGTTCAGTGGTTAGAGACCCGCTCAGTGGTTAGATACCCGTTCAGTGGTTAGATACCCGTTCAGTGGTTAGAGACCCGTTCAGTGGTTAGATATCCGTTCAGAGGTTAGATACCCGTTCAGTGGTTAGAGACCCGTTCAGTGGTTAGAGACCCGTTCAGTGGTTAGATATCCGTTCAGAGGTTAGATACCCGTTCAGTGGTTAGAGACCCGTTCAGTGGTTAGAGACCCGTTCAGCGGTTAGATACCCGTTCAGCGGTTAGATACCCGTTCAGTGGTTAGATACCCGTTCAGTGGTTAGATACCCGCTCAGTGGTTAGATACCCGTATAGTGGTTAGAGACCCGTTCAGTGGTTAGATACTTGTTCAGTGGTTAGATACCCGTTCAGTGGTTAGATACCCGCTCAGTGGTTAGATACCCGCTCAGTGGTTAGATACTTGTTCAGTGGTTAGATACCAGTTCAGTGGTTAGATACCAGTTCAGTGGTTAGATACCCGTTCAGTGGTTAGATACCCGTTCGGTGGTTAGAATACCGCTCGGTGGTTAGATACCCGTATAGTGGTTAGAGACCCGTTCAGTGGTTAGATACTTGTTCAGTGGTTAGATACCCGTTCGGTGGTTAGATACCGCTCAGTGGTTAGATACCCGCTCAGTGGTTAGATACTTGTTCAGTGGTTAGATACCAGTTCAGTGGTTAGATACCAGTTCAGTGGTTAGATACCCGTTCAGTGGTTAGATACCCGTTCAGTGGTTAGATACCCGCTCAGTGGTTTAGATACCCGCTCAGTGGTTAGATACCCGCTCAGTGGTTAGATACCCGTATAGTGGTTAGAGACCCGTATAGTGGTTAGATACCCGTTCAGTGGTTAGATATCCGTTCAGTGGTTAGATACCCGTTCAGTGGTTAGATACCCGCTCAGTGGTTAGATACTCGTTCAGTGGTTAGATACCCGTTCAGGGGTTAGATACTCGTTCAGTGGTTAGATACCCGTTCAGTGTTCAGAACTCCAAAGATAGGGGGGGTTATAGTGGATATACACTGGGTGGGTTACATGATGCTAGTATCTAAACAACAGTACAGTAGATAGGGGGGTTATAGTGGATATACACTGGGTGGGTTACATGATGCTAGTATCTAAACCACAGTACAGTAGATAGGGGGGGTTATAGTGGATATACACTGGGTGGGTTACATGATGCTAGTATCTAAACCACAGTACAGTAGATAGGGGTTATAGTGGATATACACTGGGTGGGTTACATGATGCTAGTATCTAAACCACAGTACAGTAGATAGGGGGTTATAGTGGATATACACTGGGTGGGTTACATGATGCTAGTATCTAAACCACAGTACAGTAGATAGGGGGGTTATAGTGGATATACACTGGGTGGGTTACATGATGCTAGTATCTAAACCACAGTACAGTAGATAGGGGGTTATAGTGGATATACACTGGGTGGGTTACATGATGCTAGTATCTAAACCCCAGTACAGTAGATAGGGGGTTATAGTGGATATACACTGGGTGGGTTACATGATGCTAGTATCTAAACCACAGTACAGTAGATAGGGGGTTATAGTGGATATACACTGGGTGGGTTACATGATGCTAGTATCTAAACCACAGTACAGTAGATAGGGGTTATAGTGGATATACACTGGGTGGGTTACATGATGCTAGTATCTAAACCACAGTACAGTAGATAGGGGGTTATAGTGGATATACACTGGGTGGGTTACATGATGCTAGTATCTAAACCACAGTACAGTAGATAGGGGGTTATAGTGGATATACACTGGGTGGGTTACATGATGCTAGTATCTAAACCACAGTACAGTAGATAGGGGTTATAGTGGATATACACTGGGTGGGTTACATGATGCTAGTATCTAAACCACAGTACAGTAGATAGGGGGTTATAGTGGATATACACTGGGTGGGTTACATGATGCTAGTATCTAAACCCCAGTACAGTAGATAGGGGGTTATAGTGGATATACACTGGGTGGGTTACATGATGCTAGTATCTAAACCACAGTACAGTAGATAGGGTTATAGTGGATATACACTGGGTGGGTTACATGATGCTAGTATCTAGTACAGTTATAGTGGATATACACTGGGTGGGTTACATGATGCTAGTACATGCTAGTATCTAGTACAGTAGATAGGGGTTATAGTGGATATACACTGGGTGGGTTACATGATGCTAGTATCTAAACCACAGTACAGTAGATAGGGGGTTATAGTGGATATACACTGGGTGGGTTACATGATGCTAGTATCTAAACCACAGTACAGTAGATAGGGGGGTTATAGTGGATATACACTGGGTGGGTTACATGATGCTAGTATCTAAACCACAGTACAGTAGATAGGGGGTTATAGTGGATATACACTGGGTGGGTTACATGATGCTAGTATCTAAACCACAGTACAGTAGATAGGGGGTTATAGTGGATATACACTGGGTGGGTTACATGATGCTAGTATCTAAACCACAGTACAGTAGATAGGGGGTTATAGTGGATATACACTGGGTGGGTTACATGATGCTAGTATCTAAACCACAGTACAGTAGATAGGGGTTATAGTGGATATACACTGGGTGGGTTACATGATGCTAGTATCTAAACCACAGTACAGTAGATAGGGTTATAGTGGATATACACTGGGTGGGTTACATGATGCTAGTATCTAAACCACAGTACAGTAGATAGGGGGTTATAGTGGATATACACTGGGTGGGTTACATGATGCTAGTATCTAAACCACAGTACAGTAGATAGGGGGTTATAGTGGATATACACTGGGTGGGTTACATGATGCTAGTATCTAAACCACAGTACAGTAGATAGGGGGTTATAGTGGATATACACTGGGTGGGTTACATGATGCTAGTATCTAAACCACAGTACAGTAGATAGGGGGTTATAGTGGATATACACTGGGTGGGTTACATGATGCTAGTATCTAAACCACAGTACAGTAGATAGGGGGGTTATAGTGGATATACACTGGGTGGGTTACATGATGCTAGTATCTAAACCACAGTACAGTAGATAGGGGGGTTATAGTGGATATACACTGGGTGGGTTACATGATGCTAGTATCTAAACCACAGTACAGTAGATAGGGGGGTTATAGTGGATATACACTGGGTGGGTTACATGATGCTAGTATCTAAACCACAGTACAGTAGATAGGGGGTTATAGTGGATATACACTGGGTGGGTTACATGATGCTAGTATCTAAACCACAGTACAGTAGATAGGGGTTATAGTGGATATACACTGGGTGGGTTACATGATGCTAGTATCTAAACCACAGTACAGTAGATAGGGGGTTATAGTGGATATACACTGGGTGGGTTACATGATGCTAGTATCTAAACCACAGTACAGTAGATAGGGGGTTATAGTGGATATACACTGGGTGGGTTACATGATGCTAGTATCTAAACCACAGTACAGTACAGTACATGATGCTAGTATCTAAACCACAGTACAGTAGATAGGGGTTATAGTGGATATACACTGGGTGGGTTACATGATGCTAGTATCTAAACCACAGTACAGTAGATAGGGGGTTATAGTGGATATACACTGGGTGGGTTACATGATGCTAGTATCTAAACCACAGTACAGTAGATAGGGGTTATAGTGGATATACACTGGGTGGGTTACATGATGCTAGTATCTAAACCACAGTACAGTAGATAGGGGGTTATAGTGGATATACACTGGGTGGGTTACATGATGCTAGTATCTAAACCACAGTACAGTAGATAGGGGGTTATAGTGGATATACACTGGGTGGGTTACATGATGCTAGTATCTAAACCACAGTACAGTAGATAGGGGGTTATAGTGGATATACACTGGGTGGGTTACATGATGCTAGTATCTAAACCACAGTACAGTAGATAGGGGTTATAGTGGATATACACTGGGTGGGTTACATGATGCTAGTATCTAAACCACAGTACAGTAGATAGGGGTTATAGTGGATATACACTGGGTGGGTTACATGATGCTAGTATCTAAACCACAGTACAGTAGATAGGGGGTTATAGTGGATATACACTGGGTGGGTTACATGATGCTAGTATCTAAACCACAGTACAGTAGATAGGGGGGTTATAGTGGATATACACTGGGTGGGTTACATGATGCTAGTATCTAAACCACAGTACAGTAGATAGGGGGGGTTATAGTGGATATACACTGGGTGGGTTACATGATGCTAGTATCTAAACCACAGTACAGTAGATAGGGGTTATAGTGGATATACACTGGGTGGGTTACATGATGCTAGTATCTAAACCACAGTACAGTAGATAGGGGTTATAGTGGATATACACTGGGTGGGTTACATGATGCTAGGTATATAGTGGATATACACTGGGTGGGTTTGATGCTAGTATCTAAACCACAGTACAGTAGATAGGGGGTTATAGTGGATATACACTGGGTGGGTTACATGATGCTAGTATCTAAACCACAGTACAGTAGATAGGGGGTTATAGTGGATATACACTGGGTGGGTTACATGATGCTAGTATCTAAACCACAGTACAGTAGATAGGGGGGTTATAGTGGATATACACTGGGTGGGTTACATGATGCTAGTATCTAAACCACAGTACAGTAGATAGGGGGTTATAGTGGATATACACTGGGTGGGTTACATGATGCTAGTATCTAAACCACAGTACAGTAGATAGGGGTTATAGTGGATATACACTGGGTGGGTTACATGATGCTAGTATCTAAACCACAGTACAGTAGATAGGGGGTTATAGTGGATATACACTGGGTGGGTTACATGATGCTAGTATCTAAACCACAGTACAGTAGATAGATTATAGTGGATATACACTGGGTGGGTTACATGATGCTAGTATCTAAACCACAGTACAGTAGATAGAGGTTATAGTGGATATACACTGGGTGGGTTACATGATGCTAGTATCTAAACCACAGTACAGTAGATAGGGGTTATAGTGGATATACACTGGGTGGGTTACATGATGCTAGTATCTAAACCACAGTACAGTAGATAGGGGTTATAGTGGATATACACTGGGTGGGTTACATGATGCTAGTATCTAAACCACAGTACAGTAGATAGGGGGTTATAGTGGATATACACTGGGTGGGTTACATGATGCTAGTATCTAAACCACAGTACAGTAGATAGGGGGTTATAGTGGATATACACTGGGTGGGTTACATGATGCTAGTATCTAAACCACAGTACAGTAGATAGGGGGTTATAGTGGATATACACTGGGTGGGTTACATGATGCTAGTATCTAAACCACAGTACAGTAGATAGGGGTTATAGTGGATATACACTGGGTGGGTTACATGATGCTAGTATCTAAACCACAGTACTAGATATACACTTACATGATGCTAGTATCTAAACCACAGTACAGTAGATAGGGGGTTATAGTGGATATACACTGGGTGGGTTACATGATGCTAGTATCTAAACCCCAGTACAGTAGATAGGGGGTTATAGTGGATATACACTGGGTGGGTTACATGATGCTAGTATCTAAACCACAGTACAGTAGATAGGGGGTTATAGTGGATATACACTGGGTGGGTTACATGATGCTAGTATCTAAACCACAGTACAGTAGATAGGGGGTTATAGTGGATATACACTGGGTGGGTTACATGATGCTAGTATCTAAACCACAGTACAGTAGATAGGGGGTTATAGTGGATATACACTGGGTGGGTTACATGATGCTAGTATCTAAACCACAGTACAGTAGATAGGGGGTTATAGTGGATATACACTGGGTGGGTTACATGATGCTAGTATCTAAACCACAGTACAGTAGATAGGGGGTTATAGTGGATATACACTGGGTGGGTTACATGATGCTAGTATCTAAACCACAGTACAGTAGATAGGGGGTTATAGTGGATATACACTGGGTGGGTTACATGATGCTAGTATCTAAACCACAGTACAGTAGATAGGGGGTTATAGTGGATATACACTGGGTGGGTTACATGATGCTAGTATCTAAACCACAATACAGTAGATAGGGGGGGTTATAGTGGATATACACTGGGTGGGTTACATGATGCTAGTATCTAAACCACAGACCGATGCTGCACTCCACGAGCTGTATAAGCAAGAAAATGCTCATCCAGAGGCGACGCTCCTAGTGGACTGGGACTTCAACGCAGGAAAACATATTTCTACCAGCATGTCACATGCGCAACCAGAGAAAAAAACACTCTAGACCACCTTTACTCCACACAGAGACGCGTACAAAGCTCTCCCTCGCCCTCCATTTGGCAAATCTGACCATAATTCTATCCTCCTCATTCCTGCTTACAAGCAGAAATTAAAGCAGGAAGCACCAGTGTCTCGCTCAATACAGAAATGGTCAGATGACGCAGATGCTACACTACAGGACTGTTTTGCTAGCACAGACTGGCTTCATCAATAAGTGCATCGACGACATCATCCACACAATGACCGTACGTACATATCCCAACCAGAAGCAATGAATTACAGGCAACATCCGCACTGAGCTAAAGGCTAGAGCTGCCGCTTTCAAGGAGCGGGACACTAATTCGGACGCTTATAAAAAGTCCCGCTATGCCCTCCGACGAACCATCAAACAGGCAAAGCGTCAATACAGGACTAAGATTGAATCCTGCTACACCGGCTCTGATTGACTACAGCTCAGCGTTCCAACACCATAGTGCCCTCAAAGCTCATCAATAAGCTAAGGACCCTGAGACTAAACACCTCCCTCTGCAATGGATCCTGGGCCGCCCCCAGGTGGTAAGAGTAGGTAACAACACACCCGCCACGCTGATCCTCAACACGTGGGCCCCAGAGGGGAGCGTGCTCAGTCCCCTCCTATAAACACTGTTCACCCACGACTCCTTGGTGTCCACATCACCAACAAACTATCATGGTCCAAACACACCAAGACAATTGTGAAGAGGGCACGACAACACCTATTTCCCTCTCAGGAGACTGAAACGATTTGGCATGGGTCCTCAGATTGTCCAAAAGTTCTACAGCTGCACCATCGAGAGCATCCTGACTGGGTGCATCACCGCTTGGTATCCGACCGCAAGGCGCTACAGAAGGTAGCACGGACGGCCCAGTACATCACCGGGGCCTCTATACCAGGCGGTGTCGGAGGAAGGCCCTAAATACTGTCAAAGACTCCAGCCACCCCGGTCATAGACTGTTCTCAATGCTGCCGCTCAGGAAGTGGTACTGGAGTGCCAAGTCTGGGTCCAAAAGCCTCTTTAGGACCCACGTACAGGTATTCGGACACAGCCAATGTCTCCATGAAGGGATAAAAGATGTTTGATATGGTATTGACACCACCTAGTGGTCATCAACAGCATTACAGCCTCAGAGAGATACAGGGTATTGGTACCACCTAGTGTTCATCAACAGTATTACAGCCTCAGAGAGATACAGGGTATTGGTACCACCTAGTGTTCATCAACAGTATTACAGCCTCAGAGAGATACAGGGTATTGGTACCACCTAGTGGTCATCAACAGTTTTACAGCCTCCTCAGAGAGATACAGGGTATTGGTACCACCTAGTGTTCATCAACAGTATTACAGCCTCCTCAGAGAGATACAGGGTATTGGTATCACCTAGTGGTCATCAACAGTATTACAGCCTCCTCAGAGAGATACAGGGTATTGGCACCACCTAGTGGTCATCAACAGTATTACAGCCTCCTCAGAGAGATACAGGGTATTGTTGTCGGGGGGTTAACTGCCTTGCTGAGGGGCAGAACGACAGATTTTTACCTTGTCGGTTACTGGCCCAATGCTCCTGCCAGCCAGGCAGGCTACCTGCTGCCCAGCAACAACTGGTGGTATTGTAACATCGTGTGGTTAATAATGGGAATACAAAATCAAATCATCAAATCAAATGGGTCACATACACATATTTATCAGATGGTATTGAGGGAGTAGTGAAATGCTTGTGTTCCCAGCTCCAACACTATCTACCATTAGAGTTAATTTAATATGTGTGTTTGTGTAGATGGAGCTGCCGTTCTCTGGTCTGGAGTTGACCTTCATCATCGTCGCCTTCGTCATCTTCTCTCTCTTCAGCCTGGCCTCAGTCTGGACTCAGCCAGACACAGGTACACACACACACACACACACACACACACACACACACACACACACACACACACACACACACACACACACACACACACACACACACACACACACACCTGCTTAAATAATGGTTCAACAAAAACAAAGATTTCTGTTAATGTGTGTGTGGGGTGTAGTTGGTGTGTGGGGTGTGTGTGTGGTGTGTGTAGTGTGTGTGGCAGACGAAGGTGCGTGTGAAGAGAAGAGGTTCCGAAGGAGACCAGAGAAGAAGCATCGTGTCATCGTCAAACTGGCCTCTCAGAAGGAACCCTAAACACTGTCCCAAACTGGCCTCTCAGACAGAACCCTAAACACTGTCCCAAACTGGCCTCTCAGATAGAACCCTAAACACTGTCCCAAACTGGCCTCTCAGAAAGAACCCTAAACACTGTCCCAAACTGGCCTCTCAGAAAGAACCCTAAACACTGTCCCAAACTGGCCTCTCAGATAGAACCCTAAACACTGTCCCAAACTGGCCTCTCAGAAAGAACCCTAAACACTGTCCCAAACTGGCCTCTCAGAAAGAACCCTAAACACTGTCCCAAACTGGCCTCTTAGAAAGAACCCTAAACACTGTCCCAAACTGGCCTCTCAGAAAGAACCCTAAACACTGTCCCAAACTGGCCTCTCAGATAGAACCCTAAACACTGTCCCAAACTGGCCTCTCAGAAGGAACCCTAAACACTGTCCCAAACTGGCCTCTCAGAAAGAACCCTAAACACTGTCCCAAACTGGCCTCTCAGAAGGAACCCTAAACACTGTCCCAAACTGGCCTCTCAGATAGAACCCTAAACACTGTCCCAAACTGGCCTCTCAGAAAGAACCCTAAACACTGTCCCAAACTGGCCTCTCAGATAGAACCCTAAACACTGTCCCAAACTGGCCTCTCAGAAGGAACCCTAAACACTGTCCCAAACTGGCCTCTCAGAAAGAACCCTAAACACTGTCCCAAACTGGCCTCTCAGATAGAACCCTAAACACTGTCCCAAACTGGCCTCTCAGATAGAACCCTAAACACTGTCCCAAACTGGCCTCTCAGAAAGAACCCTAAACACTGTCCCAAACTGGCCTCTCAGATAGAACCCTAAACACTGTCCCAAACTGGCTTCTCAGAAAGAACCCTAAACACTGTCCCAAACTGGCCTCTCAGAAGGAACCCTAAACACTGTCCCAAACTGGCCTCTCAGAAAAAACCCTAAACACTGTCAAGTGTCCCAAACGGCACCATATTCCCTACGTAAGGCACTACTTCCTGATAATGTAGAGTAGTGTCTATATGTTTGTTTCCTGATGGATAATGTAGTGTCTATCAGTTTGTTTCCTGATGGATAATGTAGTGTCTATCAGTTTGTTTCCTGATGGATAATGTAGTGTCTATCAGTTTGTTTCCTGATGGATAATGTAGTGTCTATCTGTTTTTTTCCTGATGGATAATGTAGTGATGGTCTGTCTCCACATTGACTCTGTACCTGTACCCCCTGTATATAGACTCCACATTGACTCTGTACCGGTACCCCCTGTATATAGCCTCCACACTGACTCTGTACCGGTACCCCCTGTATATAGTCTCCACATTGACTCTGTACCGGTACCCCCTGTATATAGTCTCCACATTGACTCTGTACAGTACCCCCTGTATATAGTCTCCACATTGACTCTGTGCAGTACCCCCTGTATATAGCCTCCACATTGACTCTGTGCAGTACCCCCTGTATATAGCCTCCACATTGACTCTGTACCGGTACCCCCTGTATATAGTCTCCACATTGACTCTGTACCTGTACCCCTTGTATATAGACTCCACATTGACTCTGTACCAGTACCCCTGTATATAGCCTCCACACTGACTCTGTGCAGTACCCCCTGTATATAGTCTCCACATTGACTCTGTGCAGTACCCCCTGTATATAGTCTCCACATTGACTCTGTGCAGTACCCCCTGTATATAGCCTCCACATTGACTCTGTACAGTACCCCCTGTATATAGCCTCCACATTGACTCTGTGCAGTACCCCCTGTATATAGTCTCCACATTGACTCTGTGCAGTACCCCCTGTATATAGCCTCCACATTGACTCTGTACTGCAGTACCCCCTGTATATAGCCTCCACATTGACTCTGTACAGTACCCCCTGTATATAGTCTCCACATTGACTCTGTGCAGTACCCCCTGTATATAGCCTCCACATTGACTCTGTGCAGTACCCCCTGTATATAGTCTCCACATTGACTCTGTGCAGTACCCCCTGTATATAGCCTCCACATTGACTCTGTGCAGTACCCCCTGTATATAGCCTCCACATTGACTCTGTGCAGTACCCCCTGTATATAGCCTCCACATTGACTCTGTGCAGTACCCCCTGTATATAGCCTCCACATTGACTCTGTACTGGTACCCCCTGTATATAGCCTCCACATTGACTCTGTGCAGTACCCCCTGTATATAGCCTCCACATTGACTCTGTGCAGTACCCTGTATATAGCCTCCACATTGACTCTGTGCAGTACCCCCTGTATATAGCCTCCACATTGACTCTGTACAGTACCCCCTGTATATAGCCTCCACATTGACTCTGTGCCGGTACCCCCTGTATATAGCCTCCACATTGACTCTGTGCTGGTACCCCCTGTATTTAGCCTCGCTATTGTTATTTTACTGCTGGTCTTTAATTATTTGCTACTGTAATTTTTTATTTTTTACTTAAAACATATTTTTGCTTCAAACTGCATTGTTGGTTAAGGGCTTGTCAGTAAACATTTCACTGTGAGGTCTACCCCTGTTGTATTCAGCATTTCACTGTAAGGTCTACACCTGTTGTATTCAGCATTTCACTGTGAGGTCTACACCTGTTGTATTCAGCATTTCACTGTAAGGTCTACACCTGTTGTATTCAGCATTTCACTGTAAGGTCTGCACCTGTTGTATTCAGCATTTCACTGTAAGGTCTACACCTGTTGTATTCAGCATTTCACTGTAAGGTCTGCACCTGTTGTATTCAGCATTTCACTGTAAGGTCTACACCTGTTGTATTCAGCATTTCACTGTAAGGTCTGCACCTGTTGTATTCAGCATTTCACTGTAAGGTCTACACCTGTTGTATTTGGCCTATGTGACAAATAAAAATGTATTTGATTGGAGGTGGTGCCAATACCCTGTATCTCTCTGAGGAGGCTGTAATACTGTTGATGACCACTAGGTGGTACCAATACCCTGTATCTCTCTGAGGAGGCTGTAATACTGTTGATGAACACTAGGTAGTACAAATACCCTGTATCTCTCTGAGGAGGCTGTAATACTGTTGATGAACACTAGGTAGTACAAATACCCTGTATCTCTCTGAGGAGGCTGTAATACTGTTGATGAACACTAGGTGGTGCCAATACCCTGTATCTCTCTGAGGAGGCTGTAATACTGTTGATGACCACTAGGTGGTACCAATACCCTGAATTTCTCTGAGGAGGCTGTAATACTGTTGATGACCAGTAGGTAGTACCAATACCCTGTATCTCTCTGAGGAGGCTGTAAAACTGTTGATGACCACTAGGTGGTACCAATACCCTGTATCTCTCTGAGGAGGCTGTAATACTGATGATGAACACTAGGTAGTACCTATACCCTGTATCTCTCTGAGGAGGCTGTAATATTGTTGATGACCACTAGGTGGTACCAATACCCTGTATCTCTCTGACGAGGCTGTAATACTGTTGATGAACACTAGGTGGTACCAATACCCTGTATCTCTCTGAGGCTGTAATACTGTTGATGAACACTAGGTGGTGCCAATACCCCGTATCTCTTTGAGGAGGCTGTAATACTGTTGATGAACACTAGGTGGTGGTAATACCCTGTATCTCTCTGAGGAGGCTGTAATACTGTTGATGAACACTAGGTGGTGGCAATACCCTGTATCTCTCTGAGGAGGCTGTAATACTGTTGATGAACACAAGGTGGTGCCAATACCCTGTATCTCTCTGAGGAGGCTGTAATACTGTTGATGAACACTAGGTGGTGCCAATACACTGTATCTCTCCGAGGCTGTAATACTGTTGATGAACACTAGGTGGTGCCAATACCCTGTATCTCTCTGAGGAGGCTGTAATACTGTTGATGAACACAAGGTGGTGCCAATACCCTGTATCTCTCTGAGGAGGCTGTAATACTGTTGATGAACACTAGGTGGTACCAATACCCTGTATCTCTCTGAGGAGGCTGTATTACTGTTGATGAACACTAGGTGGTGCCAATACCCTGTATCTCTCCGAGGCTGTAATACTGTTGATGACCACTAGGTGATACCAATACCCTGTATCTCTCTGAGGAGGCTGTAATACTGTTGATGACCACTAGGTGATACCAATACCCTGTATCTCTCTGAGGAGGCTGTAATACTGTTGATGACCACTAGATGGTGCCAATACCCTGTATCTCTCTGAGGAGGCTGTAATACTGTTGATGACCACTAGGTGGTATTAATACCCTGTATCTCTCTGAGGAGGCTGTAATACTGTTGATGACCACTAGGTGGTGGCAATACCCTGTATCTCTCTGAGGAGGCTGTAACACTGTTGATGAACACTAGGTTATACCAATACCCTGTATCTCTCTGAGGAGGCTGTAATACTGTTGATGACCACTAGGTAGTACCTATACCCTGTATCTCTCTGAGGCTGTAATACTGTTGATGAACACTAGGTGGAGCCAATACCCTGTATCTCTCTGAGGAGGCTGTAATGCTGTTGATGACCACTAGGAGGTGGCAATACCCTGTATCTCTCTGAGGAGGCTGTAATACTGTTGATGACCACAAGGTGGAGCCAATACCCTGTATCTCTCTGAGGAGGCTGTAATACTGTTGATGACCACTAGGTGGTGCCAATACCCTGTATCTCTCTGAGGAGGCTGTAATACTGTTGATGAACACTAGGTGGTACCAATACCCTGTATCTCTCTGAGGAGGCTGTAACACTGTTGATGAACACTAGGTGGTACCAATACCCTGTATCTCTCTGAGGAGGCTGTATTACTGTTGATGAACACTAGGTGGTGCCAATACCCTGTATCTCTCCGAGGCTGTAATACTGTTGATGACCACTAGGTGATACCAATACCCTGTATCTCTCTGAGGAGGCTGTAATACTGTTGATGAACACTAGGTGGTACCAATACCCTGTATCTCTCTGAGGAGGCTGTAATACTGTTGATGACCACTAGGTGATACCAATACCCTGTATCTCTCTGAGGAGGCTGTAATACTGTTGATGAACACTAGGTGGTATTAATACCCTGTATCTCTCTGAGGAGGCTGTAATACTGTTGATGACCACTAGGTGGTACCAATACCCTGTATCTCTCTGAGGAGGCTGTAATACTGTTGATGAACACTAGGTGGTACCAATACCCTGTATCTCTCTGAGGAGGCTGTAATACTGTTGATGACCACTAGGTGATACCAATACCCTGTATCTCTCTGAGGAGGCTGTAATACTGATGATGAACACTAGGTAGTACCTATACCCTGTATCTCTCTGAGGAGGCTGTAATATTGTTGATGACCACTAGGTGGTACCAATACCCTGTATCTCTCTGACGAGGCTGTAATACTGTTGATGAACACTAGGTGGTACCAATACCCTGTATCTCTCTGAGGCTGTAATACTGTTGATGAACACTAGGTGGTGCCAATACCCCGTATCTCTTTGAGGAGGCTGTAATACTGTTGATGAACACTAGGTGGTGGTAATACCCTGTATCTCTCTGAGGAGGCTGTAATACTGTTGATGAACACTAGGTGGTGGCAATACCCTGTATCTCTCTGAGGAGGCTGTAATACTGTTGATGAACACAAGGTGGTGCCAATACCCTGTATCTCTCTGAGGAGGCTGTAATACTGTTGATGAACACTAGGTGGTGCCAATACACTGTATCTCTCCGAGGCTGTAATACTGTTGATGAACACTAGGTGGTGCCAATACCCTGTATCTCTCTGAGGAGGCTGTAATACTGTTGATGAACACAAGGTGGTGCCAATACCCTGTATCTCTCTGAGGAGGCTGTAATACTGTTGATGAACACTAGGTGGTACCAATACCCTGTATCTCTCTGAGGAGGCTGTATTACTGTTGATGAACACTAGGTGGTGCCAATACCCTGTATCTCTCCGAGGCTGTAATACTGTTGATGACCACTAGGTGATACCAATACCCTGTATCTCTCTGGAGGCTGTAATACTGTTGATGACCACTAGGTGATACCAATACCCTGTATCTCTCTGAGGAGGCTGTAATACTGTTGATGACCACTAGGTGATACCAATACCCTGTATCTCTCTGAGGAGGCTGTAATACTGTTGATGACCACTAGATGGTGCCAATACCCTGTATCTCTCTGAGGAGGCTGTAATACTGTTGATGACCACTAGGTGGTATTAATACCCTGTATCTCTCTGAGGAGGCTGTAATACTGTTGATGACCACTAGGTGGTGGCAATACCCTGTATCTCTCTGAGGAGGCTGTAACACTGTTGATGAACACTAGGTTATACCAATACCCTGTATCTCTCTGAGGAGGCTGTAATACTGTTGATGACCACTAGGTAGTACCTATACCCTGTATCTCTCTGAGGCTGTAATACTGTTGATGAACACTAGGTGGAGCCAATACCCTGTATCTCTCTGAGGAGGCTGTAATGCTGTTGATGACCACTAGGAGGTGGCAATACCCTGTATCTCTCTGAGGAGGCTGTAATACTGTTGATGACCACAAGGTGGAGCCAATACCCTGTATCTCTCTGAGGAGGCTGTAATACTGTTGATGACCACTAGGTGGTGCCAATACCCTGTATCTCTCTGAGGAGGCTGTAATACTGTTGATGAACACTAGGTGGTACCAATACCCTGTATCTCTCTGAGGAGGCTGTAACACTGTTGATGAACACTAGGTGGTACCAATACCCTGTATCTCTCTGAGGAGGCTGTATTACTGTTGATGAACACTAGGTGGTGCCAATACCCTGTATCTCTCCGAGGCTGTAATACTGTTGATGACCACTAGGTGATACCAATACCCTGTATCTCTCTGAGGAGGCTGTAATACTGTTGATGAACACTAGGTGGTACCAATACCCTGTATCTCTCTGAGGAGGCTGTAATACTGTTGATGACCACTAGGTGATACCAATACCCTGTATCTCTCTGAGGAGGCTGTAATACTGTTGATGAACACTAGGTGGTATTAATACCCTGTATCTCTCTGAGGAGGCTGTAATACTGTTGATGACCACTAGGTGGTACCAATACCCTGTATCTCTCTGAGGAGGCTGTAATACTGTTGATGACCACTAGGTGGTACCAATACCTTGTCGCTGATTTGAGATCATAACATTGAACAGCCTCCTAGTCTTTTTTCTAAATAGAAACGGTTGGCAATGTTAAGAATCAATAACATCTTTTAATGTTCAATCAACAATGTCTGTTACAATTAAAAATGATTATTTCCCAAATATCGACATTACAGTATCACTTACTTTTTATAACTAATTATTTGTGGTCTTGTGGTACTTTTACACTGATATAACATTTAAATAACATTCAGGAGGAAATAACGTAACATTGATATGATGGTAGTTGGTATGAAATCTCAGACTGTGTGCATGTGTGTCTGTATTGAATGTGCGTCTATTGGTTTCTGTATTGGCCAATCAGAGATAAAGGGTCTTAAGACTCATTAGCCTGACCAGGCCCCTTGACAATAGTTAGGACTGACACCCTTGTTGGCAGGACAACAGCAGCACTCCGAGCCTAATGACGGGGAATCGGACTGGCCCATCTGACCACAATCAACACACACACACACAGGAGTTAGCTGACAGACAGTGTTCTCTAAGGCTCACACATAATCTGATGGGCTCAGTAGGTTAGAAACTAAAGAGGGGTCAAAGGGCAGATTTGGGGGTCAGAACTGTGTGTGTGTGTGTTCTGCAGCCGAGGGGAGTGTTTGAGAAGTCAGAGTAATCCCTGTAAGGATGTCTAATCCCTTAGGAGAGCAAACATTACAACACACACAATCTCTATATGTGTATCCATTCTCCCTCTATCCTAACGGGAGAGGGAGAATGAGAAAGGAAGGAGAAGGGGAGGGAAGAGAAAGAGAGAGAGAGAGAGAGAGAGAGAGAGAGAGAGAGAGAGAGAGAGAGAGAGAGAGAGAGAGAGAGAGAGAGAGAGAGAGAGAGATGAACAACAATGACAAATGGTTTGATGAATAACGCAAAAACCTAAGAAAGAAATTGAGAAACCTGTCCAACCAAAAACAGAGTCTACGCCTTCACTATGGTGAATCACTAAAACAATACAGAAATACACTACGGATAAAGAAGGAACAGCACGCCAGAAACCAGCTCAACGTAATTGAAGAATCCAGAGAATCTAACCACTTCTGGGAAAATTGGAAAACACTAAACAAACAACAACACGAAGAGATATCTATCCAAAACGGAGATGTCTGGATAAACCACTTCTCCAATATGTTTGGCTCTATAACAAAGAACAAACAGCAAAAACATTTACATGATAAAATACAAATCAACTATTAAAGACGACCAGAACCCACTGGATTCTCCAATTACATTGCATTAACGACAGGACACCCAGGTAACTTCCACAAAGCTGTGAACGATCTGAGAGACAAGGCAAGAAGGGCCTTCTACGCCATCAAAAGGAACATCAAATGTGACATTACCAATTAGGATCTGGCTAAAAATTGTTGAATCAGTTATAGAACCCATTGCCCTTTATGGTTGTGAGGTCTGGGGTCCCGCTCACCAACCAAGAATTCACTAAATGGGACAAACACCAAATTGAGACTGCATGCAGAATTCTGCAAAAATATCCTCTGTGTACAACGTAAAACACCAAATAATGCATGCAGAAAATAGCCATTAAATTCTATAACCACCTAAAAGGAAGCAATTCCCAAACCTTCCATAACAAAGCCATCACCTACAGAGAGATGAATCTGGAGAAGAGTCCCCTAAGCAAGCTGGTCCTGGGGCTCTGTTCACAAACAGACCCCACAGAGCCCCAGGACAGCAACACAATTAGACCCAACCAAATCATGAGAAAACAAAAAGATAATTACTTGACACATTGGAAAGAATTAACAAAAAAACAGTGCAAACTAGAATGCTATTTGGCCCTAAACAGAGAGTACACAGTGGCAGAATACCTGACCACTGTGACTGACCCAAACTTAAGGAAAGCTTTGACTGTGAGCATAGCCTTGCTATTGAGAAAGGCCGCCGTAGGCAGACCTGGCTCTCAAGAGAAGACAGGCTATGTGCACACTGCCCACAAAATGAGGTGGAAACTGAGCTGCACTTCCTAACCTCCTGACAAATGTATGACCACATTAGAGACACATATTTCCCTCAGATTACACAGACCCACAAAGAATTAGAAAACAAGTCCAATTTTGATAAACTCCCATATCTACTGGGTGAAATACCACAGTGTGACATCACAGCAGCAAGATGTGTGACCTGTTGCCACAAGAAAAGGTCAACCAGTGAAGAACAAACACCATTGTAAATACAACCCATATTTATAATGATTGATTTTCCCTTTTGTACTTTAACCATTTGCACATCACTACAACACTGCATATAGACATAATATGACATTTGAAATGTCTTTATTCTTGTGGAACTTCTGTGAGTGTAATGTTTACTGTTAATATTTATTGTTTATTTCACTTTTGTTTATGATCTATTTCACTTGATTTGGCAATGTTAACATATGTTTCCCATGCCAATAAAGCCCTTACATTGAATTGAGAGAGAAAGAGGGAGGGAAGGAGAGAGAGACACAGAGAGAGAGAGAGAGAGAGAGAGAGAGAGAGAGAGAGAGAGAGAGAGAGAGAGAGAGAGAGACACAGAGAGAGAGAGAGAGATTACCAGTGAGGTCGTCATTGATACCAGGTGGTTCTGAATAACAAAGATGTCTCATTAACATATGCAAATTAGGAATATAAACGTTTTCAAGACAAAAGCTTCTCTATAGCACAGCCTCAGCAGTGTGTGTGTGTGTGTGTGTGTGTGTGTGTGTGTGTGTGTGTGTGTGTGTGTGTGTGTGTGTGTGTGTGTGTGTTGGTCAGTTCCATGAGGAATGTGTGGCAGTCAGAGCAACATTTTTGCAAACATCATCAAGTAATAAAAAGGACAATCTCCTTGGGAAACACTCCCTCCCTCCCTCCCTCCCTCCAGGTAATCTACCATAGGGGACTCCCTCCCTCCCTCCAGGTAATCTACCATAGGTGACTCCCTCCCTCCCTCCAGGTAATCTACCATAGGGAACTCCCTCCCTCCCTCCAGGTAATCTACCATAGGTGACTCCCTCCCTCCCTCCCTCCCTCCAGGTAATCTACCATAGGTGACTCCCTCCCTCCCTCCAGGTAATCTACCATAGGTGACTCCCTCCCTCCCTCCAGGTAATCTACCATAGGGACTCCCTCCCTCCCTCCCTCCAGGTAATCTACCATAGGTGACTCCCTCCCTCCCTCCAGGTAATCTACCATAGGTGACTCCCTCCCTCCAGGTAATCTACCATAGGTGACTCCCTCCATCCAGGTAATCTACCAAAGGTGACTCCCTCCCTCCCTCCAGGTAATCTACCATAGGTGACTCCCTCCCTCCAGGTAATCTACCATAGGGGACTCCCTCCCTCCCTCCAGGTAATCTACCATAGGGGACTCCTCCCTCCCTCCCTCCAGGTAATCTACCATAGGTGACTCCTCCCTCCCTCCCTCCAGGTAATCTACCATAGGTGACTCCTCCCTCCCTCCAGGTAATCTACCATAGGTGACTCCCTCCCTCCCCTCCAGGTAATCTACCATAGGTGACTCCCTCCCTCCCTCCCTCCTCCAGGTAATCTACCATAGGTGACTCCCTCCCTCCCTCCAGGTAATCTACCATAGGTGACTCTCCCTCCCTCCAGGTAATCACCATAGGTGACTCCCTCCTCCAGGTAATCTACCATAGGTGACTCCTCCCTCCCTCCCTCCCTCCAGGTAATCTACCATAGGTGACTCCCTCCCTCCAGGTAATCTACCATAGGGGACTCCCTCCCTCCCTCCAGGTAATCTACCATAGGTGACTCCCTCTCCCTCCCTCCAGGTAATCTACCATAGGTGACTCCCTCCCTCCCTCCCTCCAGGTAATCTACCATAGGTGACTCCCTCCCTCCAGGTAATCTACCATAGGGACTCCTCCCTCCCTCCAGGTAATCTACCATAGGGGACTCCCTCCCTCCAGGTAATCTACCATAGGTGACTCCCTCCCTCCAGGTAATCTACCATAGGGAACTCCCTCCCTCCCTCCAGGTAATCTACCATAGGGGACTCCCTCTCTCCCTCCAGGTAATCTACCATAGGTGACTCCCTCCCTCCCTCCAGGTAATCTACCATAGGTGACTCCCTCCCTCCAGGTAATCTACCATAGGTGACTCCCTCCCTCCAGGTAATCTACCATAGGTGACTCCCTCCCTCCAGGTAATCTACCATAGGGGACTCCCTCCCACCCTCCAGGTAATCTACCATAGGTGACTCCTCCCTCCCTCCAGGTAATCTACCATAGGTGACTCCCTTCCTCCCTCTAGGTAATCTACCATAGGTGACTCCCTCCCTCCAGGTAATCTACCATAGGGGACTCCCTCCCTCCCTCCAGGTAATCTACCATAGGGGACTCCCTCCCTCCCTCCAGGTAATCTACCATAGGGACTCCTCCCACCCCCTGGTAATCTGCCATAGGTGACTCCTCCTCCAGGTAATCTACCATAGGGGACTCCCTCCCTCCCTCCAGGTAATCTACCATAGGGGACTCCCTCCCTCCCTCCAGGTAATCTACCATAGGGGACTCCCTCCCACCCTCTAGGTAATCTACCATAGGTGACTCCCTCCCTCCAGGTAATCTACCATAGGTGACTCCTAGTACATTCTGCTGTCCTATCACACCTCCAGTGATGCCCAGTGAGGGAATAAACCAGTGGTGGTGGTAATGTTGCGGATTTGGCAGCTTTACCTCAGTGGTGTATTGATAGTACAGGATTAAGGGCATATTGATAGTACGGGGTTAAGGGTGTATTGATAGTACAGGGTTAAGGGTGTATTGATACTACAGGGTTAAGGGTGTATTGATAGTACAGGGTTAAGGGTGTATTGGTAGTACAGGGTTAAGGGTGTATTGGTAGTACAGGGTTAAGGGTGTGTTGATAGTACAGGGTTAAGGGTGTATTGATAGTACAGGGTTAAGGGTGTATTGATAGTACAGGGTTAAGGGTGTGTTGATAGTACAGGTTTAAGGGTGTATTGGTAGTACAGGGTTAAGGGTGTATTGGTAGTACAGGGTTAAGGGTGTATTGGTAGTACAGGGTTAAGGGTGTGTTGATAGTACAGGGTTAAGGGTGTATTGATAGTACAGGGTTAAGGGTGTGTTGATAGTACAGGGTTAAGGGTGTATTGGTAGTACAGGGTTAAGGGTGTGTTGATAGTACAGGGTTAAGGGTGTATTGATAGTACAGGGTTAAGGGTGTGTTGATAGTACAGGGTTAAGGGTGTATTGATAGTACAGGGTTAAGGGTGTGTTGATAGTACAGGGTTAAGGGTGTGTTGATAGTACAGGGTTAAGGGTGTATTGATAGTACAGGGTTAAGGGTGTGTTGATAGTACAGGGTTAAGGGTGTATTGATAGTACAGGGTTAAGGGTGTATTGGTAGTACAGGGTTAAGGGTGTATTGGTACTACAGGGTTAAGGGCGTATTGGTAGTACAGGGTTAAGGGTGTATTGGTAGTACAGGGTTAAGGGTGTATTGGTACTACAGGGTTATGGGTGTATTGATAGTACAGGGTTAAGGGTGTATTGGTAGTACAGGGTTAAGGGTGTATTGATAGATGCAGGGTTAATGGTGTATTGATAGTACAGGGTTAAGGGTGTATTGGTAGTACAGGGTTAAGGGTGTATTGGTAGTACAGGGTTAAGGGTGTGTTGATAGTACAGGTTAAGGTGTATTGGTAGTACAGGGTTAAGGGTGTAGTGGTAGTACAGGGTTAAGGGTGTATTGATAGTACAGGGTTAAGGGTGTATTGGTAGTACAGGGTTAAGGGTGTATTGATAGTACATGGTTAAGGGTGTATTGGTAGTACAGGGTTAAGGATGTATTGATAGTACAGGGTTAAGGGTGTATTGATAGTACAGGGTTAAGGGTGTATTGATAGTACAGGGTTAAGGGTGTATTGGTAGTACAGGGTTAAGGGTGTATTGGTACTACGGGGTTAAGGGTGTATTGGTAGTACAGGGTTAAGGGTGTATTGATAGTACAGGGTTAAGGGTGTATTGGTAGTACAGGGTTAAGGGTGTATTGGTACTACGGGGTTAAGGGTGTATTGGTAGTTTGGGGTTAAGGGTGTATTGATAGTACAGGGTTAAGGGTGTATTGATAGTACAGGGTTAAGGGTGTATTGGTAGTACAGGGTTAAGGGTGTATTGGTACTACAGGGTTAAGGGCGTATTGGTAGTACAGGGTTAAGGGTGTATTGGTAGTACAGGGTTAAGGGTGTATTGGTACTACAGGGTTATGGGTGTATTGATAGTACAGGGTTAAGGGTGTATTGGTAGTACAGGGTTAAGGGTGTATTGATAGTACAGGGTTAAGGGTGTATTGGTACTACAGGGTTAAGGGCGTATTGGTAGTACAGGGTTATGTGTGTATTGGTAGTACAGGGTTAAGGGTGTATTGGTACTACAGGGTTATGGGTGTATTGATAGTACAGGGTTAAGGGTGTATTGGTAGTACAGGGTTAAGGGTGTATTGATAGATGCAGGGTTAATGGTGTATTGATAGTACTGGGTTAAGGGTGCATTGGTAGTACAGGGTTAAGGGTGTATTGATAGTACAGGGTTAAGGGTGTATTGATAGTACAGGGTTAAAGTGTATTGGTAGTACAGGGTTAAGGGTGTATTGGTAGTACAGGGTTAAGGGTGTATTGATAGTACAGGGTTAAGGGTGTATTGGTAGTACAGGGTTAAGGGTGTATTGATAGTACAGGGTTAAGGGTGTATTGGTAGTACAGGGTTAAGGGTGTATTGGTAGTACAGGGTTAAGGGCGTATTGGTACTACAGGGTTAAGTGTGTATTGGTAGTACAGGGTTAAGGGTGTATTGGTAGTACAGGGTTAAGGGTGTATTGGTAGTACAGGGTTAAGGGTGTGTTGATAGTACAGGGTTAAGGGTGTATTGATAGTACAGGGTTAAGGGTGTGTTGATAGTACAGGGTTAAGGGTGTATTGATAGTACAGGGTTAAGGGTGTATTGATAGTACAGGGTTAAGGGTGTGTTGATAGTACAGGGTTAAGGGTGTATTGGTAGTACAGGGTTAAGGGTGTAGTGGTAGTACAGGGTTAAGGGTGTATTGATAGTACAGGGTTAAGGGTGTATTGGTAGTACAGGGTTAAGGGTGTATTGATAGTACATGGTTAAGGGTGTATTGGTAGTACAGGGTTAAGGATGTATTGATAGTACAGGGTTAAGGGTGTATTGATAGTACAGGGTTAAGGGTGTATTGATAGTACAGGGTTAAGGGTGTATTGGTAGTACAGGGTTAAGGGGTGTATTGGTACTGAGGGTTAAGTGTATTGGTAGTTTGGGGTTAAGGGTGTATTGATAGTACAGGGTTAAGGGTGTATTGATAGTACAGGGTTAAGGGTGTATTGGTAGTACAGGGTTAAGGGTGTATTGGTACTACAGGGTTAAGAGAGCGTGGTAGTACAGGGTTAAGGGTGTATTGGTAGTACAGGTTTAAGGGTGTATTATTGGTACTACAGGGTTATGGAGTGTATTGATAGTACAGGGTTAAGGGTGTATTGGTAGTACAGGGTTAAGGGTGTATTGATAGATGCAGGGTTAATGGTGTATTGATAGTACAGGGTTAAGGGTGTATTGGTAGTACAGGGTTAAGGGTGTATTGGTAGTACAGGGTTAAGGGTGTGTTGATAGTACAGGGTTAAGGGTGTATTGGTAGTACAGGGTTAAGGGTGTAGTGGTAGTACAGGGTTAAGGGTGTATTGATAGTACAGGGTTAATGTGGTGTATTGGTAGTACTGGGTTAAGGGTGTATTGATAGTACATGGTTAAGGGTGTATTGGTAGTACAGGGTTAAGGATGTATTGATAGTACAGGGTTAAGGTGTATTGATAGTACAGGGTTAAGGGTGTATTGATAGTACAGGGTTAAGGGTGTATTGGTAGTACAGGGTTAAGGGTGTATTGGTACTACGGGGTTAAGGGTGTATTGGTAGTTTGGGGTTAAGGGTGTATTGATAGTACAGGGTTAAGGATGTATTGATAGTACAGGGTTATAAGGGTGTATTGGTAGTACAGGGTTAAGGGTGTATTGGTACTACAGGGTTAAAGGCGTATTGGTAGTACAGGAGTTAAGGGTGTATTGGTAGTACAGGGTTAAGAGGGTGTATTGGTACTACAGGGTTATGGGTGTATTGATAGTACAGGGTTAAGGGTGTATTGGTAGTACAGGGTTAAGGGTGTATTGATAGATGCAGGGTTAATGGTGTATTGATAGTACAGGGTTAAGGGTGTATTGGTAGTACAGGGTTAAGGGTGTATTGGTAGTACAGGGTTAAGGGTGTATTGATAGTACAGGGTTAAGGGTGTATTGGTAGTACAGGGTTAAGGGTGTATTGGTAGTACAGGGTTAAGGGTGTATTGATAGTACAGGTTTAAGGGTGTATTGGTAGTACAGGTTTAAGGGTGTATTGGTAGTACAGGGTTAAGGGTGTATTGATAGTACAGGGTTAAGGGTGTATTGATAGTACAGGGTTAAGGGTGTATTGGTAGTACAGGGTTAAGGGTGTATTGTGTAGTAGTGGGGTTAAGGGTGTATTGATAGTACAGGGTTAAGGTGTATTGATAGTACAGGGTTAAGGGGTGTATTGATAGTACAGGGTTAAGGGTGTATTGGTACTACAGGGTTAAGGGCGTATTGGTAGTACAGGGTTAAGGGTGTATTGGTAGTACAGGGTTAAGGGTGTATTGGTACTACAGGGTTATGGGTGTATTGATAGTACAGGGTTAAGGGTGTATTGGTAGTACAGGGTTAAGGGTGTATTGATAGATGCAGGGTTAATGGTGTATTGATAGTACAGGGTTAAGGGTGTATTGGTAGTACAGGGTTATGTGTATTGGTAGTACAGGGTTAAGGGTGTATTGATAGTACAGGTTAAGGGTGTATTGGTAGTACAGGGTTAAGGGTGTATTGGTAGTACAGGGTTAAGGGTGTATTGATAGTACAGGGTTAAGGGTGTATTGGTAGTACAGGGTTAAGGGTGTATTGATAGTACAGGGTTAAGGGTGTATTGGTAGTACAGGGTTAAGGGTGTATTGGTAGTACAGGGTTAAGGGTGTATTGGTAGTACAGGGTTAAGTGTATTGATAGTACAGGGTTAGTGTACAGTACAGAGTTAAGTAGTACAGGGTTAAGGGTGTATTGGTACTACGGGGTTAAGGGTGTATTGATAGTACGGGGTTAAGGGTGTATTGATGATGTAGAGCGGCCTGATGGTTCCAGGTGTTTGTTCAAAGTCTTGTCGGCCATCCTGTGTCTGAGATCCATTAGTGTCCTGGTAGTACAGGGTTTCTTGGTACTACATTATGGGTGTATTGCAGATAGTAATGGGTGGCAAGTAGGGTTAGCCGGCCGTTATTGATAGATGCAGGTTAATGGTGCTGATAGTACAGGGTTAAGGTGTATTGGTAGTACAGGGAAGGAGTGTATTGTAGCCAGGGTTATGTGTATCTGATAGGCAGGTTATGTATTGGTAGTCAAGGAGGTAGTACAGGGTTAAGGGCTTGTCAATTGATAGGAACATGGAAGTGTGTATTGGAGTACAGGTTTATGTGTATTGGTGTACAGGGTTATGTATTGATAGCATCTGTGGTGTGTCTCTGTAAGGTGTCTCTGTGTGTGCAGGGGGCTGTCTGTGTAGTGCAGGGGTGTGTGTGCGTGTCTTTGTATGTGCGTGTCTCTGTGTGTGCGTGTCTCTGTGTGATAGTATGTCTCTGTGTGTGTGTGTCTGTGTGTGTACAGGGTGTATGTATTGGTAGGTGTGGCTGTGTATTGGTACTACAGGGCAGGGTGCAGTATAGTACAGGGTTAGTGTATGCGGCTCTGATAGATGCAGGGTCACTCTTGTATTGATAGTACTCTGGTGTGAAGACACATACTGACACATGTAAAGTACAGGGTTAAGCGCTTGTCTGATAGACAGGGTTACTGTGTCTCTGATTATCCTGCTGACTGGAACTTACTGAGAGAGAGAGAGAGAGAGAGAAGAGAGAGAGAGAGAGAGAGAGAGAGAGAACTTGGATGCTGGTTTACTGCCGGTCAGTCTGATCATTAACTGAGAAGAGATCCTGAGACGGACCCACAGCACCACAGCATCCTGCCCAGAGAGAGAGACTGATTCCTGGGTAGAAAGAGGAGCTCCAGACCCTTCCTAACCAGCCATGAGGATCTTCAGCCTGCTGTACCTGCTGCTGCTGCTAGTAACTGTTCTAGGATCAGTTTCTGCTGTGAGGCCAGGTAGGACAACAAGAACACATTATATTACACTCCACTATAGAACTATATTACATCACACTATAGAACTATATTACATCACACTATAGAACTATATTACACTCCACTACTATGTGGTGTCACACTATAGAACTATATTACACTCCCATGTATAGAACTATATTACATCACACTATAGAACTATATTACACTCCACTATAGAACTATATTACACTCCACTATAGAACTATATTACACTCCACTATAGAACTATATTACATCACACTATAGAACTATATTACACTCACTATAGAACTATATCTCTGTGTGTGTGTGGCTATTATCACACTATAGAACTATATTACATCACACTATAGAACTATATTACACTTTGCTCTCTATAGAACTATATTACATCACACTATAGACACTATATTACACTCCACTATAGCAACTATATTACATCACACAGACTATATTACATCCCCACACTATAGAACTATATTACAGACTATAGAACTATATTACTGCCGGTCAGTCTGATCATTAACTGAGAAGAGATTACACACAGCACTCAGCATCCTTGCCCAGACACTATATTACATCACACTATAGAACTATATTACACTCCACTATAGAACTATATTACAGTTTCTCCAGGCCAGGTAGAACTATATTACATCACACTATAGAACTATATTACACTCCACTATAGAACTATATTACATCACACTATAGAACTATATTACACTCCACTATAGAACTATATTACATCACACTATAGAACTATATTACATCACACTATAGAACTATATTACATCACACTATAGAACTATATTACACTCCACTATAGAACTATATTACATCACACTATAGAACTATATTACACTCCACTATAGAACTATATTACATCACACTATAGAACTATATTACACTCCACTATAGAACTATATTACACATCACACTATAGAACTATATTACATCACACTATAGAACTATATTACACTCCACTATAGAACTATATTACATCACACTATAGAACTATATTACACTCCACTATAGAACTATATTACATCACACAATATAACTATATTACATCACACTATAGAACTATATTACACTCACTATAGAACTATATTACATCACACTATGGGAACTATATTACACTCCACTATAGAACTATATTACATCACACTATAGAACTATATTACACTCCACTATAGAACTATATTACACTCCACTATAGAACTATATTACATCACACTATAGAACTATATTACACTCCACTATAGAACTATATTACATCACACAATAGAACTATATTACACTCACACTATAGAACTATATTACACTCCACTATAGAACTATATTACATCACACTATAGAACTATATTACATCACACTATAGAACTATATTACACTCCACTATAGAACTATATTACATCACACTATAGAACTATATTACATCACACTATAGAACTATATTACATCACACTATAGAACTATATTACACTCCACTATAGAACTATATTACACTCCACTATAGAACTATATTACATCACACTATAGAACTATATTACACTCCACTATAGAACTATATTACACTCCACTATAGAACTATATTACACTCCACTATAGAACTATATTACACTCCACTATAGAACTATATTACACTCCACTATAGAACTATATTACACCACTATAGAACACTATATTATTACACATCCACTATAGTCTAATCCAACTAGGCTTTAGAACTATATAACACTCCTATAGACAGAACAAGTATACTATATTACATCTAGAACTATATTACATCTACTATAGAACTATATTATACTCTACTATAGAGATAGAACTATATTACATCATTATAGAACTATATTACACTCCACTGAACTATATTACACTCCACTATAGTTGAACTATATTACACTCCACATAGGAAGGCCCTCATTCCCCATATTAGGGCTATTCTATCTAGCCTATAGGCTACTGCTGAACACCATCAGAATATTCCCATGTTGTTTAAACGACACATGGCATAAAGCTCAGTGTTGAAACATACTGTGTACTTGGTCTACCTTGAAACAGTCCGTGATAAAAATGCATGTGAACTCTGTAAAAGCCATAGGCAGCCTTTAATCTTCCCCTCAGATGATAAAGCGTTGAGCATCGACTAGCCTATACAACATCATTTGGTCTTCTGACTGGATGGATTTCAATCTAAAGTTGACATAAGACAACAATACTAGTAGGATAGACCTATAGAATTAGGACCGGAGTGATGGAAACACAGCAGCCGCCTGCGCTATACGGCCACGGGGTTTCCGACCTCGGGTGATTTGTGCGTCCGGTCACTGCAGTAATGAGTCGGGATTTGGATGAAGCGCGTTAATTCACCACGACACTCTGCGGCCCGATACGTTACAGGGCCTCTTTGACTGTGTGTGTGAGAGACAGACCGGGGCTCAGCAGCAGCTCCACCGGTCTATTGTCTGCTCGGCCGTGTTCCCGCGCTCTGCGATGTTGTTAATCACCGTGTTTAACGGAATGCTAATGCGCAAGCTTGATTAACATGGAGCGCCTGGAAATGAGAATAAATCAAGGGAGGGGTACGCAGTGGCGGTTCTAGACCATTTCAACTGGGGGGGCAAAGCTGGGGCCAGTTGTACTGTTAGAGGGGCCAGTTACATTAGACGTTATTGTTGTCGTATCGTTTTCTTCACTGCATTGCAGGCATTAGTAGGCAGAAGACCATGTATGTCCCTCTAGTAAATGTGTGGGTTTAATTAGTGTTCCGCGTTGCCACTGTCTAATAACGGATGTAAAAAAAGAACGATAGCAACAATTAGTTATGCAAAAATGATTTCATACTCCACATTTAGGGGGGCCACAAGGGGGTCCAAAATTGTTGTCACAGGGGCACTGCCCCCAGAACCGCTAGTGGGGGTACGGGGGGGAAGAGTTCACTCGGTCATAAAATCCTCCGTGAGATTTTATCTCTTCCTGCCGGTCTGTCCTTGGAACAGGCGGTAGAAAGGCGCTTTATGGCAGCGCGATGTTTAAAGTCATCATTAAAACGGTGGTTTAGTAGAGAAAGAGAGCTGGTTATCTTCACAGGTCAATGAGCTTCTACACTATAGTATCCTAATAGATGAACACAGGTGGTACACCGGACAGGCGCAATTACCCTGCAGAGGTTCCCTGTAGGTGAGGCAGGATGTGGAAGGAAGGATACAAAGGACCTAAGAGGTTTATGGTCAGGCAGACTGAAACTGGCTGATAAATGAACAGGCAGGTAGACTGAAACTGGCTGATAAATGAACAGGCAGGTAGACTGAAACTGGCTGATAAATGAACAGGCAGGTAGACTGAAACTGGCTGATAAATGAACAACAGTCAGGTAGACTGAAACTGGCTGATAAATGAACAACAGTCAGGTAGACTGAAACTGGCTGATAAATGAACAGGCAGGCAGACTAAAACTGGCTGATAAATGAACAACAGGCAGGTAGAGTGATAAACTAAGACTAGTTTTAGTAGCCTAGCTATAACAGGATAACTTACAACAGCTCAGTGTACAACCTACACTGTCTCTAGCCTTAACCATCAATATGTTGACATGCTCAAATGAACTACAGAAGGCAACTAAGAGTGTAGGCCATGCAGCGACTGGGTGGTATTTCTAATTCAAACGGACCCTTAATCTCTCTCTCTCTCTCTCTCTCTCTCTCCAGACGTCGTGAACATGCGGAGAAGGTATCACAGACATCACTGCCCCCACCGTCGCTGTATGCCCCTGCACTCCAGAGTACCCTTCCCCTGAGGTAAGACAAACGTAGACTAATCACCAACGCCACCTGTGGGAACGTGTGCGTAGGCACGTCCAGGGATGTCAGGCATCAAAGGGTGAAACACCTGCTGGGGCTGGACTGTGTGATTAATACCAGAGGTCTGTGTTCACACAGTCCTGTAGAAGATGGGGCGGCAGGGAGTCTAGTAGTTAGAGCGTTGGGCCAGTAACCGAAAGGTTGCTGGATCGAATCCCCGAGCTGACAAGGTAAAAGAAATCTGTCGTTCTGCCCCCTGAACAAGGCAGGTAAAACCCACTGTTCCCCGGTAGGCCGTCATCGTAAATAAGAATTTGTTCTTAACTGACGAGAGAGTGAGAATCATTCTCTAACGACATTGTTTAAACTGAAGAGGGCCTCTGTCTTGCATGCACACTGCTAAAACATTCCTGACTGACCCACGACACTGTCTATGTTCTCTCTGTTTAGGAATGACAGAGTGTGACCATGGAGGTAAAGAGAGAGAAGCTCTCATCCTCACCCCTCCTCTTCCCCCACCGGACACCACACACACACACACACCTGTGGGGACACGCCTGTGGACAAGAGACACGGAGAGGGAAACACCGTGCTGAAGGACTGACACTGAGCGAGAGACGGAGCCTGTGCTTGAGACTGGGAGTTTGGGTGGAGAGGAGAGAGAGGACTGCTGCTGCTGCTGTTGAATAGACAAAGACCTGAACTGAAGTCACCAGGCTACCTGCCTGCTCACATCACATTACTTCATGTACATACCACCGCCATATATCTGGGTACCAAGACATTTATACTATATACCACAGTACCAAGACATTTATACTATATACCACAGTACCAAGACATGTATACTATATACCACAGTACCAAGACATGTATACTATATACCACAGTACCAAGACATGTATACTATATACCACAGTACCAAGACATGTATACTATATACCACAGTACCAAGACATGTATACTATATACCACAGTACCAAGACATTTATACTATATACCACAGTACCAAGACATGTATACTATATACCACAGTACCAAGACATGTATACTATATACCACAGTACCAAGACATGTATACTATATACCACAGTACCAAGACATTTACACAATATACCACAGTACCAAGACATGTATACTATATACCACAGTACCAAGACATGTATACTATATACCACAGTACCAAGACATGTATACAATATACCACAGTACCAAGACATGTATACTATATACCACAGTACCAAGACATTTATACAATATACCACAGTACCAAGACATGTATACTATATACCACAGTACCAAGACATTTATACAATATACCACAGTACCAAGACATTTATACTATATACCACAGTACCAAGACATTTATACTAAATACCACAGTACCAAGACATTTATACAATATACCACAGTACCAAGACATTTATACTATATACCACAGTACCAAGACATTTATACTATATACCACAGTACCAAGACATTTATACAATATACCACAGTACCAAGACATTTATACTATATACCACAGTACCAAGACATTTATACTATATACCACAGTACCAAGACATTTATACTATATACCACAGTACCAAGACATTTATACTATATACCACAGTACCAAGACATGTATACTATATACCACAGTACCAAGACATTTATACTATATACCACAGTACCAAGACATGTATACTATATACCACAGTACCAAGACATGTATACTATATACCACAGTACCAAGACATTTATACAATATACCACAGTACCAAGACATGTATACTATATACCACAGTACCAAGACATTTATACTATATACCACAGTACCAAGACATTTATACTAAACTCAGCAAAAAAAGAAACCTCCTCTCACTGTCAACTGTGTTTATTTTCTACAAACTTAACATGTGTAAATATTTGTATGAACATAAGATTCAACAACTGAGACAAACTGAACAAGTTCCACAGACATGTGACTAACAAAAATGGAATAATGTGTCCCTGAATAAAGGGGGGGTCAAAATCAAAAGTAACAGTCAGTATCTGGTGTGGCCACCAGCTGCATTAAGTACTGCAGTGCAGTAGAGAGTGAAGTGAAGAGCACTTTTTGCCAGTCCTGTCTGGTCCAGCGACGGTGGGTTTGTGCCCGTAGGCGACGTTGTTGCCGGTGATGTCTGGTGATGACATGCCTTACAACAGGCCTACAAGCCCTCAGTCCAGCCTCTCTCAGCCTATTGCGGACAGTCTGAGCACTGATGGAGGGATTGTGCGTTCCTGGGCAGTTGTTGTTGCCATCCTGTACCTGTCCCGCAGGTGTGATGTTCAGATGTTCCGGTCCCGTGCAGGTGTTGTTACACGTGGTCTGCCACTGCGAGGACGATCAGCTGTCCGTCCTGTCTCCCTGTAGCGCTGTCTTAGGCGTCTCACAGTACAGACATTGCAATTTATTGCCCTGGCCACGTCTGCAGTCCTCATGCCTCCTTGCAGCATGCCTAAGGCACGTTCACACAGATAAGCAGGGACCCTGGGCATCTTTCTTTTTGTGTTTTTCCAGAGTCAGTAGAAAGGCCTCTTTAGTGTCCTAAGTTTTCATGACTGTGACCTTAATTGCCTACCGTCTGTAAGCTGTTAGTGTCTTAACGACCGTTCCACAGGTGTTCATTAATTGTTTATGGTTCATTGAACAAGCATGGGAAACAGTGTTTAAACCCTTTACAATGAAGATCTGTGAAGTTATTTGGATTTTTACTAATTATCTTTGAAAGACGGCCCTCAAAAAGGGACCTTTTTGTTGTTGCTGAGTTTATATACCACAGTACCAAGACATTTATACAATATACCACAGTACCAAGACATTTATACTATATACCACAGTACCAAGACATGTATACTATATACCACAGTACCAAGACATGTATACTATATACCACAGTACCAAGACATGTATACAATATACCACAGTACCAAGACATGTATACAATATACCACAGTACCAAGACATTTATACTATATACCACAGTACCAAGACATGTATACTATATACCACAGTACCAAGACATTTATACTATATACCACAGTACCAAGACATTTATACTATATACCACAGTACCAAGACATGTATACTATATACCACAGTACCAAGACATTTATACTATATACCACAGTACCAAGACATGTATACTATATACCACAGTACCAAGACATGTATACTATATACCACAGTACCAAGACATGTATACTATATACCACAGTACCAAGACATGTATACTATATACCACAGTACCAAGACATGTATACTATATACCACAGTACCAAGACATGTATACTATATACCACAGTACCAAGACATTTATACTATATACCACAGTACCAAGACATTTATACTATATACCACAGTACCAAGACATGTATACTATATACCACAGTACCAAGACATTTATACTATATACCACAGTACCAAGACATGTATACTATATACCACAGTACCAAGACATGTATACTATATACCACAGTACCAAGACATTTATACTATATACCACAGTACCAAGACATTTATACTATATACCACAGTACCATCTGGGTACCATAAAATCTACAGCTTAGAGTTATACAATATACAGAATAAGTGTTTATATGTGAGTAACGCACTTCAAATGTACAGTATGTTTCAATGAATGACCTTTTGATAATAAAACAATCTGTTTATACTATTTTCACTCTGGTGTAATGCTGGACTCTCTCAGTACATTCTATTAGGAACGGTAGGAGTCTCAGTGGGGGGGTTACAACACGGTACAGTTAGCCTGGTGTAATGCTGGACTCTCTCAGTACATTCCATTAGGAACGGTAGGAGTCTCAGTGGGTGCTACAACACAGTACAGTTAGCCTGGTGTAATGCTGGACTCTCTCAGTACATTCCATTAGGAACGGTAGGAGTCTCAGTGGGGGGGTTACAACACGGTACAGTTAGCCTGGTGTAATGCTGGACTCTCTCAGTACATTCCATTAGGAACGGTAGGAGTCTCAGTGGGTGCTACAACACGGTAGTTAGAGATACCATGTTGTCTAGGTAACAACAGAACACACCTGTTTTCCTGTACACTTCCATTTATTGACCTCATCTACACATCAAGTCACTAGGACCAGAACCTATATAAAAACACACTGCAGGGAGAACACACACACAAGGCCCTGATAACATTGTTCCCATCGTCTCCCTCCTCCCTCCCTCTCTCCTCCCTCCCCCTCTCTCCTCCAATACTACCTTTGTCACACACAATCTCTCCACACACACACACACACACACACACACACACACACACACACACACACACACACACACACACACACACACACGACCCAGAGGTCACTTGGGGTGGTCACACAGAAATAAAACTCCAGGCCTCTAATCTGTGACCCTATGTCCTGTTCTCTTCTTCGGGTCTCTCTGTCTCTCATGGTTGTGTTGTGGTTGTATTATGGTTGTGTTGTGATGGTATAATGGTTGAGTTGTGGTTGTGTTGTGGTTGTATTATGGTTGTGTTGTGGTTGTATTATGGTTGTGTTGTGATGGTATAATGGTTGTATTATTGTTGTGTTGTGGTTGTATTATGGTTGTGTTGTGATGGTATAATGGTTGTATTATGGTTGTGTTGTGGTTGTATTATGGTTGTGTTGTGATGGTATAATGGTTGTGTTGTGGTTGTGTTGTGGTTGTATTATGGTTGTGGTGGTATAATGGTTTTGTTGTGTTGGTATTATGGTTGTGTTGTGGTGGTATTAGGGTTGTGTTGTGGTGGTATTATGGTTGTGTTGTGGTTGTTATATGGTTGTGTTGTGGTTGTATTATGGTTGTGTTGTGGTGGTATTATGGTTGTGTTGTGGTGGTATATTGGTTGTGTTGTGGTGGTATTATGGTTGTGTTGTGGTGGTATTATGGTTGTGTTGTGGTGGTATTATGGTTGTGTTGTGGTGGTATTATGGTTGTGTTGTGGTTGTATTATGGTTGTGTTGTGGTGGTATTATGGTTGTGTTGTGGTTGTGTTGTGGTGGTATTATGGTTGTGTTGTGGTGGTATTATGGTTGTGTTGTGGTTGTATTATGGTTGTGTTGTGGTTGTGTTGTGGTTGTGTTGTGGTTGTGTTGTGTTGTGGTGGTATTATGGTTGTGTTGTGGTGGTATTATGGTTGTGTTGTGGTGGTATTATGGTTGTGTTGTGGTGGTATTATGGTTGTTATATGGTTGTGTTGTGGTGGTATTATGGTTGTGTAGTGGTTGTATTATGGTTGTGTTGTGGCGGTATTATGGTTGTGTTGTGGTGGTATAATGGTTGTGTTGTGGTGGTATTATGGTTGTGTTGTGGTGGTATTATGGTTGTGTTGTGGTGGTATTATGGTTGTGTTGTGGTTGTGTAGTGGTGGTATTATGGTTGTGTTGTGGTTGTGTTGTGGTTGTGTAGTGGTGGTATTATGGTTGTGTTGTGGTGGTATTATGGTTGTGTTGTGGTGGTATTATGGTTGTGTTGTGGTGGTATTATGGTTGTGTTGTGGTGGTATTATGGTTGTGATGGTATTATGGTTGTGATGTGGTGGTATTATGGTTGTGTTGTGGTTGTGATGTGGTAGTATTATGGTTGTGTTGTGGTTGTGTTGTGGTGGTATTATGGTTGTGTTGTGGTTGTGTTGTGGTAGTATTATGGTTGTGTTGTGGTTGTATTATGGTTGTGTTGTGGTAGTATTATGGTTGTGTTGTGGTGGTATTATGGTTGTGTTGTGGTTGTGTTGTGGTAGTATTATGGTTGTGTTGTGGTAGTATTATGGTTGTGTTGTGGTTGTGTTGTGGTGGTATTATGGTTGTGTTGTGGTAGTATTATGGTTGTGTTGTGGTAGTATTATGGTTGTGTTGTGGTTGTGTTGTGGTTGTGTTGTGGTGGTATTATGGTTGTGTTGTGGTTGTGTTGTGGTAGTATTATGGTTGTGTTGTGGTTGTGTTGTGTTGGTATTATGGTTGTGTTGTGATGGTATTATGGTTGTGTTGTGGTTGTGTTGTGGTGGTATTATGGTTTATGGTTGTGTTGTGGTTGTGTTGGTATTATGGTTGTGTTGTGGTGGTAATGTGGTCAGTGCTGTACAGTCATGTTGAGCAGTCTCTTGCTCAGTAGGGTGTTGTGTTGCTTCAGGTAGTCGATGAGATCAGCTTGTTTCTCCACCACCTCTTCCAGACCGGAGCCCTCCCTGGAGAGGAACAGGATAGCAAGGTCAGCACAATGTTAGAACAATGTCAGCACAACATTAAAACAATAACAGTAGAAAGATAAAAGGGCAACGTTAGGTGAAGCTGTGTTAGGGTTAGGTGTGCATATATACACCTGCAGCCAGTCTAGTGTTAGGTGTGTGTATATATATATACACCTGAAGCCAGTCTAGTGTTAGGTGTGTGTATATATATATATACACCTGAAGCCAGTCTAGTGTTAGGTGTGTGTATATATATATACACCTGAAGCCAGTCTAGTGTTAGGTGTGTGTATATATATATACACCTGAAGCCAGTCTAGTGTTAGGTGTGTGTATATATATATACACCTGAAGCCAGTCTAGTGTTAGGTGTGTGTATATATATATACACCTGAAGCCAGTCTAGTGTTAGGTGTGTATACATACCTGAAGCCAGTCTAGGGTTAAGTGTGTATATATACCTGAAGCCAGTCTAGGGTTAAGTGTGTATATACCTGAAGCCAGTCTAGGGTTAAGTGTGTATATACCTGAAGCCAGTCTAGTGTTAGGTGTGTATATATACCTGAAGCCAGTCTAGTGTTAGGTGTGTATACATACCTGAAGCCAGTCTAGGGTTAAGTGTGTATATATACCTGAAGCCAGTCTAGGGTTAAGTGTGTATATACCTGAAGCCAGTCTAGGGTTAAGTGTGTATATACCTGAAGCCAGTCTAGTGTTAGGTGTGTTTAGACCTGAAGCCAGTCTAGTGTTAGGTGTGTATATACCTGAAGCCAGTCTAGTGTTAGGTGTGTTTATACCTGAAGCCAGTCTAGTGTTAGGTGTGTATATACCTGAAGCCAGTCTAGGGTTAGGTGTGTTTATACCTGAAGCCAGTCTAGTGTTAGGTGTGTTTATACCTGAAGCCAGTCTAGGGTTAGGTGTGTTTATACCTGAAGCCAGTCTAGGGTTAGGTGTGTTTATACCTGAAGCCAGTCTAGGGTTAGGTGTGTATATACCTGAAGCCAGTCTAGGGTTATGTGTGTATACACCTGAAGTCAGTCTAGTGTTAGGTGTGTATATACCTGAAGCCAGTCTAGTGTTAGGTGTGTATATACCTGAAGCCAGTCTAGTGTTAGGTGTGTAAATACCTGAAGCCAGTCTAGTGTTAGGTGTGTATATACCTGAAGCCAGTCTAGTGTTAGGTGTGTAAATACCTGAAGCCAGTCTAGTGTTAGGTGTGTATATACCTGAAGCCAGTCTAGTGTTAGGTGTATATATACCTGAAGCCAGTCTAGTGTTAGGTGTATATATACCTGAAGCCAGTCTAGTGTTAGGTGTGTATATACCTGAAGCCAGTCTAGTGTTAGGTGTGTATATACCTGAAGCCAGTCTAGTGTTAGGTGTGTTTATACCTGAAGCCAGTCTAGTGTTAGGTGTGTTTATACCTGAAGCCAGTCTAGTGTTAGGTGTATATATACCTGAAGCCAGTCTAGTGTTAGGTGTATATATACCTGAAGCCAGTCTAGTGTTAGGTGTGTATATATACCTGAAGCCAGTCTAGTGTTAGGTGTGTATATATACCTGAAGCCAGTCTAGTGTTAGGTGTGTATATATACCTGAAGCCAGTCTAGGGTTAGGTGTGTATATATACCTGAAGCCAGTCTAGGGTTAGGTGTGTATATATACCTGAAGCCAGTCTAGGGTTAGGTGTGTTTATACCTGAATCCAGTCTAGTGTTAGGTGTGTATATACCTGAAGCCAGTCTAGGGTTAGGTGTGTTTATATACACCTGAAGCCAGTCTAGGGTTAAGTGTGTTTATACCTGAAGCCAGTCTAGTGTTAGGTGTGTTTATATACACCTGAAGCCAGTCTAGTGTTAGGTGTGTTTATACCTGAAGCCAGTCTAGTGTTAGGTGTGTATATACCTGAAGCCAGTCTAGTGTTAGGTGTGTTTATACCTGAAGCCAGTCTAGTGTTAGGTGTGTTTATATACCTGAAGCCAGTCTAGTGTTAGGTGTGTTTATACCTGAAGCCAGTCTAGTGTTAGGTGTGTTTATACCTGAAGCCAGTCTAGTGTTAGGTGTGTATATACCTGAAGCCAGTCTAGTGTTAGGTGTGTTTATATACCTGAAGCCAGTCTAGTGTTAGGTGTGTTTATACCTGAAGCCAGTCTAGTGTTAGGTGTGTTTATATACCTGAAGCCAGTCTAGTGTTAGGTGTGTTTATACCTGAAGCCAGTCTAGTGTTAGGTGTGTTTATACCTGAAGCCAGTCTAGTGTTAGGTGTGTATATACCTGAAGCCAGTCTAGTGTTAGGTGTGTTTATACCTGAAGCCAGTCTCAGTAGTGTTGTAGGAGTTAGATGGTTCCTCCTGACTGATATCTGGACCAGCTCGGTCTCTGTTGAATCTCACCACCCTGACTGGAACACGCACACACGCACACACACACACACACACACACACACACACACAAATATGTCCTGTTACCAATCAGTCTTTCCCTACTCTCTCTCCCCCTCAGACTCTCTCCCTCAAATTAAATTCAAAAAGGCCTTTATTGGCATGGGAAACATATGTTTAAATTGCCAAAGCAAGTGAAATAGATAAACTATAATGTACAGTAAACATTACAGTCACAAAAGGAATAGAGATTGGGTAAAATACTTATTTCCCTCATTAAAATGCAAATCAATTTATAACATGTTTCACATGCGTTTTTCTGGATTTTTTTTGTTGTTATTCTGTATCTCACTGTTCAAATAAACCTACCATTAAAATTATAGACTGATCATTTCTTTGTCAGTGGGCAAACGTACAAAATCAGCGAGAGAGAGCGAGAGAGAGCGAGAGAGGGGAGAGATGAAAGGGATGAGTGCAATAGTTGGACAGTAGAGATGTGACACATTCCACACCTCCCTGTAAGAGACGACACACAGCACACTGACTGTCTGCCGTTCCTTCAGCGTTGTGTGCTAACGGGTAACGGTCTTCACCGGTCCACCTGCACCCCAATACCAGAGACCCCATCTGGGAGCCGGATCCAGAACTGTAAATAATGTCTCTGATCTGATCGTCACGGGTCCACGTGTGTAATTTTAACCAGCTGCTGCTTGCAGTAGAGAGGAAGAAAGACATTTGCTGCTCTTGCTTTTCACCAGAGCTTGTTGTTGTTAGCCAATCAGAAGTCATCAAAGTGGCAATAGGCGACAGTCATAGCCAACAGCTAGGCTGCTACTTAATATTCTGAATGGAGTTGTCTGCAGCCTCAATTAGCCTAGCTAGCTATCGTTAGCTAGCTTGACTAGCTTCTTCCGGTTTGACGCCGTCAAGCACTAAACTCAGCAAAAAAACGTCCCCTTTTCAGGACCCTGTCGTTCAAAGATAATTCGTAAAAATCCAAATAACTTCACAGATCTTCATTGTAAAGGGTTTAAACACGGTTTCCCATGCTTGTTCAATGAACCATGAACAATTAACGAACATGCACCTGTGGAACGGTCGTTAAGACACTAACTGCTTACAGACGGTAGGCAATTAAGGTCACAGTCATGAAAACTTAGGACACTAAAGAGACCGTTCTACTGACTCTGAAAAACACAAAAAGAAAAATGCCCAGGGTCTCTGCTCATCTGCGTGAATGTGCCTTAGGCATGCTGCAAGGAGGCATGAGGACTGCAGACGTGGCCAGGGCAATAAATTGCAATGTCCGTACTGTGAGACGCCTAAGACAGCGCTACAGGGAGACGGGACGGACAGCTGATCGTCTTCGCAGTGGCAGACCACATGTAACAACACCTGCACAGGATCGGTACATCCGAACATCACACCTGCGGGACAGGTACAGGATGGCAACAACAACTGCCCGAGTTACACCAGGAACGCACAATCCCTCCATCAGTGCTCAGACTGTCCGCAATAGGCTGAGAGAGGCTGGACTGAGGGCTTGTAGGTCTGTTGTAAGGCAGATCCTCACCAGACATCACCGGCAACAACGTCGCCTATGGGCACAAACCCACCGTTGCTGGACCAGACAGGACTGGCAAAAAGTGCTCTTCACTGAGGAGTCACAGTTTTTTCTCAACAGGGGTGACGGTCGGATTCGCGTTTATCGCAGAAGGAATGAGCATTACACCGAGGCCTGTACTCTGGAGCGGGCAGGTAATAGTCTACTATAACATGAGTCAGCTTGGTTGGTTGCTGTCTCTCCCTCCTCCCTCCTCCTATAGCAGGTAATAGTCTACTATAACATGAGTCAGCTTGGTTGGTTGCTGTCTCTCCCTCCTCCCTCCTCCTATAGCAGGTAATAGTCTACTATAACATGAGTCAGCTTGGTTGGTTGCTGTCTCTCCCTCCTCCCTCCTCCTATAGCAGGTAATAGTCTACTATAACATGAGTCAGCTTGGTTGGTTGCGGTCTCTCCCTCCCTCCTCCTATAGCAGGTAATAGTCTACTATAACATGAGTCAGCTTGGTTGGTTGCTGTCTCTCCCTCCTCCTATAGCAGGTAATAGTCTACTATAACATGAGTCAGCTTGGTTGGTTGCTGTCTCTCGTCTCTCCCTCCCTATGCTAAATGCTAACTGGTTTTACAGTGCAGATCAATGGCATGATGCTAGCCATGCTAAATGATAACTGGTTTTACAGTGCAGGTCAATGACATGATGCTAGCCATGCTAAATGATAACTGGTTTTACAGTGCAGGTCAATGGCATGACGCTAGCCATGCTAAATGCTAACTGCCTTGAAGGGTCTTCTAGAAGCAGCTGACCAAGGCGACCAGCCCACTTTGTTTTATTGTGTGCGTCAGTGATGGTCCTACCCTGCAGTGCTTCCAGTAGATCAGACAATGGAGGTAGGGTCTATTCTGTTGACCCTTTGATGTCCAGGCAGCATGCAGGCCTATAGAGAGGAACTGTATTCATGTTATAATGAAGGGCATTTATACAGCAAACATCAAACACACACCAGACCAGCCTGCAGGGCACATCAAACACACACACCCGTCCTTTAGTGGTCGCTGGTGTGCGTTTGAGCTTGGTAGGTCTGAAGCAGAGTATGTGAGCAGAGTTCAGAGGAGAGCAGGCCAGCACCAGAGAATACCAGAGTTCAGAGGAGAGCAGGCCAGCACCAGAGAATACCAGAGTTCAGAGGAGAGCAGGCCAGCACCAGAGAATACCAGAGTTCAGAGGAGAGCAGGCCAGCACCAGAGAATACCAGAGTTCAGAGGAGAGCAGGCCAGCAGCAGAGAATACCAGAGTTCAGAGGAGAGCAGGCCAGCAGCAGAGAATACCAGAGTTCAGAGGAGAGCAGGCCAGCAGCAGAGAATACCAGAGTTCAGAGGAGAGCAGGCCAGCAGCAGAGAATACCAGAGTTCAGAGGAGAGCAGGCCAGCAGCAGAGAATACCAGAGTTCAGAGGAGAGCAGGCCAGCAGCAGAGAATACCAGAGTTCAGAGGAGAGCAGGCCAGCACCAGAGAATACCAGAGTTCAGAGGAGAGCAGGCCAGCACCAGAGAATACCAGAGTTCAGAGGAGAGCAGGCCAGCACCAGAGAATACCAGAGTTCAGAGGAGAGCAGGCCAGCACCAGAGAATACCAGAGTTCAGAGGAGAGCAGGCCAGCAGCAGAGAATACCAGAGTTCAGAGGAGAGCAGGCCAGCACCAGAGAATACCAGAGTTCAGAGGAGAGCAGGCCAGCACCAGAGAATACCAGAGTTCAGAGGAGAGCAGGCCAGCACCAGAGAATACCAGAGTTCAGAGGAGAGCAGGCCAGCACCAGAGAATACCAGAGTTCAGAGGAGAGCAGGCCAGCACCAGAGAATACCAGAGTTCAGAGGAGAGCAGGCCAGCACCAGAGAATACCAGAGTTCAGAGGTCCGTAATCCTGAGAATACCCTCTCCGCGCTTGCAGAGCCAGTGGAGATGCTGAACACCCTTCGGTCCAACTCTTGCCAGGCTGGGCAGAGATGCTGAGATATATCTGAAGGAAGGCCTAACCCAATCAAAACACAAAGCTTCCTTGAAGAGGTTATAGGTCAGGCCGTCCAGGACCTCTATACCAGGCGGTGTCAGAGGAAGGCCCTAGAAATTGTCAAAGACTCCAGCCACCCAAGTCATAGACTGTTCTCTCTGCTACCACACGGCAAGCGGTACCGGAGCGCCAAGTCTAGGTCCAAGAGGCTTCTAAACAGTTTCTACCCCCAAGCCATAAGACTCCTGAACATCTAATCAAATGGCCACCCAGACTATTTACACCCCCCCCTCTAATACGCTGCTGATACTCTGTTATTATCTATGCATAGTCACTTTAATAACTCTACCTACATGTATATATTACCTCAATTACCTCAACTAACCGGTGCCCCCTCACATTGACTCTGTACCGGTACCCCCTGTATATAGTCTCCACATTGACTCTGTACTGGTACCCCCTGTATATAGTCTCCACATTGACTCTGTACCGGTACCCCCTGTATATAGCCTCCACATTGACTCTGTACCGGTACCCCCTGTATATAGTCTCCACATTGACTCTGTGCAGTACCCCCTGTATATAGCCTCCACATTGACTCTGTGCAGTACCCCCTGTATATAGCCTCCACATTGACTCTGTACCGGTACCCTGTATATAGCCTCCACATTGACTCTGTGCAGTACCCCCTGTATATAGCCTCCACATTGACTCTGTACCGGTACCCCCTGTATATAGCCTCCACATTGACTCTGTGCCGGTACCCCCTGTATATAGCCTCCACATTGACTCTGTACCGGTACCCCCTGTATATAGCCTCCACATTGACTCTGTACCGGTACCCCCTGTATATAGCCTCCACATTGACTCTGTACCGGTACCCCCTGTATATAGCCTCCACATTGACTCTGTACCGGTACCCCCTGTATATAGCCTTGCTATTGTTATTTTACTGCTGCTCTTTAATTACTGGTTACTTTTATTTCTTATTCTTGTCCGTATTTTCTTGAACTGCATTGTTGGTTAAGGGCTTGTCAGTCAGCATTTCACTGTCAGGTCTACACCTGTTGTATTCAGCATTTCACTGTAAGGGTCTACACCTGTTGTATTCAGCATTTCACTGTAAGGTCTACACCTGTTGTATTCAGCATTTCACTGTGAGGTCTACACCTGTTGTATTCAGCATTTCACTGTAAGGTCTACACCTGTTGTATTCAGCATTTCACTGTAAGGTCTACACCTGTTGTATTCAGCATTTCACTGTGAGGTCTACACCTGTTGTATTCAGCATTTCACTGTAAGGTCTACACCTGTTGTATTCAGCATTTCACTGTAAGGTCTACACCTGTTGTATTCAGCATTTCACTGTAAGGTCTACACCTGTTGTATTCAGCATTTCACTGTGAGGTCTACACCTGTTGTATTCAGCATTTCACTGTGAGGTCTACACCTGTTGTATTCAGCATTTCACTGTGAGGTCTACACCTGTTGTATTCAGCATTTCACTGTGAGGTCTACACCTGTTGTATTCAGCATTTCACTGTGAGGTCTACACCTGTTGTATTCAGCATTTCACTGTGAGGTCTACACCTGTTGTATTCAGCATTTCACTGTGAGGTCTACACCTGTTGTATTCGGCATTTCACTGTGAGGTCTACACCTGTTGTATTCAGCATTTCACTGTAAGGTCTACACCTGTTGTATTCAGCATTTCACTGTAAGGTCTACACCTGTTGTATTCAGCATTTCACTGTAAGGTCTACACCTGTTGTATTCAGCATTTCACTGTAAGGTCTACACCTGTTGTATTCAGCATTTCACTGTGAGGTCTACACCTGTTGTATTCGGCATTTCACTGTGAGGTCTACACCTGTTGTATTCAGCATTTCACTCTAAGGTCCACACCTGTTGTATTCAGCATTTCACTGTAAGGTCTACACCTGTTGTATTCAGCATTTCACTGTAAGGTCTACACCTGTTGTATTCAGCATTTCACTGTAAGGTCTACACCTGTTGTATTCAGCATTTCACTGTGAGGTCTACACCTGTTGTATTCAGCATTTCACTGTGAGGTCTACACCTGTTGTATTCAGCATTTCACTGTAAGGTCTACACCTGTTGTATTCAGCATTTCACTGTAAGGTCTACACCTGTTGTATTCAGCATTTCACTGTAAGGTCTACACCTGTTGTATTCAGCATTTCACTGTAAGGTCTACACCTGTTGTATTCAGCATTTCACTGTAAGGTCTACACCTGTTGTATTCAGCATTTCACTGTAAGGTCTACACCTGTTGTATTCAGCATTTCACTGTAAGGTCTACACCTGTTGTATTCAGCATTTCACTATAAGGTCTACACCTGTTGTATTCAGCATTTCACTGTAAGGTCTACACCTGTTGTATTCAGCATTTCACTATAAGGTGTACACCTGTTGTATTCGCCGCATTTGACTAATAAAATGTGATTTTGTTTGTATTGCCTCACGCCACTAATCTGACCTGGGATCAGTGTGTGTAGCCTGTGGGCAGGATAAAGCCCATCTCAGTGTGGTCGAGCCTCACGCCACTAATCTGACCTGGGATCAGTGTGTGTAGCCTGTGGGCAGGATAAAGCCCATCTCAGTGTGAAAGAGTTCTCTCTTATCTACAGTAGCTCCCCTTCTGTCCCCCCTTCCCCTCTCTCCCCTCCCCTTCTGTCCCCCCTCCCCCTCTCTCCCTCTCCTTCTCGCCCCCTCTCCCCTCCCCTCTCTCCCTCTCCCCCTCTCCCCTCTCGCCCTCCCTCCATGCACTGCAAACACCAATGTCGGCCTTCCGCATCTGCAGTGGAAGGTGACAGAGCAACAGCGGTGTTTGTCAGACCAAGAGACATCCTGACAAGCTGTCTTCTCACTAAAATTACAAATCAAATAGCTAAACGATCCACGGTATGACCATCTTAAAACAATTCCAGATGACCATCTTAAAACAATTCCATCTGTCAGCTTAGTAACCTGGCCAGATTGTACGATTTGCTTCAGCTCTATAAGTCACATTCTGCGATTGGCTTGCGAGGCTACGTCGGCCGACATAGGTTAAGTCAACTGCAACGGTGTTTCTGATCATGTGCCAGCAGCAGCAGCCAAGCCTCTCTCAATGTTTGAGAGCGAGTGAAGCATTGAGAAACAGGTAGCCTAGCGGTTGAGAGCGTTGGGCCAGTAACCGAAAAGTCGCTGGTTCGAATCCCAGAGCCGACTAGGTGAAACATCTGTAAGTCGTGCCCTTGAGCAATGCACTTAGCCCTAATTTCTCCTGTAAGTCGTGCCCTTCAGCAATGCACTTAACCCTCATTTCTCCTGTAAGTCGTGCCCTTGAGCAATGCACTTAACCCTAATTTCTCCTGTCAGGCTCGTCTGCTAAATTACTCAAATTATTTCAGATGTCACGTCAACAAGATTATTAGGAAAACATTCTAATTGCAAAGCATGTAAATCTTTAAATCAAACTATTATATTAACCTTCAAAATAATCCTATTATTCTGAGCATACTCAGTGTCAGCCGTGTTCCCATCGGTCGGTCAGTCACCAGAATCGGCTCGCAACACCAGCCACACTACATAAAAAAGGCTCCACATTTCTGACACTGAGAACTTAGTCAGAGCCTGCGACCACACGTAGTGGTACTGAATCAGCAGACCTAGACCCTGTCTCACTGAACGAGGAGCCAAGACGTAGTGGTACTGAATCAGCAGACCTAGACCCTGTCTCACTGAACGAGGAGCCAAGACGTAGTGGTACTGAATCAGAAGACCTAGACCCTGTCTCACTGAACGAGGAGCCAAGACGTAGTGGTACTGAATCAGCAGACCTAGACCCTGTCTCACTGAACGAGGAGCCAAGACGTAGTGGTACTGAATCAGCAGACCTAGACCCTGTCTCACTGAACGAGGAGCCAAGACATAGTGGTACTGAATCAGCAGACCTAGACCCTGTCTCACTGAACGAGGAGCCAAGGCGTGAGTGGTACTGAATCAGCAGACCTAGACCCTGTCTCACTGAACGAGGAGCCAAGACGTAGTGGTACTGAATCAGCAGACCTAGACCCTGTCTCACTGAACGAGGAGCCAAGACATGGTGGTACTGAATCAGCAGACCTAGACCCTGTCTCACTGAACGAGGAGCCAAGACGTAGTGGTACTGAATCAGCAGACCTAGACCCTGTCTCACTGAACGAGGAGCCAAGACGTAGTGGTACTGAATCAGCAGACCTAGACCCTGTCTCACTGAACGAGGAGCCAAGACATAGTGGTACTGAATCAGCAGACCTAGACCCTGTCTCACTGAACGCGAGAGCCAAGGCGTAGTGGTACTGAATCAGCAGACCTAGACCCTGTCTCACTGAACGAGGAGCCAAGACGTAGTGGTACTGAATCAGCAGACCTAGACCCTGTCTCACTGAACGAGGAGCCAAGACATGGTGGTACTGAATCAGCAGACCTAGACCCTGTCTCACTGAACGAGGAGCCAAGACATGGTGGTACTGAATCAGCAGACCTAGACCCTGTCTCACTGAACGAGGAGCCAAGACGTTGTGGTACTGAATCAGCAGACCTAGACCCTGTCTCACTGAACGAGGAGCCAAGACGTAGTGGTACTGAATCAGCAGACCTAGACCCTGTCTCACTGAACGAGGAGCCAAGACATAGTGGTACTGAATCAGCAGACCTAGACCCGGTCTCACTGAACGAGGAGCCAAGACGTAGTGGTACTGAATCAGCAGACCTAGACCCTGTCTCACTGAACAAGGAGCAAAGAGGTTGTGGTACTGAATCAGCAGACCTAGACCCTGTCTCACTGAACGAGGAGCCAAGACGTTGTGGTACTGAATCAGCAGACCTAGACCCTGTCTCGCTGAACGAGGAGCCAAGACATGGTGGTACTGCATCAGCAGACCTAGACCCTGTCTCACTGAACGAGGAGCCAAGACATAGTGGTACTGAATCAGCAGACCTAGACCCTGTCTCACTGAACGAGGAGCCAAGACGTAGTGGTACTGAATCAGCAGACCTAGACCCTGTCTCACTGAACGAGGAGCCAAGACGTAGTGGTACTGAATCAGCAGACCTAGACCCGGTCTCACTGAACGAGGAGCCAAGACGTAGTGGTACTGAATCAGCAGACCTAGACCCTGTCTCACTGAACAAGGAGCCAAGACGTTGTGGTACTGAATCAGCAGACCTAGACCCTGTCTCACTGAACGAGGAGCCAAGACGTTGTGGTACTGAATCAGCAGACCTAGACCCTGTCTCACTGAACGAGGAGCCAAGACGTTGTGGTACTGAATCAGCAGACCTAGACCCGGTCTCACTGAACGAGGAGCCAAGACGTAGTGGTACTGAATCAGCAGACCTAGACCCTGTCTCACTGAACGAGGAGCCAAGACGTAGTGGTACTGAATCAGCAGACCTAGACCCTGTCTCACTGAACGAGGAGCCAAGACATAGTGGTACTGAATCAGCAGACCTAGACCCTGTCTCACTGAACGAGGAGCCAAGACGTAGTGGTACTGAATCAGCAGACCTAGACCCTGTCTCACTGAACGAGGAGCCAAGACGTAGTGGTACTGAATCAGCAGACCTAGACCCTGTCTCACTGAACGAGCCAAGACGTGGTGGTACTGCATCAGCAGACCTAGACCCTGTCTCACTGAACGAGCCAAGACGTCCGGCAATCGTTTACCACCTAAGAATTTGTCTACGACGTGGACATTTTGTCTGAGACGAAGAGCCGCGATCTACCAACTGAGGTGTCGAAGAGCCGCGATCTACCAACTGAGGTGTCGAAGAGCCGCGATCTACCAACTGAGGTGTCGAAGAGCCGCGATCTACCAACTGAGGTGTCGAAGAGCCGCGATCTACCAACTAAGGTGTCGAAGAGCCGCGATCTACCAACTGAGGTGTCGAAGAGCCGCGATCTACCAACTGAGGTGTCGAAGAGCCGCGATCTACCAACTGAGGTGTTGAAGAGCTGCGATCTACTAGCCTAGCTTTTCCAAACTTAAGGAAAGCTTTGACTATGTACAGACTCAGTGAGCATAGCCTTGCTATTGAGAAAGGCCACCGTAGGCAGACCTGGCTCTCAAGAGAAGACAGGCTATGTGCACACTGCCAACAAAATGTAACTCTGTGTTGTTGTATGTGTCGAACTGTTTTGCTTTATCTTGGCCAGGTTGCAGTTGTAAATGAGAACTTGTTCTCAACTTGCTTACCTGGTTAAATAAAGGTAAACTAGCCCACCTGGTTAAATAAAGGTAAACTAGCCTACCTGGTTAAATAAAGGTAAACTAGCCTACCTGGTTAAATAAAGGTAAACTAGCCTACCTGGTTAAATAAAGGTAAACTAGCCCACCTGGTTAAATAAAGGTAAACTAGCCCACCTGGTTAAATAAAGGTAAACTGGCCTACCTGGTTAAATAAAGCGGAAATAAAACATTAAAAACAAATAAAAAATCCATGTACACAAACAGGTTAAAATTGGCAAGAAACGCACACATTTCTTTCCACAGGGCCGTGGAGTGAGACAGGGATGCAGCTTAAGCCCCACCCTCTTCAAAATATTTATCAATGAATTGGCGAGGGCACTAGAACAGTCTGCAGCACCCGGCCTCACCCTACTAGAATCTGATTACTGTTTGCTGATGATCTGGTGCTTCTGTCCCCAACCCAGGAGGGCCTACAGCAGCACCTAGATCTTCTGCACAGATTCTGTCAGACCTGGGCCCTGACGGTAAATCTCAGTTAGACCAAAATAATGGTGTTCCAAAGAAGGTCCAGTTGCCAGAACCACAAATACAAATTCCATCTAGACACTGTTTCCCTAGAGCAAACAAAAAACTATACATACCTCGGCCTAAACATCAGCACCACAGGTAACTTCCACAAAGCTGTGAACAAGCTGAGAGACAAGGCAAGAAGGGCCTTCTATGCCATCAAAAGTAACATAAAACTCGACATACCAATTAGGATCTGGCTAAAAATACTTCAATCAGTTATAGAACCCATTGCCCTTTATGGTTGTGAGGTCTGGGGTTCCGCTCACCAACCAAGAATTCACTAAATGGGACAAACACCAAATTGAGACTGCATGCAGAATTCTGCAAAAATAACCTCTGTGTACAACGTAAAACACCAAATAATGCATGCAGAGCAGAATTAGGCCGATAACCGCCAAATATCAAAATCTATAAAAGAGACGTTAAATTCTATAACCACCTAAAAGGAAGCGATTCCCAAACCTTCCATAACAAAGCCATCACCTACAGAGAGATGAATGTGGAGAAGAGTCCCCTAAGCAAGCTGGTCCTGGGGCTCTGTTCACAAACACAAACAGACCCCACAGAGCCCCAGGACAGCAACACAATTAGGCCCAACCAAATCATGAGAAAACAAAAAGATAGTTACTTGACAAGAATTAACAAAAAAACAGAGCAAATTAGAATGCTATATGGCCCTAAACAGAGAGTACACAGTGGCAGAATACCTGACCACTGTGACTGACCCAAACTTAAGGAAAGCTTGGACTATGTACAGACTCAGTGAGCATAGCCTTGCTATTGAGAAAGGCCGCCGTAGGCAGACCTGGCTCTCAAGAGAAGACAGGCTATGAGCACACTGCCCACAAAATGAGGTGGAAACTGAGCTGCACTTCCTAACCTCCTGCCAAATGTATGACCACATTAGAGACACATATTTCCCTCAGATTACACAGATCCACAAAGAATTCTAAATTACATCCAATTTTGATAAACTCCCATATCTACTGGGTGAAATACCACAGTGTGCCATCACAGCAGCAAGATGTGTGACCTGTTGCCACAAGAAAAGGGCAACCAGTGAAGAACAAACACCATTGTAAATACAACACATATTTATAATGATTGATTTTCCCTTTTGTACTTTGACTATTTGCACATCGTAACAACACCGTATACAGACATAATATGATATTTAAAAATGTCTTTATGCTATGGAACTTTTGTGAGTGTAATGTTTACTGTTAATTTCATTGTTGTTTATTATCTAGTTCACTTGCCTTGGCAATGTTAACCTATGTTTCCCATGCAAATAAAGCCTGTGAATTGAATTGAAATTGAGAGAAAGAGAGAGAGAGAGAGAGAGAGAGAGAGAGAGGGCTGAATAGGGATTGTCATTCTACTGTGTGTCTGAATAGAGCAGGACAGAGGCCTTTGTGATGCAGATCACTCTATATACAGGCTGGGGGAGGGGGAGAGGGTACCTGTGGTACAGATCACTCTATAGACAGGCTGGGGAGAGGGGAGGGTACCTGTGGTACAGATCACTCTATAGACAGGCTGGGGAGGGGAGGGGGGGTACCTGTGGTACAGATCACTCTATAGACAGGCTGGGGGAGGGGAGGGTACCTGTGGTACAGATCACTCTATAGACAGGCTGGGGGAGGGGAGAGGGTACCTGTGGTACAGATCACTCTATAGACAGGCTGGGGGGGGAGGGGAGAGGGTACCTGTGATACAGATCACTCTATAGACAGGCTGGGGGAGGGGGAGAGGGGTACAGATCACTCTATAAACAGGCTGGGGGAGGGGAGAGGGGAGAGGGTACCTGTGGTACAGATCACTCTATAGACAGGCTGGGGGGAGGGAGAGGGGTACCTGTGGTACAGATCACTCTATAGACAGGCTGGGGGAGGGGAGAGGTACAGATCACTCTATAAACAGGCTGGGGGAGGGGAGGGGAGAGGGAGGGGAGAGGGTACCTGTGGTACAGATCACTCTATAGACAGGCTGGGGGAGGGGGAGAGGGGTACCTGTGAGGAGGAGGGGGTACCTGTGTAGATGATTAGACAAGGCAGAGAGAGCAGGAGCTCCAGTCCCAGAATCCCTAGCAGCAGATAAACAGGAAGATGATCCGCCTCTGACAGATCAGCTGACATGACCACCAACACCGCCGTGTTACCTACACACACACACACACACACACACACACACACACACACACACACACACACACACACACACAGTCCAAGTATAAATGGTAAATGTGTTTTGTACTACCAGGGTGTGTACCTGACCCTAACCCTAACCCTACCAGGGTGTGTACCTGACCCTAACCTGACCCTAACCCTACCAGGGTGTGTACATGACGCTAACCCTGACCCTACCAGGGTGTGTACCTAACCCTAACCTGACCCTACCAGGGTGTGTACATGACGCTAACCCTGACCCTACCAGGGTGTGTACCTGACCCTAACCTGACCCTAACCTGACCCTAACCCTACCAGGGTGTGTACCTGACCCTAACCTGACCCTAACTCTGACCCTACCAGGTAGTGTACACGACCCTGACCCTAACCCTACCAGGGTGAGTACCTGACCCAAACCCTACCAGGGTGTGTACCTGACCCTAACCCTAACCTAACCCTACCAGGGTGTGTACCTGACCCTAACCCTAACCCTACCAGGGTGTGTACCTGACCCTAACCCTAACCTGACCCTACCAGGGAGTGTACCCGACCCTAACCCTAACCCTACCAGGGTGTGTACCTGACCCTAACCTGACCCTACCAGGGTGTGTACCTGACCCTAACCTGACCCTAACCCTACCAGGGTGTGTACCTGACCCTAACCCTAACCTGACCCTACCAGGGTGTGTACCTGACCCTAACCCTAACCTAACCTGACCCTACCAGGGTGTGTACCTGACCCTAACCCTGACCTGACCCTACCAGGGTGTGTACCTGACCCTACCCCTGACCTGACCCTAACCCTACCAGGGTGTGTACCTGACCCTACCCCTGACCCTAACCCTACCAGGGTGTGTACCTGACCCTACCCCTGACCCTAACCCTACCAGGGTGTGTACCTGACCCTACCCCTGACCCTAACCCTACCAGGGTGTGTACCTGACCCTAACCCTGACCTGACCCTACCAGGGTGTGTACCTGACCCTACCCCTGACCTGACCCTACCAGGGTGCGTACCTGACCCTAACCCTAACCTGACCCTACCAGGGTGTGTACCTGACCCTAACCCTACCAGGGTGTGTACCTGACCCTAACCCTAACCTGACCCTACCAGGGTGCGTACCTGACCCTAACCCTGACCTGACCCTACCAGGGTGCGTACCTGACCCTAACCCTGACCCTAACCCTACCAGGGTGTGTACCTGACCCTGACCCTACCAGGGTGTGTACCTGACCCTAACCCTGACCCTAACCCTACCAGGGTGTGTACCTGACCCTGACCCTACCAGGGTGTGTACCTGACCCTAACCCTAACCTGACCCTACCAGGGTGCGTACCTGACCCTAACCCTGACCCTACCAGGGTGCGTACCTGACCCTAACCCTGACCCTGACCCTACCAGGGTGCGTACCTGACCCTAACCCTGACCCTGACCCTACCAGGGTGCGTACCTGACCCTAACCCTGACCCTGACCCTACCAGGGTGCGTACCTGCAGAGTGGATGATGAAAGGCAGGTGTTTCAGGGCGCGGTTGTCTCTGTAGAAGCGCAGGTATCCTCTACGCCTCACTCGGCTGTGGTGATGCTGAACACACACACCAAACAACAACACACACAGCCACACAAACACCTTGCCTATCACCACCACACTCTGCCCACGAACATGACCCAGCACACGGACACACTCCTCGCGGCCAACCTCCAACACACACACCACGGCAACACAAACACTCAGAGACACATACACCACCTGGGGACACAGAGAGAAAACACACGGACTAGAGAGACCTGTAGACTATAGAGACCTGTAGACTATAGAGACCTGTAGACTATAGAGACCTGTAGAGTACGGACTATAGAGACCTGTAGACTATAGAGACCTGTAGACTATAGAGACCTGTAGAGTACGGACTATAGAGACCTGTAGACTATAGAGACCTGTAGACTATAGAGACCTGTAGACTATAGAGACCTGTAGACTATAGAGACCTGTAGAGTACGGACTATAGAGACCTGTAGACTATAGAGACCTGTAGACTATAGAGACCTGTAGACTATAGAGACCTGTAGAGTACGGACTATAGAGACCTGTAGAGTACGGACTATAGAGACCTGTAGACTATAGAGACCTGTAGAGTACGGACTATAGAGACCTGTAGAGTACGGACTATAGAGACCTGTAGAGTACGGACTACAGAGACCTGTAGAGTATAGAGACCTG
>CM059810.1:25107849-25117849 GCA_030435695.1 Brachymystax lenok tsinlingensis
CAGAACTACGTGTCACAGAGACTGACTACAGCAGAACTACGTATCACACAGACTGACTACAGCAGAACTACGTATCCCACAGACTGACTACAGCAGAACTACGTATCACACAGACTGACTACAGCAGAACTACGTATCACACAGACTGACTACAGCAGAACTACGTATCACACAGACTGACTACAGCAGAACTACGTATCACACAGACTGACTACAGCAGAACTACGTATCCCACACACCTCTTGACGGCGCAGGGCTGGTTGCGGTCCATAGACGTCTCCTGACCCCTGGAGGACTCACAGTCCCATGATGCATCTGTCACAACACAACAATAGTTACCATGGTTATAGCACTAACCTCAACCTTCCTTCCTGTGTGTGTGTGTGACTGTGTGTGTGTAAAAACAGTAGTGTGTAGTTCCAGTAGTTAGCTACACCGCTACATGGTAAAACAGTAGTGTGTAGTTCCAGTAGTTAGCTACACCGCTACATGGTAAAACAGTAGTGTGTAGTTCCAGTAGTTAGCTATACCGCTACATGGTAAAACAGTAGTGTGTAGTTCCAGTAGTTAGCTATACCGCTACATGGTAAAACAGTAGTGTGTAGTTCCAGTAGTTAGCTATACCGCTACATGGTAAAACAGTACTGTGTAGTTCCAGTAGTTAGCTACACCGCTACATGGTAAAACAGTAGTGTGTAGTTCCAGTAGTTAGCTACACCGCTACATGGTAAAACAGTAGTGTGTAGTTCCAGTAGTTAGCTACACCGCTACACGGTAAAACAGTAGTGTGTAGTTCCAGTAGTTAGCTACACCGCTACATGGTAAAACAGTAGTGTGTAGTTCCAGTAGTTAGCTACACCGCTACATGGTACAACAGTAGTGTGTAGTTCCAGTAGTTAGCTACACCGCTACATGGTAAAACAGTAGTGTGTAGTTCCAGTAGTTAGCTACACCGCTACACGGTAAAACAGTAGTGTGTAGTTCCAGTAGTTAGCTACACCGCTACATGGTAAACAGTAGTGTGTAGTTCCAGTAGTTAGCTACACCGCTACACGGTAAAACAGTAGTGTGTAGTTCCAGTAGTTAGCTACACCGCTACATGGTAAACAGTAGTGTGTAGTTCCAGTAGTTAGCTACATCGCTACACGGTAAAACAGTAGTGTGTAGTTCCAGTAGTTAGCTACATCGCTACACGGTAAAACAGTAGTGTGTAGTTCCAGTAGTTAGCTACATCGCTACACTGAAAACAGTAGTGTGTAGTTCCAGTAGTTAGCTACATCGCTACACGGTAAAACAGTAGTGTGTAGTTCCAGTAGTTAGCTACATCGCTGCGGTAAAACGGTAGTGTGTGGTTCCGGTAGTTAGCTACAGGTAAAACGGTAGTGTGTGGTTCCGGTAGTTAGCTACACATGGTAAAACGGTAGTGTGGTTCCAGTAGTTAGCTATACCGCTACATGGTAAAACAGTAGTGTGTAGTTCCAGTAGTTAGCTACACCGCTACATGGTAAAACAGTAGTGTGTAGTTCCAGTAGTTAGCTACTCCGCTACATGGTAAAACAGTAGTGTGTAGTTCCAGTAGTTAGCTACACCGCTACATGGTAAAACAGTAGTGTGTAGTTCCAGTAGTTAGCTACACCGCTACATGGTAAAACAGTAGTGTGTAGTTCCAGTAGTTAGCTACACCGCTACATGGTAAACAGTAGCGTGTAGTTCCAGTAGTTAGCTACACCTCTACACGGTAAAACAGTACTGTGTAGTTCCAGTAGTTAGCTACACCGCTACATGGTGAAACAGTAGTGTGTAGTTCCAGTAGTTAGCTACACCGCTACATGGTGAAACAGTAGTGTGTAGTTCCAGTAGTTAGCTACACCGCTACATGGTAAAACAGTAGTGTGTAGTTCCAGTAGTTAGCTATACCGCTACACGGTAAAACAGTAGTGTGTAGTTCCAGTAGTTAGCTACACCTCTACACGGTAAAACAGTAGTGTGTAGTTCCAGTAGTTAGCTACACCGCTACACGGTAAAACAGTAGTGTGTAGTTCCAGTAGTTAGCTACACCGCTACATGGTAAAACAGTAGTGTGTAGTTCCAGTAGTTAGCTACACCGCTACACGGTAAAACAGTAGTGTGTAGTTCCAGTAGTTAGCTACACCGCTACATGGTAAAACAGTAGTGTGTAGTTCCAGTAGTTAGCTACACCTCTACATGGTAAAACAGTAGTGTGTAGTTCCAGTAGTTAGCTACACCTCTACACGGTAAAACAGTAGTGTGTAGTTCCAGTAGTTAGCTACACCGCTACACGGTAAAACAGTAGTGAGTAGTTTCAGTAGTTAGCTACACCGCTACACGGTAAAACAGTAGTGTGTAGTTCCAGTAGTTAGCTACACCGCTACATGGTAAAACAGTAGTGTGTAGTTCCAGTAGTTAGCTACACCGCTACACGGTAAAACAGTAGTGTGTAGTTCCACTAGTTAGCTACACCGCTACATGGTAAAACAGTAGTGTGTAGCTCCAGTAGTTAGGTACACCGCTACACGGTAAAACAGTAGTGTGTAGTTCCAGTAGTTAGCTACACCGCTACATGGTAAAACAGTAGTGTGTAGTTCCAGTAGTTAGCTACACCGCTACATGGTAAAACAGTAGTGTGTAGTTCCAGTAGTTAGCTACACCGCTACATGGTAAAACAGTAGTGTGTAGTTCCAGTAGTTAGCTACACCGCTACATGGTAAAACAGTAGTGTGTAGTTCCAGTAGTTAGCTACACAGCTACATGGTAAAACAATAGTGTGTAGTTCCAGTAGTTAGCTACTCCGCTACACGGTAAAACAGTAGTGTGTAGTTCCAGTAGTTAGCTACACCGCTACATGGTAAAACAGTAGTGTGTAGTTCCAGTAGTTAGCTACACCGCTACATGGTAAAACAGTAGTGTGTAGTTCCAGTAGTTAGCTATACCGCTACATGGTAAAACAGTAGTGTGTAGTTCCAGTAGTTAGCTATACCGCTACATGGTAAAACAGTAGTGTGTAGTTCCAGTAGTTAGCTATACCGCTACATGGTAAAACAGTACTGTGTAGTTCCAGTAGTTAGCTACACCGCTACATGGTAAAACAGTAGTGTGTAGTTCCAGTAGTTAGCTACACCGCTACATGGTAAAACAGTAGTGTGTAGTTCCAGTAGTTAGCTACACCGCTACACGGTAAAACAGTAGTGTGTAGTTCCAGTTGTTAGCTACACCGCTACACGGTAAAACAGTAGTGTGTAGTTCCAGTAGTTAGCTACACCGCTACATGGTACAACAGTAGTGTGTAGTTCCAGTAGTTAGCTACACCGCTACATGGTAAAACAGTAGTGTGTAGTTCCAGTAGTTAGCTACACCGCTACACGGTAAAACAGTAGTGTGTAGTTCCAGTAGTTAGCTACACCGCTACATGGTAAACAGTAGTGTGTAGTTCCAGTAGTTAGCTACACCGCTACACGGTAAAACAGTAGTGTGTAGTTCCAGTAGTTAGCTACACCGCTACATGGTAAACAGTAGTGTGTAGTTCCAGTAGTTAGCTACATCGCTACACGGTAAAACAGTAGTGTGTAGTTCCAGTAGTTAGCTACATCGCTACACGGTAAAACAGTAGTGTGTAGTTCCAGTAGTTAGCTACATCGCTACACGGTAAAACAGTAGTGTGTAGTTCCAGTAGTTAGCTACATCGCTACATGGTAAAACAGTAGTGTGTAGTTCCAGTAGTTAGCTATACCGCTACATGGTAAAACAGTAGTGTGTAGTTCCAGTAGTTAGCTACACCGCTACATGGTAAAACAGTAGTGTGTAGTTCCAGTAGTTAGCTACACCGCTACATGGTAAAACAGTAGTGTGTAGTTCCAGTAGTTAGCTACACCGCTACATGGTAAAACAGTAGTGTGTAGTTCCAGTAGTTAGCTACACCGCTACATGGTAAAACAGTAGTGTGTAGTTCCAGTAGTTAGCTACACCGCTACATGGTAAACAGTAGCGTGTAGTTCCAGTAGTTAGCTACACCTCTACACGGTAAAACAGTACTGTGTAGTTCCAGTAGTTAGCTACACCGCTACATGGTGAAACAGTAGTGTGTAGTTCCAGTAGTTAGCTACACCGCTACATGGTGAAACAGTAGTGTGTAGTTCCAGTAGTTAGCTACACCGCTACATGGTAAAACAGTAGTGTGTAGTTCCAGTAGTTAGCTATACCGCTACACGGTAAAACAGTAGTGTGTAGTTCCAGTAGTTAGCTACACCTCTACACGGTAAAACAGTAGTGTGTAGTTCCAGTAGTTAGCTACACCGCTACACGGTAAAACAGTAGTGTGTAGTTCCAGTAGTTAGCTACACCGCTACACGGTAAAACAGTAGTGTGTAGTTCCAGTAGTTAGCTACACCGCTACACGGTAAAACAGTAGTGTGTAGTTCCAGTAGTTAGCTACACCGCTACATGGTAAAACAGTAGTGTGTAGTTCCAGTAGTTAGCTACACCTCTACATGGTAAAACAGTAGTGTGTAGTTCCAGTAGTTAGCTACACCTCTACACGGTAAAACAGCAGTGTGTAGTTCCAGTAGTTAGCTACACCGCTACACGGTAAAACAGTAGTGAGTAGTTTCAGTAGTTAGCTACATCGCTACACGGTAAAACAGTAGTGTGTAGTTCCAGTAGTTAGCTACACCGCTACATGGTAAAACAGTAGTGTGTAGTTCCAGTAGTTAGCTACACCGCTACACGGTAAAACAGTAGTGTGTAGTTCCACTAGTTAGCTACACCGCTACATGGTAAAACAGTAGTGTGTAGCTCCAGTAGTTAGGTACACCGCTACACGGTAAAACAGTAGTGTGTAGTTCCAGTAGTTAGCTACACCGCTACATGGTAAAACAGTAGTGTGTAGTTCCAGTAGTTAGCTACACCGCTACATGGTAAAACAGTAGTGTGTAGTACCAGTAGTTAGCTACACCGCTACATGGTAAAACAGTAGTGTGTAGCTCCAGTAGTTAGCTACACCGCTACATGGTAAAACAGTAGTGTGTAGTTCCAGTAGTTAGCTACACCGCTACATGGTAAAACAGTAGTGTGTAGTTCCAGTAGTTTGCTACATCGCTACACGGTAAAACAGTAGTGTGTAGTTCCAGTAGTTAGCTACACCGCTACACGGTGAAACAGTAGTGTGTAGTTCCAGTAGTTAGCTACACCGCTACATGGTAAAACAGTAGTGTGTAGTTCCAGTAGTTAGCTACACCGCTACATGGTAAAACAGTAGTGTGTAGTTCCAGTAGTTAGCTACACCGCTACATGGTAAAACAGTAGTGTGTAGTTCCAGTAGTTAGCTACACCGCTACATGGTAAAACAGTAGTGTGTAGTGCCAGTAGTTAGCTACACCGCTACATGGTAAAACAGTAGTGTGTAGTTCCAGTAGTTAGCTACACAGCTACATGGTAAAACAGTAGTGTGTAGTTCCAGTAGTTAGCTACTCCGCTACACGGTAAAACAGTAGTGTGTAGTTCCAGTAGTTAGCTACACCGCTACATGGTAAAACAGTAGTGTGTAGTTCCAGTAGTTAGCTACACCTCTACATGGTAAAACAGTAGTGTGTAGTTCCAGTAGTTAGCTACACGGTAAAACAGTAGTGTGTAGTTCCAGTAGTTAGCTACACCGCTACACGGTAAAACAGTAGTGTGTAGTTCCAGTAGTTAGCTACACCGCTACATGGTAAAACAGTAGTGTGTAGTTCCAGTAGTTAGCTACACCTCTACATGGTAAAACAGTAGTGTGTAGTTCCAGTAGTTAGCTACACCGCTACACGGTAAAACAGTAGTGTGTAGTTCCAGTAGTTAGCTACACCGCTACATGGTGAAACAGTAGTGTGTAGTTCCAGTAGTTAGCTACTGAAAACACAACCAATATTTGAATTTAGTTCAACTAACACCAAGCTACTGTAAAATGTTGTTAAGTGACTAGTTGAATGTAGTTCCCTACTCCCCAACACTGGTGCTAACCCTACATAAATTGTAGTTGGGATAAGGCATGCTGATCTTGGCCGTTCTGATGAGCGATTGCTTCTGTCTTACAGATCTGTTGTGCCGGAACGATCACTTCTGTCTGAACAGCGAGCTCCATAGAAGGTAGATGAGAAATGGCGGTTGCCGTCTCCTCAAGGATCCTCTTCTCCTGGAAACACAGAACAAGGTGAACACTAATGCACATGATGATAGTTACTAATCACAGAGGACTCGTGTTTTACAGTTAGGACAACCACTCTAGGACAACCACACTAGGACAACCACACTAGGACAACCACACTAGGGGGGACAACCACACCAGGACAACCATTCTAGGACAACCACACTAGGGGGGGACAACCACACCAGGACAACCACACTAGGACAACCACACTAGGGGGGACAACCACTCTAGGACAACCACACTAGGACAACCACACTAGGACAACCACTCTAGGACAGCCACACTAGGGGGGACAACCACACTAGGGGGGACAACCACACTAGGACAACTACACTAGGACAACCACACTAGGGGGGACAACCACACTAGGGGGGACAACCACACTAGGACAACTACACTAGGACAACCACACTAGGGGGGACAACCACACTAGGGGGGACAACCACACTAGGGGGGACAACCACACAAGGGGGGACAACCACACTAGGACAACCACTCTAGGACAACCACACTAGGACAACCACATTAGGACAACCACACCAGGACAACCACACTAGTCAACCACAGTAGGACAACCACACTAGGGGGGACAACCACACTAGGGGGGACAACCCCACTAGGACAACCACACTAGGACAACCACACTAGGGGGGACAACCACACTAGGGGGGACAACCACACTAGGGGGGACAACCACTCTAGGACAACCACACTAGGACAGCCACACTAGGGGGGACAACCACACTAGGACAACTACACTAGGACAAACACACTAGGGGGGACAACCACACTAGGGGGGACAACCACACTAGGGGGGACAACCACACTAGGGGGGACAACCACACTAGGACAACCACTCTAGGACAACCACACTAGGACAACCACACTAGGACAACACCACACTAGGACAACACCACACTAGGACAACAACACTAGGGGGGACAACCACACTAGGACAACCACACTAGGACAACCACACTAGTTGGGACAACCACACTAGGACAACCACACTAGGTGGGACAACCACACAAGGACAGCCACACTAGGGCAACCATACTAGGTGGGACAACCACACTAGGTGGGACAACCACACTAGGTGGCACAACCACACTAGGACAACCACACTAGGACAACCACACTAGGTGGGACAACCACACTAGGACAACCACACTAGGACAACCACACTAGGTGGGACAACCACACTAGGTGACACAACCACACTAGGTGGGACAACCGCACTAGGACAACCACACTAGGACAACCACACTAGGACAACCACACTAGGTGGGACAACCCCACTAGGACAACCACACTAGGACAACCACACTAGGACAACCACACTAGGTGGGACAACCGCACTAGGTGGGACAACCACACTAGGTGACACAACCACACTAGGTGACACAACCACACTAGGACAGCCACACTAGGGCAACCATACTAGGTGGGACAACCGCACTAGGACACCCACACTAGGTGGCACAACCACACTAGGTGGCACAACCACACTAGGACAACCACACTAGGACAACCACACTAGGACAACCACACTAGGTGGGACAACCACACTAGGTGGGACAACCGCACTAGGACAACCACACTAGGACAACCACACTAGGTGGGACAACCGCACTTGGGCAACCACACTAGGACAACCACACTAGGTGGGACAACCACACTAGGACAACCACACTATGACAACCACACTAGGTGGGACAACCGCACTAGGTGGGACAACCACACTAGGACAACCACACTAGGTGGGACAACCGCACTAGGACACCCACACTAGGTGGGACAACCACTCTAGGACAACCACACTAGGACAACCACACTAGGTGGGACAACCGCACTAGGTGGGACAACCACACTAGGACAACCACACTAGGACAACCACACTAGGTGGGACAACCACTCTAGGACAACCGCACTAGGTGGGACAACCACACTAGGACAACCACACTAGGTGGGACAACCGCACTAGGTGGGACAACCACACTAGGACAACCACACTAGGACAACCACACTAGGACACCCACATTAGGACAACCACGCTAGGTGGGACAACCACACTAGGACAACCACACTAGGACAACCACACTAGGACAACCACATTAGGACAACAACACAATGTGGGACAACCACACTAGGACAACCACACTAGGACAACCACATTAGGACAACTGTCACTGTAATGAGTGTGTCAGGGCTAATGCTAAAGGCTAATGTGTGTGTCAGGGCTAATGCTAAAGGCTAATGAGTGTGTCAGGGCTAATGCTAAAGGCTAATGAGTGTGTCAGGGCTAATGCTAAAGGTTAATGAGTGTGTCAGGGCTAATGCTAAAGGCTAATGTGTGTGTCAGGGCTAATGCTAAAGGCTAATGTGTGTGTCAGGGCTAATGCTGAAGGCTAATGAGTGTGTCAGGGCTAATGCTAAAGGCTAATGAGTGTGTCAGGCTAATGCCAAAGGCTAATGAGTGTGTCAGGCTAATGCCAAAGGCTAATGTGTGTGTCAGGGCTAATGCTAAAGGCTAATGAGTGTGTCAGGCTAATGCTAAAGGCTAATGAGTGTGTCAGGAGCTAATGCTAAAGGCTAATGAGTGTGTCAGGGCTAATGCTAAAGGCTAATGTGTGTGTCAGGGCTAATGCTAAAGGCTAATGTGTGTGTCAGGGCTAATGCTAAAGGCTAATGTGTGTGTCAGGGCTAATGCTAAAGGCTAATGAGTGTGTCAGGGCTAATGCTAAAGGCTAATGAGTGTGTCAGGGCTAATGCTAAAGGCTAATGAGTGTGCTACCTCTTCGTTGTGTCTCCGTTCTTCCTCATCCACCTCTCTCTGTGCTCTCTCCCACTCCCCTTTCAGTTTCTCCTGCTCCCTGAGGTACTGCTCCTGCAGAGAGAGACACACACACACCACACACACACACCACACACACACACCACACACACCACACACACACCACACACACCACACACATGGAGAGGAAAGGTGAGGTGACAGGTGCTCTGAGGTACTGCTCTGAGGTACTGCTCTGAGGTACTGCTCTGAGGTACTGCTCTGAGGTACTGCTCCCTGAGGTACTGCTCTGAGGTACTGCTCTGAGGTACTGCTCTGAGGTACTGCTCTGAGGTACTGCTCCCTGAGGTACTGCTCTGAGGTACTGCTCTGAGGTACTGCTCCCTGAGGTACTGCTCCCTGAGGTACTGCTCTGAGGTACTGCTCTGAGGTACTGCTCTGAGGTACTGCTCTGAGGTACTGCTCTGAGGTACTGCTCCCTGAGGTACTGCTCTGAGGTACTGCTCTGAGGTACTGCTCTGAGGTACTGCTCTGAGGTACTGCTCTGAGGTACTGCTCCCTGAGGTACTGCTCTGAGGTACTGCTCTGAGGTACTGCTCCTGAGGTACTGCTCCCTGAGGTACTGCTCTGAGGTACTGCTCTGAGGTACTGCTCTGAGGTACTGCTCTGAGGTACTGCTCCTGAGGTACTGCTCTGAGGTACTGCTCTGAGGTACTGCTCTGAGGTACTGCTCTGAGGTACTGCTCCTGAGGTACTGCTCTGAGGTACTGCTCTGAGGTACTGCTCCCTGAGGTACTGCTCCTGAGGTACTGCTCTGAGGTACTGCTCTGAGGTACTGCTCTGAGGTACTGCTCTGAGGTACTGCTCTGAGGTACTGCTCCCTGAGGTACTGCTCTGAGGTACTGCTCTGAGGTACTGCTCTGAGGTACTGCTCTGAGGTACTGCTCTGAGGTACTGCTCCCTGAGGTACTGCTCTGAGGTACTGCTCTGAGGTACTGCTCCCTGAGGTA
>CM059810.1:25122849-25142849 GCA_030435695.1 Brachymystax lenok tsinlingensis
TGAGATGAGAGGACAGGTGTTATACTGGAGAGGAAAGGTGAGAGGACAGGTGTTATACTGGAGAGGAAAGGTGAGGTGAGAGGACAGGTGTTATACTGGAGAGGAAAGGTGAGATGAGAGGACAGGTGTTATACTGGAGAGGAGAGGTGAGGTGAGAGGACAGGTGTTATACTGGAGAGGAAAGGTGAGAGGACAGGTGTTATACTGGAGAGGAAAGGTGAGATGAGAGGACAGGTGTTATACTGGAGAGGAAAGGTGAGAGGACAGGTGTTATACTGGAGAGGAAAGGTGAGAGGACAGGTGTTATACTGGAGAGGAAAGGTGAGAGGACAGGTGTTATACTGGAGAGGAAAGGTGAGAGGACAGGTGTTATACTGGAGAGGAAAGGTGAGATGAGAGGACAGGTGTTATACTGGAGAGGAAAGGTGAGAGGACAGGTGTTATACTGGAGAGGAAAGGTGAGATGAGAGGACAGGTGTTATACTGGAGAGGAAAGGTGAGAGGACAGGTGTTATACTGGAGAGGAAAGGTGAGGTGAGAGGACAGGTGTTATACTGGAGAGGAAAGGTGAGAGGACAGGTGTTATACTGGAGAGGAAAGGTGAGGTGAGAGGACAGGTGTTATACTGGAGAGGAAAGGTGAGAGGACAGGTGTTATACTGGAGAGGAAAGGTGAGAGGACAGGTGTTATACTGGAGAGGAAAGGTGAGGTGAGAGGACAGGTGTTATACTGGAGAGGAAAGGTGAGAGGACAGGTGTTATACTGGAGAGGAAAGGTGAGAGGACAGGTGTTATACTGGAGAGGAAAGGTGAGAGGACAGGTGTTATACTGGAGAGGAAAGGTGAGAGGACAGGTGTTATACTGGAGAGGAAAGGTGAGAGGACAGGTGTAATACTGGAGAGGAGAGGTGAGGTGAGAGGACAGGTGTTATACTGGAGAGGAAAGGTGAGATGACAGGTGTAATACTGGAGAGGAGAGGTGAGGTGAGAGGACAGGTGTTATACTGGAGAGGAAAGGTGAGAGGACAGGTGTTATACTGGAGAGGAAAGGTGAGAGGACAGGTGTAATACTGGAGAGGAGAGGTGAGGTGAGAGGACAGGTGTTATACTGGAGAGGAAAGGTGAGAGGACAGGTGTTATACTGGAGAGGAAAGGTGAGAGGACAGGTGTTATACTGGAGAGGAAAGGTGAGAGGACAGGTGTTATACTGGAGAGGAAAGGTGAGATGAGAGGACAGGTGTTATACTGGAGAGGAAAGGTGAGAGGACAGGTGTTATACTGGAGAGGAAAGGTGAGAGGACAGGTGTTATACTGGAGAGGAAAGGTGAGAGGACAGGTGTTATACTGGAGAGGAAAGGTGAGATGAGAGGACAGGTGTTATACTGGAGAGGAAAGGTGAGAGGACAGGTGTTATACTGGAGAGGAAAGGTGAGATGAGAGGACAGGTGTTATACTGGAGAGGAAAGGTGAGAGGACAGGTGTTATACTGGAGAGGAAAGGTGAGAGGACAGGTGTTATACTGGAGAGGAAAGGTGAGATGAGAGGACAGGTGTTATACTGGAGAGGAGAGGTGAGGTGAGAGGACAGGTGTTATACTGGAGAGGAAAGGTGAGAGGACAGGTGTTATACTGGAGAGGAAAGGTGAGGTGAGAGGACAGGTGTTATACTGGAGAGGAAAGGTGAGAGGAGAGGACAGGTGTTATACTGGAGAGGAAAGGTGAGTGAGAGGACAGGTGTTATACTGGAGAGGAAAGGTGAGAGGACAGGTGTTATACTGGAGAGGAAAGGTGAGAGGACAGGTGTTATACTGGAGAGGAAAGGTGAGAGAGAGGACAGGTGTTATACTGGAGAGGAAAGGTGAGAGGACAGGTGTTATACTGGAGAGGAAAGGTGAGAGGACAGGTGTTATACTGGAGAGGAAAGGTGAGGTGAGAGGACAGGTGTTATACTGGAGAGGAAAGGTGAGAGGACAGGTGTTATACTGGAGAGGAAAGGTGAGGTGAGAGGACAGGTGTTATACTGGAGAGGAAAGGTGAGAGGACAGGTGTTATACTGGAGAGGAAAGGTGAGGTGAGAGGACAGGTGTTATACTGGAGAGGAAAGGTGAGAGGACAGGTGTTATACTGGAGAGGAAAGGTGAGGTGAGAGGACAGGTGTTATACTGGAGAGGAAAGGTGAGAGGACAGGTGTTATACTGGAGAGGAAAGGTGAGATGAGAGGACAGGTGTTATACTGGAGAGGAAAGGTGAGGTGAGAGGACAGGTGTTATACTGGAGAGGAAAGGTGAGATGAGAGGACAGGTGTTATACTGGAGAGGAAAGGTGAGAGGACAGGTGTTATACTGGAGAGGAAAGGTGAGAGGACAGGTGTTATACTGGAGAGGAAAGGTGAGGTGAGAGGACAGGTGTTATACTGGAGAGGAAAGGTGAGAGGACAGGTGTTATACTGGAGAGGAAAGGTGAGATGAGAGGACAGGTGTTATACTGGAGAGGAAAGGTGAGAGGACAGGTGTTATACTGGAGAGGAAAGGTGAGAGGACAGGTGTTATACTGGAGAGGAAAGGTGAGAGGACAGGTGTTATACTGGAGAGGAAAGGTGAGAGGACAGGTGTTATACTGGAGAGGAAAGGTGAGGTGAGAGGACAGGTGTTATACTGGAGAGGAAAGGTGAGAGGACAGGTGTTATACTGGAGAGGAAAGGTGAGATGAGAGGACAGGTGTTATACTGGAGAGGAAAGGTGAGAGGACAGGTGTTATACTGGAGAGGAAAGGTGAGAGGACAGGTGTTATACTGGAGAGGAAAGGTGAGAGGACAGGTGTTATACTGGAGAGGAAAGGTGAGAGGACAGGTGTTATACTGGAGAGGAAAGGTGAGAGGACAGGTGTTATACTGGAGAGGAAAGGTGAGGTGAGAGGACAGGTGTTATACTGGAGAGGAAGAGGAGGTGAGAGGACAGGTGTTATACTGGAGAGGAAAGGTGAGAGGACAGGTGTTATACTGGAGAGGAAAGGTGAGGTGAGAGGACAGGTGTTATACTGGAGAGGAAAGGTGAGAGGACAGGTGTTATACTGGAGAGGAAAGGTGAGAGGACAGGTGTTATACTGGAGAGGAGAGGTGAGGTGAGAGGACAGGTGTTATACTGGAGAGGAAAGGTGAGAGGACAGGTGTTATACTGGAGAGGAAAGGTGAGGTGAGAGGACAGGTGTTATACTGGAGAGGAAAGGTGAGAGGACAGGTGTTATACTGGAGAGGAAAGGTGAGGTGAGAGGACAGGTGTTATACTGGAGAGGAAAGGTGAGAGGACAGGTGTTATACTGGAGAGGAAAGGTGAGAGGACAGGTGTTATACTGGAGAGGAAAGGTGAGGTGAGAGGACAGGTGTTATACTGGAGAGGAAAGGTGAGAGGACAGGTGTTATACTGGAGAGGAAAGGTGAGAGGACAGGTGTTATACTGGAGAGGAAAGGTGAGGTGAGAGGACAGGTGTTATACTGGAGAGGAAAGGTGAGAGGACAGGTGTTATACTGGAGAGGAAAGGTGAGGAGAGGACAGGTGTTATACTGGAGAGGAAAGGTGAGAGGACAGGTGTTATACTGGAGAGGAAAGGTGAGAGGACAGGTGTTATACTGGAGAGGAAAGGTGTGAGAGGACAGGTGTTATACTGGAGAGGAAAGGTGAGAGGACAGGTGTTATACTGGAGAGGAAAGGTGAGAGGACAGGTGTTATACTGGAGGAAAGGTGAGGTGAGAGGACAGGTGTTATACTGGAGAGGAAAGGTGAGAGGACAGGTGTTATACTGGAGAGGAAAGGTGAGATGAGAGGACAGGTGTTATACTGGAGAGGAAAGGTGAGAGGACAGGTGTTATACTGGAGAGGAAGGTGAGGTGAGAGGACAGGTGTTATACTGGAGAGGAAAGGTGAGAGGACAGGTGTTATACTGGAGAGGAAAGGTGAGGTGAGAGGACAGGTGTTATACTGGAGAGGAAAGGTGAGAGGACAGGTGTTATACTGGAGAGGAAAGGTGAGGTGAGAGGACAGGTGTTATACTGGAGAGGAAAGGTGAGATGAGAGGACAGGTGTTATACTGGAGAGGAAAGGTGAGAGGACAGGTGTTATACTGGAGAGGAAAGGTGAGGTGAGAGGACAGGTGTTATACTGGAGAGGAAAGGTGAGAGGACAGGTGTTATACTGGAGAGGAAAGGTGAGGTGAGAGGACAGGTGTTATACTGGAGAGGAAAGGTGAGATGAGAGGACAGGTGTTATACTGGAGAGGAAAGGTGAGGTGAGAGGACAGGTGTTATACTGGAGAGGAAAGGTGAGGTGAGAGGACAGGTGTTATACTGGAGAGGAAAGGTGAGGTGAGAGGACAGGTGTTATACTGGAGAGGAAAGGTGAGAGGACAGGTGTTATACTGGAGAGGAAAGGTGAGGTGAGAGGACAGGTGTTATACTGGAGAGGAAAGGTGAGGTGAGAGGACAGGTGTTATACTGGAGAGGAAAGGTGAGAGGACAGGTGTTATACTGGAGAGGAAAGGTGAGAGGACAGGTGTTATACTGGAGAGGAAAGGTGAGAGGACAGGTGTTATACTGGAGAGGAAAGGTGAGAGGACAGGTGTTATACTGGAGAGGAAAGGTGAGAGGACAGGTGTTATACTGGAGAGGAAAGGTGAGAGGACAGGTGTTATACTGGAGAGGAAAGGTGAGAGGACAGGTGTTATACTGGGAGAGGAAAGGTGAGAGGACAGGTGTTATACTGGAGAGGAAAGGTGAGAGGACAGGTGTTATACTGGAGAGGAAAGGTGAGATGAGAGGACAGGTGTTATACTGGAGAGGAAAGGTGAGAGGACAGGTGTTATACTGGAGAGGAAAGGTGAGAGGACAGGTGTTATACTGGAGAGGAAAGGTGAGAGGACAGGTGTTATACTGGAGAGGAAAGGTGAGAGGACAGGTGTTATACTGGAGAGGAAAGGTGAGAGGACAGGTGTTATACTGGAGAGGAAAGGTGAGAGGACAGGTGTTATACTGGAGAGGAAAGGTGAGAGGACAGGTGTTATACTGGAGAGGAAAGGTGAGGTGAGAGGACAGGTGTTATACTGGAGAGGAAAGGTGAGAGGACAGGTGTTATACTGGAGAGGAAAGGTGAGAGGACAGGTGTTATACTGGAGAGGAAAGGTGAGAGGACAGGTGTTATACTGGAGAGGAAAGGTGAGGTGAGAGGACAGGTGTTATACTGGAGAGGAAAGGTGAGAGGACAGGTGTTATACTGGAGAGGAAAGGTGAGGTGAGAGGACAGGTGTTATACTGGAGAGGAAAGGTGAGAGGACAGGTGTTATACTGGAGAGGAAAGGTGAGGTGAGAGGACAGGTGTTATACTGGAGAGGAAATGTGAGAGGACAGGACAGGTGTTATACTGGAGAGGAAATGTGAGAGGACAGGTGTTATACTGGAGAGGAAAGGTGAGGTGAGAGGACAGGTGTTATACTGGAGAGGAAATGTGAGAGGACAGGACAGGTGTTATACTGGAGAGGAAATGTGAGAGGACAGGTGTTATACTGGAGAGGAAAGGTGAGGTGAGAGGACAGGTGTTATACTGGAGAGGAGAGGTGAGGTGAGAGGACAGGTGTTATACTGGAGAGGAAAGGTGAGAGGACAGGTGTTATACTGGAGAGGAAAGGTGAGAGGACAGGTGTTATACTGGAGAGGAAAGGTGAGGTGAGAGGACAGGTGTTATACTGGAGAGGAAAGGTGAGAGGACAGGTGTTATACTGGAGAGGAAAGGTGAGGTGAGAGGACAGGTGTTATACTGGAGAGGAAAGGTGAGAGGACAGGTGTTATACTGGAGAGGAAAGGTGAGAGGACAGGTGTTATACTGGAGAGGAAAGGTGAGAGGACAGGTGTTATACTGGAGAGGAAAGGTGAGAGGACAGGTGTTATACTGGAGAGGAAAGGTGAGGTGAGAGGACAGGTGTTATACTGGAGAGGAAAGGTGAGAGGACAGGTGTTATACTGGAGAGGAAAGGTGAGAGGACAGGTGTTATACTGGAGAGGAAAGGTGAGAGGACAGGTGTTATACTGGAGAGGAAAGGTGAGAGGACAGGTGTTATACTGGAGAGGAAAGGTGAGAGGACAGGTGTTATACTGGAGAGGAAAGGTGAGGTGAGAGGACAGGTGTTATACTGGAGAGGAAAGGTGAGAGGACAGGTGTTATACTGGAGAGGAAAGGTGAGAGGACAGGTGTTATACTGGAGAGGAAAGGTGAGATGAGAGGACAGGTATTATACTGGAGAGGAAAGGTGAGAGGACAGGTGTTATACTGGAGAGGAAAGGTGAGAGGACAGGTATTATACTGGAGAGGAAAGGTGAGAGGACAGGTGTTATACTGGAGAGGAAAGGTGAGGTGAGAGGACAGGTGTTATACTGGAGAGGAAAGGTGAGAGGACAGGTGTTATACTGGAGAGGAAAGGTGAGAGGACAGGTGTTATACTGGAGAGGAAAGGTGAGAGGACAGGTGTTATACTGGAGAGGAAAGGTGAGGTGAGAGGACAGGTAAAGTTCTAGAATGAAGGTCATGTTCTAGAATGAAGATCAGGTACCAGATTAAAGGTCATATTCTAGAATGAAGGTCAGGTTCTAGAATAAAGATCCAATTCTAGAATGGTCAGGTTCTAGAATAAAGATCAAGTTCTAGAATGACGGTCAGGTCCTAGAATAAAGATCAAGTTCTAGAATGAAAGTCAGGTTCTAGAATAAGGATCAATTTCTAGAATGAAGGACCAGGTTCTAGAATAAAGACCAAGTTCTAGAAAGAAGGTCAGGTTCTAGAATAAAGGTCAAGTTCTAGAATGAAGGTCAGGTTCTGGAATAAAGATCACGTTATAGAAAGAAGGTCAGGTTCTAGAATAAAGATCAAGTTCTAGAATGAAAGTAAAGTTGTAGAATAAAGATCAATTTGTAGAATGGAGGTCAAGTTGTAGAATAAAGGTCAAGTTGTGGAATAAGAATGCTGAGCTATAATGGTACTCACAGTCCCACTGCTCCCCTGCAGTCCTTCTGTGGAGGGAAACACAGTGTGTTAGCTACAGCAGCAGCGTCTACGCTAACCTGGTTCACACAGCAACAGGAATCTGGGTGATGTCATCGTACCTGTCACCGAGGGTGAGTAGGTGTTCTGGTTGCTAAGCAATGAGTCAGACCCCGCCTCCTCCCCTGATCTCCTTGACGAGGCCATGGAGCCGTTCACCTGACAGGCAACCAATAAGGAACCAAGAGCATCAGAACCATTCAATCAATCAACCAATAAGGAACCAAGAGCATCAGAACCATTCAATCAATCAACCAAGAGCATCAGAACCATTCAATCAATCAACCAATAAGGAACCAAGAGCATCAGAACCATTCAATCAATCAACCAATAAGGAACCAAGAGCATCAGAACCATTCAATCAATCAACCAATAAATGAATGAGAGTGGGTGTGGCTCCACACCTGTGTATTGCTGGGCATATCTAACGGACGTGGTTGCAGGTGTGTCTGGGTGAGTTCCGTCACGATGGTCGTCGTGACAACACAGTTCCTCCCTCCAATCAGGGCGCTGACGGCCGACACCTGTGTCTTCTGATTGGCTCCAAGGTGTTCAGTAGGCGGGGGGGATTGAAGGGGAGAGGAAGGGGGGGAGGACGGGAGAGTCTCTCCATTCACCCTCACCAAGCCATCTACCTGTAGACAGAGTGATGAGAGAGGTTACCTCACCAAGCCATCTACCTGTAGGCAGAGTGATGAGAGAGGTTACCTCACCAAGCCATCTACCTGTAGACAGAGTGATGAGAGAGGTTACCTCACCAAGCCATCTACCTGTAGACAGAGTGATGAGAGGTTACCTCACCAAGCCATCTACCTGTAGACAGAGTGATGAGAGGTTACCTCACCAAGCCATCTACCTGTAGACAGAGTGATGAGAGAGGTTACCTCACCAAGCCATCTACCTGTAGACAGAGTGATGAGAGGTTACCTCACCAAGCCATCTACCTGTAGACAGAGTGATGAGAGGTTACCTCACCAAGCCATCTACCTGTAGACAGAGTGATGAGGGGTTACATCACCAAGCCATCTACCTGTAGACAGAGTGATGAGAGAGGTTACCTCACCAAGCCATCTACCTGTAGACAGAGTGATGAGAGAGGTTACCTCACCAAGCCATCTACCTGTAGGCAGAGTGATGAGAGAGGTTACCTCACCAAGCCATCTACCTGTAGACAGAGTGATGAGAGAGGTTACCTCACCAAGCCATCTACCTGTAGACAGAGTGATGAGAGGTTACCTCACCAAGCCATCTACCTGTAGACAGAGTGATGAGAGGTTACATCACCAAGCCATCTACCTGTAGACAGAGTGATGAGAAAGGTTACCTCACCAAGCCATCTACCTGTAGACAGAGTGATGAGAGAGGTTACCTCACCAAGCCATCTACCTGTAGACAGAGTGATGAGAGGTTACCTCACCAAGCCATCTACCTGTAGACAGAGTGATGAGAGGTTACCTCACCAAGCCATCTACCTGTAGACAGAGTGATGAGAGAGGTTACCTCACCAAGCCATCTACCTGTAGGCAGAGTGATGAGAGAGGTTACCTCACCAAGCCATCTACCTGTAGACAGAGTGATGAGAGAGGTTACCTCACCAAGCCATCTACCTGTAGACAGAGTGATGAGAGGTTACCTCACCAAGCCATCTACCTGTAGACAGAGTGATGAGAGGTTACATCACCAAGCCATCTACCTGTAGACAGAGTGATGAGAAAGGTTACCTCACCAAGCCATCTACCTGTAGACAGAGTGATGAGAGAGGTTACCTCACCAAGCCATCTACCTGTAGACAGAGTGATGAGAGAGGTTACCTCACCAAGCCATCTACCTGTAGACAGAGTGATGAGAGAGGTTACCTCATCAAAGCCATCTACCTGTAGACAGAGTGATGAGAGGTTACCTCACCAAGCCATCTACCTGTAGACAGAGTGATGAGAGGTTACCTCACCAAGCCATCTACCTGTAGACAGAGTGATGAGAGGTTACCTCACCAAGCCATCTACCTGTAGACAGAGTGATGAGAGGTTACCTCACCAAGCCATCTACCTGTAGACAGAGTGATGAGAGGTTACCTCACCAAGCCATCTACCTGTAGACAGAGTGATGAGAGGTTACCTCACCAAGCCATCTACCTGTAGACAGAGTGATGAGAGGTTACCTCACCAAGCCATCTACCTGTAGACAGAGTGATGAGAGGTTACCTCACCAAGCCATCTACCTGTAGACAGAGTGATGAGAGGTTACCTCACCAAGCCATCTACCTGTAGACAGAGTGATGAGAGGTTACCTCACCAAGCCATCTACCTGTAGACAGAGTGATGAGAGGTTACCTCACCAAGCCATCTACCTGTAGACAGAGTGATGAGAGGTTACCTCACCAAGCCATCTACCTGTAGACAGAGTGATGAGAGGTTACCTCACCAAGCCATCTACCTGTAGACAGAGTGATGAGAGGTTACCTCACCAAGCCATCTACCTGTAGACAGAGTGATGAGAGAGGTTACCTCACCAAGCCATCTACCTGTAGACAGAGTGATGAGAGGTTACCTCACCAAGCCATCTACCTGTAGACAGAGTGATGAGAGGTTACCTCACCAAGCCATCTACCTGTAGACAGAGTGATGAGAGGTTACCTCACCAAGCCATCTACCTGTAGACAGAGTGATGAGAGGTTACCTCACCAAGCCATCTACCTGTAGACAGAGTGATGAGAGAGGTTACCTCACCAAGCCATCTACCTGTAGACAGAGTGATGAGAGGTTACCTCACCAAGCCATCTACCTGTAGACAGAGTGATGAGAGGTTACCTCACCAAGCCATCTACCTGTAGACAGAGTGATGAGAGGTTACCTCACCAAGCCATCTACCTGTAGACAGAGTGATGAGAGAGGTTACCTCACCAAGCCATCTACCTGTAGACAGAGTGATGAGAGGTTACCTCACCAAGCCATCTACCTGTAGACAGAGTGATGAGAGGTTACCTCACCAAGCCATCTACCTGTAGACAGAGTGATGAGAGGTTACATCACCAAGCCATCTACCTGTAGACAGAGTGATGAGAGGTTACCTCACCAAGCCATCTACCTGTAGACAGAGTGATGAGGGTTACATCACCAAGCCATCTACCTGTAGACAGAGTGATGAGAGGTTACATCACCAAGCCATCTACCTGTAGACAGAGTGATGAGAGGTTACATCACCAAGCCATCTACCTGTAGACAGAGTGATGAGGGGTTACATCACCAAGCCATCTACCTGTAGACAGAGTGATGAGAGAGGTTACCTCACCAAGCCATCTACCTGTAGACAGAGTGATGAGAGGTTACCTCACCAAGCCATCTACCTGTAGACAGAGTGATGAGAGGTTACCTCACCAAGCCATCTACCTGTAGACAGAGTGATGAGAGGTTACCTCACCAAGCCATCTACCTGTAGACAGAGTGATGAGGGGTTACATCACCAAGCCATCTACCTGTAGACAGAGTGATGAGAGAGGTTACATCACCAAGCCATCTACCTGTAGACAGAGTGATGAGAGGTTACCTCACCAAGCCATCTACCTGTAGACAGAGTGATGAGGGGTTACATCACCAAGCCATCTACCTGTAGACAGAGTGATGAGAGAGGTTACCTCACCAAGCCATCTACCTGTAGACAGAGTGATGAGAGGTTACCTCACCAAGCCATCTACCTGTAGACAGAGTGATGAGGGGTTACCTCACCAAGCCATCTACCTGTAGACAGAGTGATGAGAGGTTACCTCACCAAGCCATCTACCTGTAGACAGAGTGATGAGAGGTTACCTCACCAAGCCATCTACCTGTAGACAGAGTGATGAGAGGTTACCTCACCAAGCCATCTACCTGTAGACAGAGTGATGAGAGGTTACCTCACCAAGCCATCTACCTGTAGACAGAGTGATGAGAGAGGTTACCTCACCAAGCCATCTACCTGTAGACAGAGTGATGAGAGGTTACCTCACCAAGCCATCTACCTGTAGACAGAGTGATGAGAGGTTACCTCACCAAGCCATCTACCTGTAGACAGAGTGATGAGAGGTTACCTCACCAAGCCATCTACCTGTAGACAGAGTGATGAGAGAGGTTACCTCACCAAGCCATCTACCTGTAGACAGAGTGATGAGAGAGGTTACCTCACCAAGCCATCTACCTGTAGACAGAGTGATGAGAGGTTACCTCACCAAGCCATCTACCTGTAGACAGAGTGATGAGAGAGGTTACCTCACCAAGCCATCTACCTGTAGACAGAGTGATGAGAGGTTACCTCACCAAGCCATCTACCTGTAGACAGAGTGATGAGAGGTTACCTCACCAAGCCATCTACCTGTAGACAGAGTGATGAGAGAGGTTACCTCACCAAGCCATCTACCTGTAGACAGAGTGATGAGAGAGGTTACCTCACCAAGCCATCTACCTGTAGACAGAGTGATGAGAGAGGTTACCTCACCAAGCCATCTACCTGTAGACAGAGTGATGAGAGAGGTTACCTCACCAAGCCATCTACCTGTAGACAGAGTGATGAGAGAGGTTACCTCACCAAGCCATCTACCTGTAGACAGAGTGATGAGAGGGTTACCTCACCAAGCCATCTACCTGTAGACAGAGTGATGAGAGGTTACCTCACCAAGCCATCTACCTGTAGACAGAGTGATGAGAGGTTACCTCACCAAGCCATCTACCTGTAGACAGAGTGATGAGAGGTTACCTCACCAAGCCATCTACCTGTAGACAGAGTGATGAGAGAGGTTACCTCACCAAGCCATCTACCTGTAGACAGAGTGATGAGAGGTTACCTCACCAAGCCATCTACCTGTAGACAGAGTGATGAGAGGTTACCTCACCAAGCCATCTACCTGTAGACAGAGTGATGAGAGGTTACCTCACCAAGCCATCTACCTGTAGACAGAGTGATGAGAGGTTACCTCACCAAGCCATCTACCTGTAGACAGAGTGATGAGAGGTTACCTCACCAAGCCATCTACCTGTAGACAGAGTGATGAGAGAGGTTACCTCACCAAGCCATCTACCTGTAGACAGAGTGATGAGAGAGGTTACCTCACCAAGCCATCTACCTGTAGACAGAGTGATGAGAGAGGTTACCTCACCAAGCCATCTACCTGTAGACAGAGTGATGAGAGGTTACCTCACCAAGCCATCTACCTGTAGACAGAGTGATGAGAGAGGTTACCTCACCAAGCCATCTACCTGTAGACAGAGTGATGAGAGAGGTTACCTCACCAAGCCATCTACCTGTAGACAGAGTGATGAGAGAGGTTACCTCACCAAGCCATCTACCTGTAGACAGAGTGATGAGAGAGGTTACCTCACCAAGCCATCTACCTGTAGACAGAGTGATGAGAGGTTACCTCACCAAGCCATCTACCTGTAGACAGAGTGATGAGAGGTTACCTCACCAAGCCATCTACCTGTAGACAGAGTGATGAGAGGTTACCTCACCAAGCCATCTACCTGTAGACAGAGTGATGAGAGAGGTTACCTCACCAAGCCATCTACCTGTAGACAGAGTGATGAGAGGTTACCTCACCAAGCCATCTACCTGTAGACAGAGTGATGAGAGGTTACCTCACCAAGCCATCTACCTGTAGACAGAGTGATGAGAGGTTACCTCACCAAGCCATCTACCTGTAGACAGAGTGATGAGAGAGGTTACCTCACCAAGCCATCTACCTGTAGACAGAGTGATGAGAGGTTACCTCACCAAGCCATCTACCTGTAGACAGAGTGATGAGAGGTTACCTCACCAAGCCATCTACCTGTAGACAGAGTGATGAGAGGTTACCTCACCAAGCCATCTACCTGTAGACAGAGTGATGAGAGGGTTACCTCACCAAGCCATCTACCTGTAGACAGAGTGATGAGAGGTTACCTCACCAAGCCATCTACCTGTAGACAGAGTGATGAGAGGTTACCTCACCAAGCCATCTACCTGTAGACAGAGTGATGAGAGAGGTTACCTCACCAAGCCATCTACCTGTAGACAGAGTGATGAGAGGTTACCTCACCAAGCCATCTACCTGTAGACAGAGTGATGAGAGGTTACCTCACCAAGCCATCTACCTGTAGACAGAGTGATGAGAGAGGTTACCTCACCAAGCCATCTACCTGTAGACAGAGTGATGAGAGGTTACCTCACCAAGCCATCTACCTGTAGACAGAGTGATGAGAGAGGTTACCTCACCAAGCCATCTACCTGTAGACAGAGTGATGAGAGAGGTTATCTCACCAAGCCATCTACCTGTAGACAGAGTGATGAGAGAGGTTACCTCACCAAGCCATCTACCTGTAGACAGAGTGATGAGAGGTTACATCACCAAGCCATCTACCTGTAGACAGAGTGATGAGAGAGGTTACCTCACCAAGCCATCTACCTGTAGACAGAGTGATGAGAGAGGTTACCTCACCAAGCCATCTACCTGTAGACAGAGTGATGAGAGAGGTTACCTCACCAAGCCATCTACCTGTAGACAGAGTGATGAGAGAGGTTATCTCACCAAGCCATCTACCTGTAGACAGAGTGATGAGAGAGGTTACCTCACCAAGCCATCTACCTGTAGACAGAGTGATGAGAGGTTACATCACCAAGCCATCTACCTGTAGACAGAGTGATGAGAGAGGTTACCTCACCAAGCCATCTACCTGTAGACAGAGTGATGAGAGAGGTTACCTCACCAAGCCATCTACCTGTAGACAGAGTGATGAGAGAGGTTACCTCACCAAGCCATCTACCTGTAGACAGAGTGATGAGAGGTTACATCACCAAGCCATCTACCTGTAGACAGAGTGATGAGAGGTTACATCATCAAGCCATCTACCTGTAGACAGAGTGATGAGAGGCTACCTCACCAAGCCATCTACCTGTAGACAGAATGATGAGGGGTTACATCACCAAGCCATCTACCTGTAGACAGAGTGATGAGAGAGGTTACCTCACCAAGCCATCTACCTGTAGACAGAGTGATGAGGGGTTACCTCACCAAGCCATCTACCTGTAGACAGAGTGATGAGGCTGGTTACCTCACCAAGCCATCTACCTGTAGACAGAGTGATGAGAGGTTACCTCACCAAGCCATCTACCTGTAGACAGAGTGATGAGAGAGGTTACCTCACCAAGCCATCTACCTGTAGACAGAGTGATGAGAGAGGTTACCTCACCAAGCCATCTACCTGTAGACAGAGTTATGAGAGGTTACCTCACCAAGCCATCTACCTGTAGACAGAGTGATGAGAGGTTACCTCACCAAGCCATCTACCTGTAGACAGAGTGATGAGAGGTTACCTCACCAAGCCATCTACCTGTAGACAGAGTGATGAGAGGTTACCTCACCATGCCATCTACCTGTAGACAGAGTGATGAGAGGTTACCTCACCAAGCCATCTACCTGTAGACAGAGTGATGAGAGAGGTTACCTCACCAAGCCATCTACCTGTAGACAGAGTGATGAGAGAGGTTACCTCACCAAGCCATCTACCTGTAGACAGAGTGATGAGAGAGGTTACCTCACCAAGCCATCTACCTGTAGACAGAGTGATGAGAGAGGTTATCTCACCAAGCCATCTACCTGTAGACAGAGTGATGAGAGAGGTTACCTCACCAAGCCATCTACCTGTAGACAGAGTGATGAGAGGTTACATCACCAAGCCATCTACCTGTAGACAGAGTGATGAGAGAGGTTACCTCACCAAGCCATCTACCTGTAGACAGAGTGATGAGAGAGGTTACCTCACCAAGCCATCTACCTGTAGACAGAGTGATGAGAGGTTACCTCACCAAGCCATCTACCTGTAGACAGAGTGATGAGAGAGGTTACCTCACCAAGCCATCTACCTGTAGACAGAGTGATGAGAGAGGTTACCTCACCAAGCCATCTACCTGTAGACAGAGTGATGAGAGGTTACATCACCAAGCCATCTACCTGTAGACAGAGTGATGAGAGAGGTTAACTCACCAAGCCATCTACCTGTAGACAGAGTGATGAGAGAGGTTACCTCACCAAGCCATCTACCTGTAGACAGAGTGATGAGAGGTTACCTCACCAAGCCATCTACCTGTAGACAGAGTGATGAGAGGTTACCTCACCAAGCCATCTACCTGTAGACAGAGTGATGAGAGGTTACCTCACCAAGCCATCTACCTGTAGACAGAGTGATGAGAGGTTACCTCACCATGCCATCTACCTGTAGACAAAGTGATGAGAGGTTACCTCACCAAGCCATCTACCTGTAGACAGAGTGATGAGAGAGGTTACCTCACCAAGCCATCTACCTGTAGACAGAGTGATGAGAGAGGTTACCTCACCAAGCCATCTACCTGTAGACAGAGTGATGAGAGAGGTTACCTCACCAAGCCATCTACCTGTAGACAGAGTGATGAGAGAGGTTATCTCACCAAGCCATCTACCTGTAGACAGAGTGATGAGAGAGGTTACCTCACTTAGCCATCTACCTGTAGACAGAGTGATGAGAGGTTACATCACCAAGCCATCTACCTGTAGACAGAGTGATGAGAGAGGTTACCTCACCAAGCCATCTACCTGTAGACAGAGTGATGAGAGAGGTTACCTCACCAAGCCATCTACCTGTAGACAGAGTGATGAGAGAGGTTACCTCACCAAGCCATCTACCTGTAGACAGAGTGATGAGAGAGGTTACCTCACCAAGCCATCTACCTGTAGACAGAGTGATGAGAGGTTACATCACCAAGCCATCTACCTGTAGACAGAGTGATGAGAGAGGTTACCTCACCAAGCCATCTACCTGTAGACAGAGTGATGAGAGAGGTTACCTCACCAAGCCATCTACCTGTAGACAGAGTGATGAGAGAGGTTACCTCACCAAGCCATCTACCTGTAGACAGAGTGATGAGAGGTTACATCACCAAGCCATCTACCTGTAGACAGAGTGATGAGAGAGGTTAACTCACCAAGCCATCTACCTGTAGACAGAGTGATGAGAGAGGTTACCTCACCAAGCCATCTACCTGTAGACAGAGTGATGAGAGGTTACCTCACCAAGCCATCTACCTGTAGACAGAGTGATGAGAGAGGTTACCTCACCAAGCCATCTACCTGTAGACAGAGTGATGAGAGGTTACCTCACCAAGCCATCTACCTGTAGACAGAGTGATGAGAGGTTACCTCACCATGCCATCTACCTGTAGACAGAGTGATGAGAGGTTACCTCACCAAGCCATCTACCTGTAGACAGAGTGATGAGAGAGGTTACCTCACCAAGCCATCTACCTGTAGACAGAGTGATGAGAGAGGTTACCTCACCAAGCCATCTACCTGTAGACAGAGTGATGAGAGAGGTTACCTCACCAAGCCATCTACCTGTAGACAGAGTGATGAGAGAGGTTATCTCACCAAGCCATCTACCTGTAGACAGAGTGATGAGAGAGGTTACCTCACCAAGCCATCTACCTGTAGACAGAGTGATGAGAGGTTACATCACCAAGCCATCTACCTGTAGACAGAGTGATGAGAGAGGTTACCTCACCAAGCCATCTACCTGTAGACAGAGTGATGAGAGAGGTTACCTCACCAAGCCATCTACCTGTAGACAGAGTGATGAGAGAGGTTACCTCACCAAGCCATCTACCTGTAGACAGAGTGATGAGAGAGGTTACCTCACCAAGCCATCTACCTGTAGACAGAGTGATGAGAGAGGTTACCTCACCAAGCCATCTACCTGTAGACAGAGTGATGAGAGGTTACCTCACCAAGCCATCTACCTGTAGACAGAGTGATGAGAGGTTACCTCACCAAGCCATCTACCTGTAGACAGAGTGATGAGAGAGGTTACCTCACCAAGCCATAAATGCACAGATTTCATTAGATTTTGGGTGATTCGGGGTATCATTAGATGGTGTGGTGTGGGGTATCATTAGATGTGGGGTGGTGTGGGGTATCATTAGATGTGGGGTGGTGTGGGGTATCATTAGATGTGGGGTGGTGTTGGGTATCATTAGATGGGGGTGGTGTGGGGTATCATTAGATGTGGGGTGGTGTGGGGTATCATTAGATGTGGGGTGGTGTTGGGTATCATTAGATGGGGTGGTGTGGGGTATCATTAGATGTGGGGTGGTGTGGGGTATCATTAGATGTGGGGTGGTGTGGGGTATCATTACATTTGGGGTGGTGTGGGGTATCATTAGATGTGGGGTGGTGTTGGGTATCATTAGATGTGGGGTGGTGTTGGGTATCATTAGATGTGGGGTGGTGTTGGGTATCATTAGATGTGGGGTGGTGTTGGGTATCATTAGATGTGGGGTGGTGTTGGGTATCATTAGATGGGGTGATGTGGGGTATCATTAGATGTGGGGTGGTGTGGGGTGTCATTAGATGTGGGGTGGTGTGGGGTATCATTAGATGTGGGATGGTGTGGGGTATCATTAGATGTGGGGTATCATCAGATGTGGGGTGGTGTGGGGTATCATTAGATGTGGGGTGGTGTTGGGTATCATTAGATGGGGGTGGTGTGGGGTATCATTAGATGGGGGTGTTGTGGGGTATCATTAGATGTGGGGTGGTGTGGGGTATCATTAGATCAAAGTCAAAGTCAAAGTCAAAGTCACCATTATTAGTCAGTTGTACAACCGAATGCCTTCAACCGAAATGTGTCTTCCGCATTTAACCCAACCCCTCTGAATCAGAGAGGTGCGAGGGCTGCCTTAATCGACTTCCACGTCTTGGCGCCCGGGAACAGTGGGTTAACTGCCTTGTTCAAGGGCAGAACGACAGATTTTTCCCTTGTCAGCTCGGGGATTCGAACTTGCAACCCTCCGGTTACAAGTCCAACGCTCTAACCACTAGGCTACCTGCCGCCAAATATTAGTCAGTTGTACAACCGAATGCCTTCAACCGAAATGTGTCTTCCGCATTTAACCCAACCCCTCTGAATCAGAGAGGTGCGGGGGGCTGCCTTAATCGACTTCCACGTCTTCGGCGCCCGGGGAACAGTGGGTTAACTGCCTTGTTCAGGGGCAGAACGACAGATTTTTTTTTTTTTTTTTTCCTTGTCAGCTCGGGGATTCGAACTTGCAACCCTCCGGTTACAAGTCCAACGCTCTAACCACTAGGCTACCTGCCGCCCCTACCGCCCCGCCCCTAGATGTGGGGTGGTGTGGGGTATCATCAGATGTGGGGTGGTGTGGGGTATCATTAGATGTGGGGTGGTGTGGGGTATCATTAGAAGGTGGGGTTGTGTGGGGTATCATTAGAAGGTGGGGTGGTGTGGGGTATCATTAGATGTGGGGTGGTGTGGGGTGTCATTAGATGTGGGGTGGTGTGGGGTATCATTAGATGTGGGGTGGTGTGGGGTATCATTAGATGTGGGGTGGTGTGGGGTATCATTAGAAGGTGGGTGGTGTGGGGTATCATTAGATGTGGGGTGGTGTGGGGTATCATTAGATGTGGGGTGGTGTGGGGTATCATTAGATGTGGGGTGGTGTGGGGTATCATTAGATGTGGGGTGGTGTGGGGTATCATTAGATGTGGGGTGGTGTGGGGTATCATTAGATGTGGGGTGGTGTGGGGTATCATTAGATGTGGGGTGGTGTGGGGTATCATTAGATGTGGGGTGGTGTGGGGTATCATTAGATGTGGGGTGGTGTGGGGTATCATTAGATGTGGGGTGGTGTGGGGTATCATTAGATGTGTGGGGGGTGGTGTGGGGTATCATTAGATGTGGGGTGGTGTGGGGTATCATTAGATGTGGGGTGGTGTGGGGTATCATTAGATGTGGGGTGGTGTGGGGTATCATTAGATGTGGGGTGGTGTGGGGTATCATTAGATGTGGGGTGGTGTGGGGTATCATTAGATGTGGGGTGGTGTGGGGTATCATTAGATGTGGGGTGGTGTGGGGTATCATTAGATGTGGGGTGGTGTGGGGTATCATTAGATGTGGGGTGGTGTGGGGTATCATTAGATGTGGGGTGGTGTGGGGTATCATTAGATGTGGGGTGGTGTGGGGTATCATTAGATGTGGGGTGGTGTGGGGTATCATTAGATGTGGGGTGGTGTGGGGTATCATTAGATGTGGGGTGGTGTGGGGTATCATTAGATGTGGGGTGGTGTGGGGTATCATTAGATGTGGGGTGGTGTGGGGTATCATTAGATGTGGGGTGGTGTGGGGTATCATTAGATGTGGGGTGGTGTGGGGTATCATTAGATGTGGGGTGGTGTGGGGTATCATTAGATGTGGGGTGGTGTGGGGTATCATTAGATGTGGGGTGGTGTGGGGTATCATTAGATGTGGGGTGGTGTGGGGTATCATTAGATGTGGGGTGGTGTGGGGTATCATTAGATGTGGGGTGGTGTGGGGTATCATTAGATGTGGGGTGGTGTTGGGTATCATTAGATGTGGGGTGGTGTTGGGTATCATTAGATGTGGGGTGGTGTTGGGTATCATTAGATGTGGGGTGGTGTTGGGTAAACCTGAACCCCTATCCCTACCTGTCCTTACCTTAGCAGGCTTGTGTCCAGGCTGTGTGTGCGGTGGCTGGCCGTAGGGCTTGGCTGTTAGGAGAGGGAGGGGCCGGGAGGGGGAGATGGGAGGGAGTGTGTGTTGACTTTGCGTGGAGTGGTTTTGTGTGTGCGTGTGTTGGGTGTGTGTGTGTTTGGTGTGTGTGACAGAGATTTGGGGTTGTTTGGGGGCTCGGGGCTCTTGCTTTGTGTCAGTCTGCCTGGCCTCTAGTCCGTTTTCAGCTTGTTCTGGGTTCTGGTCGGTCGTAGTAGTTCTAGACTCAGGGTTCTGGTCAGTACTAATGGTTCTAGACTCAAGGGTCTGGGTAGTAATTGTTCTAGACTCAGGGTTCTGGTCAGTACTAATGGTTCTAGACTCAGGGTTCTGGGTAGTAATAATGGTTCTAGACTCAGGGTTCTG
>CM059810.1:25157849-25160349 GCA_030435695.1 Brachymystax lenok tsinlingensis
TGGCGCCTTGCATTTCATCTGGTAGTGTCGGAAGTGGCGCCCTACTGCTCCCTAAGAAGTTAACCAGGTAGACCAGTTCACCTTGATTTAACCAGGTAGGCCAGTTCACCTTGATTTAACCAGGTAGGCCAGTTCACCTTGATTTAACCAGGTAGGCCAGTTCACCTTGATTTAACCAGGTAGACCAGTTCACCTTGATTTAACCAGGTAGACCAGTTCACCTTGATTTAACCAGGTAGGCCAGTTCACCTTGATTTAACCAGGTAGGCCAGTTCACCTTGATTTAACCAGGTAGACCAGTTCACCTTGATTTAACCAGGTAGACCAGTTCACCTTGATTTAACCAGGTAGGCCAGTTCACCTTGATTTAACCAGGTAGGCCAGTTCACCTTGATTTAACCAGGTAGGCTAGTTCACTTTATTTAACCAGGTAGGCCAGTTGAGAACAAGTTCTCATTTACATCTGCGACCTGGCCAAGATAAAGCAAAGCAGTTCAACACATACAACAACACAGAGTTTCACATGGAGTAAAACAAACATACAGTCAATAATACAGTAGAAAGAAAAGAAAGTATATATATAGTGTGTGCAAATGGCGTGAGGAGGTAAGGCAATAAATAGGCCAATAGTAGCGAAGTAATTACAATTTAGAAAATTAACACTGGAGTGAGAGATGTGCAGATGATGATGTGCAAGTAGAAATACTGGTGTGGAAAAGAGAAGAAAGTAAATAAAAACAATATGGGGATGAGGTAGGTAGATTGGGTGGGCTGTTTACAGATGGGCTGTGTACAGCTGCAGTGATCGGTTAGCTGCTCAGATAGCTGATGTTTAAAGTTAGTGAGGGAAATATAAGTCTCCAGCTTCAGCGATTTTTGCAATTCCTTCCAGTCATTGGCAGCAGAGAACTGGAAGGAAAGGCGGCCAAAAGAGGTGTTGGCTTTGGGGATGACCAGTGAGATACACCTGCTGGAGCGCGTGCTACGGGTTGGTGTTGTTATCGTGATCAGTGAGCTGAGATAAGGCAGAGCTTTACCTAGCATAGACTTATAGATGACCTGGAGCCAGTGAGTCTGGCGACTAATATGTAGCGAGGGTCAGCCGACTAGAGCATACAGGTTGCAGTGGTGGGTGGTATATGGGGCTTTGGTAACAAAACGGATGGCACTGTGATAGACTGCATCCAGTTTGATAAGTAGAGTGTTGGAGGCTATTTTGTAAATGACATCGCCGAAGTCGAGGATCGGTGTGTTAGGCGGAGTGAGTGAAGGATGCTTTGTTGCGAAATAGGAAGCCGATTCTAGATTTAATTTTGGATTGGAGATGTTTAATATGAGTCTGGAAGGAGAGTTTACAGTCTAGCCAGACACCTAGGTATTTGTAGTTGTCCACATATTCTAAGTCAGAACCGTCCAGAGTAGTGATGCTGGACGGGCGGGCGGGTGCAGGCAGCGAACGGTTGAAAAGCATGCATTTGGTTTTACTAGCGTTTAAGAGCAGTTGGAGGCCACGGAAGGAGTGTTGTATGACATTGAAGCTCTTTTGGAGGTTAGTTAACACAGTGTCCAAAGAAGGGCCAGAAGTATACAGAATGGTGTCGTCTGCATAGAGGTGGATCAGGGAATCACCCGCAGCAAGAGCGACATCGTTGATATATACAGAGAAAAGAGTCGGCCCAAGAATTGAACCCTGTGGAGACTCCCAGAGGTCCGGAGAACATGCCCTCCGATTTGACACACTGAACTCTATCGGAGAAGTAGTTGGTGAACCAGGCGAGGCAGTCATTTGAGAAACAAAGGCTGTTGAGTCTGCCGATAAGAATACGGTGATTGACAGAGTTGAAAGCCTTGGTCAGGTCGATGAAGATGGCTGCACAGTAATGTCTTTTATCGATGGCGGTTATGATATCGTTTAGGACCTTAAGCGTGGCTGAGGTGCACCCATGATCAGCTCGGAAACCAGATTGCATAGCGGAGAAGGTACGGTGGGATTCGAAATGGTCAATGATCTGTTTATTACTTGGCTTTCGAAGACTTTAGAAAGAGGGGGATGACCGCAGCAACTTTCCAATCTTTAGGGATCTCGGACGATACGAAAGAGAGGTTGAACAGGCTGGTAATAGGGCTTGAAACAATGGCGGCGGATAATTTAGAAAGAGAGGGTCCAGATTGTCTAGCCCAGCTGATTTGTACGGGTCCAGGTTTTGCAGCTCTTTCAGGACATCTGCTATCTGGATTTGGGTGAAGAAGAAGCTGGGGAGGCTTGGGCAAGTAGCTGCGGGGGGTGCGGAGCTGTTGGCCAGGGTTGGGGTAGCCAGGAGGAAAGCATGGCCAGCTGTAGAGAAAAGCCTATTGAAATTCTCGATTATCGTGGATTTATTAGTGGTGACAGTGTTTCCTAGCCTCAGTGCAGAGGGCAGCTGGGAGGAGGTGCTATTGTTCTCCAAGGACTTGACAGTATCCCAACACTTTTTGGAGTTAAAGCTACAGGATGCACATT
>CM059810.1:25165349-25317849 GCA_030435695.1 Brachymystax lenok tsinlingensis
TTCATTGACTACAGCTCAACGTTCAACACCATAGTGCCCTCAAAGCTCATCACTAAGCTAAGGACCCTGGGACTAAACACCTCCCTCTGCAACTGGATCCTGGACTTCTTGACAGGCCGCCCCCAGGTGGTGAGGGTAGGAAACAACACATCTGCCACGCTAATCCTCAACACTGGAGCCCCTCGGGGGGTACGTTCTCAGTCCCTTCCTGTACTCCCTGTTCACTCATGACTGCATGGTCAGGCACGACTCCAACACCATCATTACGTTTGCAAACGACACAACAGTGGTAGGCCTGATCACCGACAACGACGAGACAGCCCTGTAGGGAGGAGGTCAGAGACCTGGCCGGGTGGTGCCAGAATAAAAATCTCTCCCTCAACGTGATCATTGCATTGCTTGCTGTTTGGGGTTTTAGGCTGTGTTTCTGTACAGCACTTTGTGACATCAGCTGATGTAAGAAGGGCTTTATAAAAAAAAAAAAAGATTTATTGATGAAGACAAAAGGAGATGATTGTGGACTACAGGGAGGACCCATTCTCATCGACGGGGCTGTAGTGGAGCAGGTTGAGAGCTTCAAGTTCCTTGGTGTCCACATCACCAACAAGTTCAGGCCTTGATAGGGAGAGGAAGGGTTTCTGGAGGATAGTTCAGGCCTTGATAGGGAGAGGAAGGGTTTCTGGAGGATAATTCAGGCCTTGAAAGGGAGAGGAAGGGTTTCTGGAGGATAATTCAGGCCTTGATAGGGAGAGGAAGGGTTTCTGGAGGATAATTCAGGCCTTGATAGGGAGAGGAAGGGTTTCTGGAGGATAATTCAGGCCTTGATAGGGAGAGGAAGGGTTTCTGGAGGATAATTCAGGCCTTGATAGGGAGAGGAAGGGTTTCTGGAGGATAGTTCAGGCCTTGATAGGGAGAGGAAGGGTTTCTGGAGGATAATTCAGGCCTTGATAGGGAGAGGAAGGGTTTCTGGAGGATAATTCAGGCCTTGATAGGGAGAGGAAGGGTTTCTGGAGGATAATTCAGGCCTTGATAGGGAGAGGAAGGGTTTCTGGAGGATAATTCAGGCCTTGATAGGGAGAGGAAGGGTTTCTGGAGGATAATTCAGGCCTTGATAGGGAGAGGAAGGGTTTCTGGAGGATAATTCAGGCCTTGATAGGGAGAGGAAGGGTTTCTGGAGGATAGTTCAGGCCTTGATAGGGAGAGGAAGGGTTTCTGGAGGATAATTCAGGCCTTGATAGGGAGAGGAAGGGTTTCTGGAGGATAATTCAGGCCTTGATAGGGAGAGGAAGGGTTTCTGGAGGATAATTCAGGCCTTGATAGGGAGAGGAAGGGTTTCTGGAGGATAGTTCAGGCCTTGATAGGGAGAGGAAGGGTTTCTGGAGGATAATTCAGGCCTTGATAGGGAGAGGAAGGGTTTCTGGAGGATAATTCAGGCCTTGATAGGGAGAGGAAGGGTTTCTGGAGGAAAGTTCAGGCCTTGATAGGGAGAGGAAGGGTTTCTGGAGGAAAGTTCAGGCCTTGATAGGGAGAGGAAGGGTTTCTGGAGGATAATTCAGGCCTTGATAGGGAGAGGAAGGGTTTCTGGAGGATAATTCAGGCCTTGATAGGGAGAGGAAGGGTTTCTGGAGGATAATTCAGGCCTTGATAGGGAGAGGAAGGGTTTCTGGAGGATAATTCAGGCCTTGATAGGGAGAGGAAGGGTTTCTGGAGGATAATTCAGGCCTTGATAGGGAGAGGAAGGGTTTCTGGAGGATAATTCAGGCCTTGATAGGGAGAGGAAGGGTTTCTGGAGGATAATTCAGGCCTTGATAGGGAGAGGAAGGGTTTCTGGAGGATAATTCAGGCCTTGATAGGGAGAGGAAGGGTTTCTGGAGGATAATTCAGGCCTTGATAGGGAGAGGAAGGGTTTCTGGAGGATAATTCAGGCCTTGATAGGGAGAGGAAGGGTTTCTGGAGGATAGTTCAGGCCTTGATAGGGAGAGGAAGGGTTTCTGGAGGAAAGTTCAGGCCTTGATAGGGAGAGGAAGGGTTTCTGGAGGAAAGTTCAGGCCTTGATAGGGAGAGGAAGGGTTTCTGGAGGAAAGTTCAGGCCTTGATAGGGAGAGGAAGGGTTTCTGGAGGATAATTCAGGCCTTGAGGGAAACAAGCATTCAGATGAACAACCAAACAAGCAAAAGAGCACTTGGAAAGGAGGTGGGAACATCCTGGAGGTGGGATCCTCCTGGAGGTGGGAACATGTGTAATGTCTTGTTTGATTGAAAAACACATGTAATATGTTTATTGGTATTATCCATAAGTGTCACATCAGGAGGCACATGCACATCATTCTAAAGGATTTAAAGAGGTCACCATGGAGATGAAGCATTGTTTCAGAGACCTTTTCAATGCTGGACACACATCTCTCTACAATACTAACATGATGGTCCTAATGCTGGACACACATCTCTCTACAATACTAACATGATGGTCCTAATGCTGGACACACATCTCTCTACAATACTAACATGATGGTCCTAATGCTGGACACACATCTCTCTACAATACTAACATGATGGTCCTAATGCTGGACACACATCTCTCTACAATACTAACATGATGGTCCTAATGCTGGACACACATCTCTCTACAATACTAACATGATGGTCCTAATGCTGGACACACATCTCTCTACAATACTAACATGATGGTCCTAATGCTGGACACACATCTCTCTACAATACTAACATGATGTTCCTAATGCTGGACACACATCTCTCTACAATACTAACATGATGGTCCTAATGCTGGACACACATCTCTCCACAATACTAACATGATGGTCCTAATGCTGGACACACATCTCTCTACAATACTAACATGATGGTCCTAATGCTGGACACACATCTCTCTACAATACTAACATGATGGTCCTAATGCTGGACACACATCTCTCTACAATACTAACATGATGGTCCTAATGCTGGACACACATCTCTCCACAATACTAACATGATGGTCCTAATGCTGGACACACATCTCTCTACAATACTAACATGATGTTCCTAATGCTGGACACACATCTCTCCACAATACTAACATGATGTTCCTAATGCTGGACACACATCTCACTACAATACTAACATGATGGTCCTAATGCTGGACACACATCTCTCTACAATACTAACATGATGGTCCTAATGCTGGACACACATCTCTCTACAATACTAACATGATGGTCCTAATGCTGGACACACATCTCTCTACAATACTAACATGATGTTCCTAATGCTAACTACTGTTCCCTGAAGGAGGGAAACGACCGGCTGACAGGGAACGTAACATTATGACAATAACTACTGTTCCCTGAAGGAGGGAAAATGAGGTACAACAACTGTTCGGCCCCACGCCGCCCGGTTCTGGGTTCGGTGAAGAGCGCTACTGAATTTGAAGGAATGAATCGGTGCTTCTGGTTTATCACCTGTGGAAGGTGTGGCTTCCGGTGAGGCACGGTGTTCATTGGCCTGTCAGGTGTGATTATAATGTTCTTCAGTAGAGGGCGCTAGGGTGCAAACTCCCCCCAGCTGTGTTATGATTCGCTTCCTTCCTTCAGGGAACAGTAGTTATAGTCATAGCTTTTAATTATACATCACGCACGCACACACACACACACGCACACACACACACACACACACGCACACACAGCACACACACACACACACACACACACACACAACACAACACAACACACACAGCACACACACACACACACACAGTCTCTAACCTGAGGTCGGCTTGTATGGAGGTGTCCTGAAGGTCTCCAGGATCAAACAGCTGGGAACCTTTCAGACCTAACTCCTCACAGCCTCTGAGGAACACCGACAGGTTGTCCTGGTGGGGAGGGAGGGAGGAGGGGGGAGGGAGGGAGGGAGGGAGGGGGGAGGAGGGAAAGAGAGTAGAGGTTTAGTTTATTAGTATCATAGTAGTAGTATTGCAGTAGTAGTGTAGCCGTATAGCAGTATTAGTGTAGTAGTGCAGCAGTATTACAGTAGTATTGTAGTAGTAATACTAGTACTGCGATGGGCGTAGGGCAACAGTATTAGTGTAGTATTAGTGCAGTATTAGTGTAGTATTAGCGCAGTATTAGTGTGGTATTAGTGTAGTATTAGTGTATTAGTGTAGTATTAGTGTAGTATTAGTGCAGCAGTATTGTAGTAGTAATACTAGTACTGACCAGTCCAGCGATGGCCGTAGGTAACAGTACTAGTGTAGTATTAGTGCAGTATTAGTGCAGTATTAGTGTAGTAGTGTAGTATTAGTGTAGTATTAGTGCAGTATTAGTGTAGTAGTGTAGTAGTAGTGTAGTATTAGTGCAGTATTTGTGTAGTATTAGTGTAGTAGTAATACTAGTACTGACCAGTCCAGCGATGGGCCTAGGGCAACAGTATTAGTGTAGTAGTGTAGTATTAGTGTAGTATTAGTGCAGTAGTGTAGTAGTAGTGTAGTATTAGTGCAGTATTTGTGTAGTATTAGTGTAGTAGTAATACTAGTACTGACCAGTCCAGCGATGGGCCTAGGTAACAGTATTAGTGCAGTACTAGTGTAGTATTAGTGTAGTATTAGTGTAGTAGTAATACAGTAGTATTGTAGTAGTAAAACTAGTACTGACCACTCCATGAATGGGCGTAGGTAACAGTATTAGTGCAGTACTAGTGTAGTATTAGTGTAGTACTAGTGTAGTATTAGTGTAGTATTAGTGTAGTAGTGCAGTATTAGTGCAGTTTTAGTGTAGTATTAGTGTAGTATCAGTGTAGTATTAGTGCAGTATGTGTGCAGTAGTATTGTAGTAGTAAAACTAGTATTGGCCAGTCCAGCGATGGGTCTAGGCAACAGTATTAGTGCAGTATTTGTGTAGTATTAGTGCAGTAGTATTGTAGTAGTAAAACTAGTACTGGCCAGTCCAGCGATGGGTCTAGGCAACAGTATTAGTGCAGTATTTGTGTAGTATTAGTGCAGTAGTATTGTAGTAGTAATACTAGTACTGGCCAGTCCAGCGATGGGTCTAGGGCAACAGTATTAGTGCAGTATTTGTGTAGTATTAGTGCAGTAGTATTGTAGTAGTAAAGCTAGTACTGGCCAGTCCAGCGATGGGTCTAGGGCTAGGCAGTAATGTTATGATTTGGGGGTAGATCAGTGTGAGGCACATAGATAGACAACATACTACACTTCCACACCTCATCCCCAAAGGACAGCAGCAACCGGTTTAGGTGATGTGCTCTGGCAGGAAGCCTTGATAACTACTCAGGTGTGATCAGTCCGGGACAGAGAGGAGGCCAGAAGCCTTGATATCTACTCAGGTGTGATGGTCAATCCGGGACAGAGAGGAGGCCAGAAGCCCAAACCAATACAGTTTGGGTTTTGGACAATGTAGTTTGGGTTTTGGACAATGCAGTTTGGGTTTTGGACATATTTATTTTGTTACCATGAACATATGAATAAATTCCTTGGACTGGCCGACCAAAAGGTCAAGACAGAGCTGTCCCTGAACTCGGTTAGTCTGCTGACTCCTGAACATGTACATCCAGTACAACACCTCCTTACTGTCCCTAGAATTTCTAAGCAAACAGCTGGAGACAGGGCTTTCTCCTATAGAGCTCCATTTTAATGGAATGGTCTGCCTATCCATGTGAGAGACGCGGACTCGGTCTCAACCTTTAAGTCTTTATTGAAGACTCATCTCTTCAGTAGGTCCTATGATTGAGTGTAGTCTGGCCCAGGAGTGTGAAGGTGAACTGAAAGGCACTGGAGCGACAACCCGCCCTTGCTGTCTCTGCCTGGCTGTCTCTGCCTGGCCGGGTTCCCCTCTCTCCACTGGGATTCTCTGCCTCTAACCCTATTACAGGGGCTGAGTCACTGGCTTACTGGTGCTCTTCCATGCCGTCCCTAGGAGGGGTGCGTTGCTTGAGTGGGTTGAGTCACTGACATGATCTTCCTGTCCGGGTTGGCCCCCCCCCCTTGGGTTGTGCCGTGGCGGAGATCTTTGTGGGCTATACTCGGCCTTGTCTCAGGATGGTAAGTTGGTGGTTGAAGATATCCCTCTAGTGGTGTGGGGGCTGTGCTTCGGCAGAGTGGGTGGGGTTATATCCTGCCTGTTTGGCCCTGTCCGGGGGTATCGTCGGACGGGGCCACAGTGTCTCCCGACCCCTCCTGTCTCAGCCTCCAGTATTTATGCTGCAGTAGTTTATGTGTCGGGGGGCTAGGGTCAGTCTGTTATATCTGGAGTATTTCTCCTGTCTTCTCCGGTGTCCTGTGTGAATTTACGTATGCCCTCTTTCTTTCTCTCTTTCTCTCTTTCTTTCTTTCTTTCTTTCTCTCTCTCTGAGGACCTGAGCCCTAGGACCATGCCTCAGGACTACCTGGCCTGATGACTCCTTGCTGTCCCCAGTCCACCTGGCCATGCTGCTGCTCCAGTTTCAACTGTTCTGCCTGCGGCTATGGAACCCTGACCTGTTCACCAGACGTGCTACCTGTCCCAGACCTGCTGTTTTCAACTCTCTAGAGACAGCAGGAGCAGTAGAGATACTCTGAATGATCGGCTATGATAAGCCAACTGACATTTACTACTGAGGTGCTGACCTGTTGCACCCTCTACAACCACTGTGATTATTATTATCTGACCCTGCTGGTCATCTATGAACATTTCAACATCTTGGCCATGTTCTGTTATAATCTCCACCCAGCACAGCCAGAAGAGGACTGGCCACCCCTCACAGCCTGGTTCCTCTCTAGGTTTCTTTCTAGGTTCTGGCCTTTCTAGGGAGTTTTTCCTAGCCACCATGCTTCTACACCTGCATTGCTTGCTGTTTGGGGTTTTAGGCTGGGTTTCTGTACAGCACTCTGGGACATCAGCTGATGCAGAAAGGTGTTTCTAAATCCTAAATTATATTTAGTAGTACTGACCAGTCCAGCGATGGGCGAAGGTAGTCTGTTGATTTTCTGGACCAAACCTGGTCTGATGGAACACAGTAACCTGGAAGAGGCACACAGACAAACACTTCACTACTGTGTGTGTGTGTGTGTGTGTGTGTGTGTGTGTGTGTGTGTGTGTGTGTGTGTGTGTGTGTGTGTGTGTGTGTGTGTGTGTGTGTGTGCCTGTGTGTGTGTGTGTGTTTAAAGAGAGACAGTGGAACAGCAGAGAATTGTGGGGATTTCAAAGGCGGCAGTGAGGTCACAGACTCACTCGCAGAGCAGGATCCCGTTCTCCAGGCCGCTCCGGAAGTCCTTCTCACCGAAACTTTTTCCCGTCACCTCCTGGGGAGAACACACATCATCACGGTTCTAAAGAGGTTCTAACAAGGTTCAAACACAGTTCTAAAGAGGTTCCAGCCAGGTTCTAACAAGGTTCTAAAGAGGTTCTAGCCAGGTTCTAAACAGGTTCTAAAGAGGTTCTAACCAGGTTCTAATAACCAGGTTCTAACCAGATTCTAATAACCAGTTTCTAAAGAGGTTTTAACCAGGTTCTAAAGAGGTTCTAGCCAGGTTCTAAAGAGGTTCTAGCCAGGTTCTAAAGAGGTTCTAGCCAGGTTCTAAAGAGGTTCTAAACAGGTTCTAAAGAGGTTCTAACCAGGTTCTAACCAGGTTCTAAAGAGGTTCTAGCCAGGTTCTAAAGAGGTTATAACCAGGTTCTAAAGAGGCTCTAGCCAGGTTCTAAAGAGGGTTCAGTTGGGCCTGTAAACACACAGTCCAGTTCAAAGTGAATGATGGCAGGTCCTACTGCCTGTAAACACACAGTCCAGTTCAAAGTGAATGATGGCAGGCCCAACTGTCTATCGTCTACCAACGATAGACACTATTCTACTGACTCAACATCAGATTATTAACCCCAGTCTACCAACGATAGACACTATTCTCCTGACTCAACGTCAGATTATTAACCCCAGTCTACCAACGATAGACACTATTCTCCTGACTCAACGTCAGATTATTAACCCCAGTCTACCAACGATAGACACTATTCTCCTGACTCAACATCAGATTATTAACCCCAGTCTACCAACGATAGACACTATTCTACTGACTCAACATCAGATTATTAACCCCAGTCTACCAACGATAGACACTATTCTCCTGACTCAACGTCAGATTATTAACCCCAGTCTACCAACGATAGACACTATTCTCCTGACTCAACGTCAGATTATTAACCCCAGTCTACCAACGATAGACACTATTCTCCTGACTCAACATCAGATTATTAACCCCAGTCTACCAACGATAGACACTATTCTCCTGACTCAACATCAGATTATTAACCCCAGTCTACCAACGATAGACACTATTCTACTGACTCAACATCAGATTATTAACCCCAGTCTACCAACGATAGGCACTATTCTACTGACTCAACGTCAGATTATTAACCCCAGTCTACCAACGATAGGCACTATTCTACTGACTCAACATCAGATTATTAACCCCAGTCTACCAACGATAGACACTATTCTCCTGACTCAACGTCAGATTATTAACCCCAGTCTACCAACGATAGACACTATTCTACTGACTCAACATCAGATTATTAACCCCAGTCTACCAACGATAGACACTATTCTCCTGACTCAACATCAGATTATTAACCCCAGTCTACCAACGATAGACACTATTCTCCTGACTCAACGTCAGATTATTAACCCCAGTCTACCAACGATAGACACTATTCTCCTGACTCAACATCAGATTATTAACCCCAGTCTACCAACGATAGACACTATTCTCCTGACTCAACATCAGATTATTAACCCCAGTCTACCAACGATAGGCACTATTCTCCTGACTCAACATCAGATTATTAACCCCAGTCTACCAACGATAGACACTATTCTACTGACTCAACATCAGATTATTAACCCCAGTCTACCAACGATAGACACTATTCTCCTGACTCAACGTCAGATTATTAACCCCAGTCTACCAACGATAGACACTATTCTCCTGACTCAACATCAGATTATTAACCCCAGTCTACCAACGAACCTGGATCTGTACTGCGCCACTCGGGAGGCCCAATAAAACATTATTTCATATAATAATTTCCTATAATCTATATTAATCAAATGTATAATTATTGTACGGACTCTCTCTCCATTTAACTTTCCTGATTACACACGCATACACACACACAAATGCACACGCGCACACACAAGCACATACACACACACCCACAGAGATATTGCACAGTTGGATATCTGATCTGAAGCTATTCCAATTAATCTCTGCAAGGACAGCTGTGACATCTGGCATGTAAAACACACACACACACACACGTCAGAGGTATATCTGTTCTAGAACACACATTTCTATGTGGCCGCTGTGCCATGCGGGGGGGTGGGGCCTCGAGGAGACAAACTAACCTGAAAGGCTACTGTTGTTATGTTTCCTTGGAGACCAATGTCACACACATACACACACACACCTGTGTCTGAGGATATAAATAACATGAAAGAGAGGCAGCCTTACCAGCCATAAATAACTAGAGAGAATTAAGAAGAGAGAGAATTAAGAAGAGAGACAGAGAGAGAGAGAGAGAGAGAGAGAGAGAGAGAGAGATTGTCATCCTACAATAAACATGGTATAGAGGAGATGGACCCACTGGTTGTAACCTCTAGGTTACAGAGAGCTGGTAGCCCCATCCACCAAACTACCAGGTGTGAAACAGGGAAGAGACTCAGGGGGGTTGCTAATGTGGTATAGAGCAGAACTAACCCACTCTATTAAATTAGTCAAAACAGGAACATTTTACATCTGGATAAGGAAATTATCTCAACAGAGAAAAATGTCCTCATGTGTGCTACCTGCAGTTGATGTTGGAAGTTTACATACACTTAGGTTGGAGTCATTAAAACTCGTTTTCAACCACTCCACAAATTTCTTGTTAACAAACTATAGTTTTGGCAAGTCAGTTAGGACATCTACTTTGTGCATGACACAAGTCATTTTTCCAACAATTGTTTACAGACAGATTATTTCACTTATAATTCACTGTATCACAATTCCAGTGGGTCAGAAGTTTACATACACTAAGTTGACTGTGCCTTTAAACAGCTTGGAAAATTCCAGAAAATTATGTCATGGCTTTAGAAGCTTCTGATAGGCTAATTGACATAGTTTGAGTCAATTGGAGGTATATCTGTGGATGTATTTAAAGGCCTACCTTCAAACTCAGTGCCTCTTTGCTTGACATCATGGGAAAATCAAAAGAAATCAGCCAAGACCACAGAAAAAAATTGTAGACCTCCACAAGTCTGGTTCATCCTTGGGAGCAATTTCCAAACTTCTGAAGGTACCACTTTCAACTGTACAAACAATAGTGCGCAAGTATAAACACCATGGGACCACGCAGCCGTCATACCGCTCAGGAAGGAGACTCGTTCTGTCCCCTAGAGATGAACGTACTTTGGTGTTAAAAGTGCAAATCAATCCCGGAATAACAGCAAAGGACCTTGTGAAGATGCTGGAGGAAACAGGTACAAAAGTATCTATGTCCACAGTAAAACGAGTCCTATAGCGACAAAACCTGAAAGGCCGCTCGGTAAGGAAGAAACCACTGCTCCAAAACCGCCATAAAAAAGCCAGACTACAGTTTGCAACTGCACATGGGGACAAAGATCGTACTTTTTGGAGAAATGTCCTCTGGTCTGATGAAACAAAAATATAACTGTTTGGCCATAATGACCATCGTTATGTTTGGAGGAAAAAGGGGGAGGCTTGCAAGCCGAAGAACACCATCCCAACCGTGAAGCACGGGGGTGGCAGCATCATGTTGTGGGGGTGCTTTGCTGCAGGAGGGACTGGTGCACTTCACAAAATAGATGGCATCATTGAGGAAGGAAAATTATGTGGATATATTGAAGCAACATCTCAAGACATCAGTCAGGAAGTTAAAGCTTGGTTGCAAATGGGTCTTCCAAATGGACAATGATCCCAAGCATACTTCCAAAGTTGTAGCAAAATGGCTTAAGGACAACAAAGTCAAGGTATTGGAGTGGCCATCACAAAGCCCTGACCTCAATCCTATAGAAAATTTGTGGGCAGAACGGAAAAAGCATGTGCGAGCAAGGAGGCCTACAAACCTGACTCAGTTACACAAGCTCTGTCAGGAGGAATGGGCCAAAATTCACCCAACTTATTGTGGGAAGCTTGTGGAAGGCTACCCGAAACGTTTGACCCAAGTTAAACAATTTAAAGGCAATGCTACCAAATACTAATTGAGTGCATGTAAACTTCTGACCCACTGGGAATGTGATGAAAGAAATAAAATAAATAATTCTCTCTACTATTATTCTGACATTTCACATTCTTAAAATAAAGTGGTGATCCTAACTGACCTAAGACAGGGGAATTTTTACTAGGATTAAATGTCAGGAATTGTGAAAAACAGAATTGAAAAGTATTTGGCTAAGGTGTATGCGTGTCTGCGAAGGTGGTGATTGACAAGATACCATCCTCATCCTCATCATCATCCTCATGATCTCTGGTTGAGACTGGAAGTGTTGAGGACCTAGCTGACTTCACTCCGTCGCTGTCCACCAATCAGACGGTGGGAAAACAGGTTACCTTGTAGGTCTACTCACAATAACAAGGCCCTCCCCCCCGACACACACAGAAACGACGTGATTGGTTGTAAACAGTCGTCACAAGAGAGCCATGTGCGTGAATACTGGGTCCACGTCGTCACTGCCACGGCAACCATCCGGAATCGCCTGGCTCTCGCCTGCGGGAGGCGGCGTCCTGGTGCATGCGCTCGGGGGGGAGCCGGTTCTCCGGTGCCTTCAGAGAAACCAGACATGGCCACCGAGAGGAACGGAGAGATACTATTCTAGTAAATTCCATCCCTTACTAGCTAATATTCTCTTAGTTACACACACACACACACACACACACACACACTTCAACACGCAGCAGTAATGTCCCACATTGTGCCTTCTAGTCGAGCCGTTACCGGACACCCTGCAAGACAACAGGTGACGGGGCAATAGAACATTTATAGGTTATCCCTTCAGTCCCAGGTCTCCAGTCCAGAACTCCCCTCTGCAATAGTACATTTATAGGTTATCCCCTCAGTCCCAGGTCTCCAGTCCAGAACTCCCCTCTGCAATAGTACATTTATAGGTTATCCCCTCAGTCCCAGGTCTCCAGTCCAGAACTCCCCTCTGCAATAGTACATTTATAGGATATCCCCTCAGTCCCAGGTCTCCAGTCCAGAACTCCCCTCTGCAATAGTACATTTATAGGTTATCCCCTCAGTCCCAGGTCTCCAGTCCAGAACTCCCTACTGCAACAGAACATTTATAACCCAGGTCTCTAGAACCTCATACTGCAACAGAACATTTATAACCCCGGTCTCTAGAACCTCATACTGCAACAGAACATTTATAACCCAGGTCTCTAGAACCCACTACTGCAACAGAACATTTATAACCCCGGTCTCTAGAACTCACTACTGCAACAGAACATTTATAACCCCGGTCTCTAGAACCTCCTACTGCAACAGAACATTTATAACCCAGGTCTCTAGAACCTCATACTGCAACAGAACATTTATAACCCCGGTCTCTAGAACCTCATACTGTAACAGAACATTTATAACCCTGGTCTCTAGAACCTCATACTGCAACAGAACATTTATAACCGCGGTAATAACCCCTGTTTATATACACACACATCTCACCTCGATCCATTTCTGCGCCTCTCTGAACGCAGGTTCGGGATGTCTCGGTTCGTCCCGGGGAAGGTGAGATTCCTCGCGCTCAGCCCCGGTGCTGGCCATCTCTGATAACGACTTCAGTAGGCCACGGTGTGTTCGTGGGGTTTAAATATCCTGTCTCCGTTAAGTTAAGCTCCGTAATGTCGTCCCTTAATTCCTACCGGACAGCTGAGCTTGTTATTGTTATTCCGCCGGTTAAGGCACACGGAGGGCCCGTATCTGTTATATCCGTTATTCTCCCAGGTTTCTCCGTGACTCGGTGTGAGCGTCTCCCGGTTGGGCTGTAGAGGAAAGTGAGCTATCCTGACTCCACACACTGCAACACGAACCAACCGGGCACTAAAAATAACCCTCCAACCGGCCAGGCGCGAGACAGACGCCCAGCAGCCGGTGCTGCTGCCCGCAGGACAGGGAGGATAGAAGAATGTTGGAGGGGGGGTTGGGGCGGTGTGTGTGTCTGTGTGTGTCTGTGTCTGTGTGTGTGTCTGTGTCTGTGTGTGTGTCTGTGTGTGTGTGTGTCTGAGTGTGTGTTTTATAAAAGGTGGCGCTATTATTCCGGTCAGCTGGCGAGGCTCGGTGACGCTGCTGCCACCGCGCTGATTCACCGCGTCTGTAACCAAGGCGACGCGCTGCCGCATGCCAGCTCTGATCTGGGAAAATACCCTCTGTTTAAAAAAATATCTTTATTAAATATGTTTTTTTGTATTTTTTTAATCGATATTACAAAACATAATAGATTAATTCGTATAAATACAGAATACAAAATATTGGGATGAAAGAGTACTGAAATATCCTACTAAAGTAGAAGTTACTTTAACATTTTACTCAAGTAAAATAGTACTCTGAAAAGCTGCTCAATTACAGTAATGAGAGTAGTAAATAATGACTTTACATCTCCACACAGAGAGACAGTAATCAGTCATGTATATATAGAGTTATATAGAGTATAGTATATATATATATACAGATAGAGACAGTAATCAGTAATGTATATATATAGTTATATAGAGTATAGTATATATATCCATATACAGATAGAGACAGTAATCAGTAATGTATATATATAGTGTTATATAGAGTATAGTATATATATATATACAGATAGAGACAGTAATCAGTAATGAGTAGCGGAGACGTGTGTAGTTTGGTTGTTTATTGGCAGTCAGCAGCACAGGAAGATGCAGAAAGGCAAAGCACAGCCAACAACATCCTAACGACGTCACCCTGACAACGTCACAACGTCACCCAGACAACGTCACAACGTCACCCAGACAACGTCACCCTGACAACGTCACAACGTCACCCAGACAACGTCACCCAGACATTGTAGTCCGACTTTGTAACAGCTGTTAGAAACAGAGCAGAGAGCTGAGGAGTCAGGCAGCAGAAAAACAGGAAGCCTTAAATCACTGACGCCTCACAGGCTGCGGCTCAAACAGCTCCCTATTCCCTATTCCCATGTAGTGCCCTACTTTCTCAGTGGCGATCGGACTTAGAAAAGTAAATAAAACAGAGTTCAGCAGACAGAAGGGACAGCAGTAGTGACATCAACGTAACACACATCAGGCTTGTGCAAACTACTATCTACGCATGTGTGCTGCGGTGTGTGTGTGTGTGTGTGTGTGTGTGTGGGGAGAGTGCAAACTGTATGTTTCAGTGCATACCGGGTGTGTGTGTGTGTGTGTGTGTGTCCAGGGTCTCTAGGTATGACAGAGGGCTACAGCAGAGAAGCGGACCTCTCCTTCTGCTCTCTCCACAAAACCCCGACACACCCTGGCTGCATCCTGGGGAGAGAGAGAGATGAGAGAGAATATGAATGCACTAACTGTGGCTCTGGAGCGCCAGCTAAATTACTCAAATATTTAGCAGATGTTATTGAGGGTGTAGCGAAATGCTAGACTATCAGTTACCAGCAAATGCTGGACGAACACCCCAGCACATAAACCTCTGGTCAAGTAAACAGGATACACTGGCAAGACGCCGTTCGCTCCCGGGCAAGACGCCGTTCGCTCCCCGGCAAGACGCCGTTCGCTCCCCGGCAAGACGCCGTTCGCTCCCCGGGCAAGACGCCGTTCGCTCCCCGGCAAGACGCCGTTCGCTCCCCGGGCAAGACGCCGTTCGCTCATTGGCAAGACGTCTGGCTGATGTATGTAGATTGTCTATATACTCCATTCTACATGGTTTAGATGTTGGCTGGGCGTCAACATTATATTCTGACGTCTCGGGGACATCTTCCCAATGTACCAATGCTACATATTCCTGAAGCTTTCTACAAGCTTCCCCTGCATAGCTCTACAGGCCTGCTAGCTAGCCGTTTAGCTTCCCTCATCTCCAAGTTGGCTAAACACAGCAAGCTAGCTAGCCTTTTAGCTTCCCAGATCTCTATGTGAAATAATCAGACTCATAATTAAATAATATGCCATGGCAGATATCCTTATATACTGGCCAGCGTAGCCGACAACATTATCCCAGGTTAACATACTGCTTGAATGTATTCACATTGCAGCTGTTTTTACCCAATAGCCTGGAATCACCAGTTATACTTCTAAACAAAAACACATTTTTCTGGAAGGATTCTAATAAGGCTTCAACGTTGTTTTGGTTGTTATATTGTTTGAACATTTGTTGAGATTATATTTGCTGATCAATGTAAAAAAAAATGCCTAAGTCTATAGATCAGACCAAGGAACCGATCAGGTATGGAGCCTAGTGGTTAGAGCGTTGGGCCAGTAACCGAAAGGTTGCTAGATCGAATCCCCCGAGCTGACGAGGTAAAGATCTGTCGCTCTGCGCCCCTGAACAAGGCAGGTAAACCCACTGTTCCCCGGTAGGCCGTCATTGAAAATAAGAATTAGTTCTTAACGGACTTGCCCAGGTAAAATAAAGGTTAATTCAAAAATAATATATAAGCATCACTGCCTCCTCACTGTCCCCACGGCAACGGCAGGGATGATATGGCACGTTCCAGTTGCCATGTGGCGCGGGAGTACGTCGAACGGCGGACCACAAGGGTGAGTCTTCATAGGGAATAAAAAATCTGCCTTTACACAGTTCCGTACGTCGGCTGAAGGTGCACATGTCCACTGGGATTAGATGAACGGTAGAGGAACGTACCTCGATGAAGGAGTCATCCTTGGTGGTTCCATGGTTCACCGGTCCCTCCATCCTACCATCTACACAACAAAATCACAGAGAGAGAGAGAGTGTGTAAATACACACCTGGGGAGCTGGGTGGAACACTGGGACTCTGCCACACACACACACACACACTCACCCAGCTCATAAAGCTGTCCTTTCACATTGATGAAGGTGATAAAATGGAAGCTCACGCCATCTGCCTCCACCTGAAAGAGAGATTTAGAGAGAGAAAGAGGGAGTTAGAGAAGCTTGGAGAGTTAGAGGCTGAGAGAGAGAGGCTGAGAGTTAGAGAAGGTTGGAGAGAGAGAGGGTGAGAGAGAGGCTGAGAGTTAGAGAAGGTTGGAGAGAGAGGGTGAGAGAGAGGGTGAGAGAGAGGGTGAGAGAGAGGGTGAGAGAGAGTTAAAGAATGTTGGAGAGAGAGGGGGTGAGCGAGAGTAAGAGAGTTAGAGAGAGGGTGAGAGAGTAAGAGAGAGTTGTGCATTATGTGTGCTCATATAATGCAAAAGTAAGAGAGAGTATAAAAGATGAAATTATACATTATAAGTAACATCTGAGGTAGTCCTTATTTTGCATTATGTGTTCTCACCCTGCACTGGCCCTGTGCTGCCACTTCATCATGAGCCTCTCTGATGGCCTGCAAGAGACAGCAATATATACATTTAAACAGAGATTGATTCATACATCTACACTAAATGAAGACATACAGGTATCTACATTAAACATACAGCGCATTCGGAAAGTATTCAGACCCCTTGACTTTTTTTTTGCTTGAGAGGATCTGCAGAGAAGAACGGGAGAAACTCCCCAAATACAGGTGTGCCAAGCTTGTAGCGTCATACCCAAGAAGACCTCAAGGCTGTAATCGTTGCTAAAGGTGCTTCAACAAAGTACTGAGTAAAGGGACTGAAAACTTACGTAAATGTCATTTCAGTTTATTTTTTATAAAATGAGCAACAATGTCTAAACTTGTTTTTTGCCTTGTCATTATGGGGTATTGTGTTTAGATTGATGTGGAAAAAAACTATTAAATCTATTTTATAATAAAGACTAAACGTAACAAAATCAAGAGGTCAGAATACCTGTACGTAGACCTATACAGGCATCTACACATCTACATTAAAACATGTGTAGACCTATACAGGTATATACATTAAACATATGAATATATAATAAACATGTATAGACAAATATCTCCACCTGTACACTGAGTATTAAGAACAGCCCTCGCTGTGTCCCTCAGAACAGCTTCAGTTCGTCAGGACTCTACAAGGTGTCAATGCGTCCCACAGGGATGCTGGCCCATGTTGACTCCAATGCTTCCCACAGTTGTGTCAAGTTGGCTGGATGTCCTTTGGGTGGTGGACCATTCTTGATCCACACGGGAAACTGTTGAGCGTGGAAAAACCCAGCAGCGTTGCAGTTCTTGACTCAAACCGGTGCGCCCGGCACCTCCTACCGTACCCTGTTCAAAAGCACTTCAATCGTTTGCCTTGTCTATTCACCCTCTAAAATGGCACGCATACACAATCCATGTCTCAATTGTCTCAAGGCTTAAAAATCCTTCTTTAACCTGTCTTCTCCCCTTCATCTAGACGGACTGAAGTGGATTTAACAGGTGACATCAATAAGGGATCATAGCTTTCACTTTGATCAATCGGTCATGGAAAGAGCTGTTCTTAATGTTTTGTACACAGTGAACATTAAAGCATATTCATAAATATATCTACACTAAAAACATACATATCTACAAATTAAACATGTACCTATCTACACATATATTAACCTATATAATGTGTATATAAACATGACGTATTCCTATATGTTACAACACCATATTGATCTGTGAAGCCATGTATCTCAGAACCCAGTAGCTCTCTGCTGTCCTCTAGTGGCCAAGATGACAACTGCAGCTTCATGTCTGATTCTTATTTATTTGTATTTATTTTACCAGGTAAGTTGACTGAGAACACGTTCACATTTATAGCAACGACCTGGGGAATAGTTACAGGGGAGAGGAGGGGGATGAATGAGCCAATTGTAAGCTGGGGATGATTAGGTGACCGTGATGGTATGAGGGACAGCTTTAGGAATTTAGCCAGGACACAGTGGTTAACACCCCTACTCTTACGATAAGTGCCATGGGATCTTTAGTGACCTCAGAGAGTCAGGAGACCCGTTTAACATCCCATCTGAAAGACGGCACCCTACACAGGGCAATGTCCCCAATCACTGCCCTGGGGGATTGGGATATTGTTTTAGACCTGAGGAAAAAGTGCCTCCAACTGGCCCTCCAACATCACTGATGTGATGCTCGACTTGCAAAAAAACCGGTTTGAATGTTCCAGCGGCAAGATTCAAAAACCCTGTGTATGTTTTCTTTCACTTTTCGCCTAAAATGTCCCAGATCTAACAGCCCGTCGCTCAGGACCTGAAGCAACGACCTGCATCTTCTGGATACCATTTGAAAGGAAACACTTTGAAGTTTGTGGAAATGTGTAATGAATGTAGGAGAATATAACACATTAGATCTGGTAGAATATAATACAAACAAAAAACAACATTTTTTTTGTACCATCATCTTTGAAATGCAAGAGAAAGGCCATGATGTATTATTCCAGACAAGGCAACATTTAGATTTTGGCCACTAGATGGCAGCAGTGTATGTGCAAAGTTCTAGACTGATTCAATGAACCATTGCATTTCTGTTAAAAATAAATTGTATCATCAGGACTGCCCAAATGTGCCGAATTGGTTTATTAATACATTTTCAAGTTTGTAACTGTGCACTCTCCTCAAACAATAGCATGGTATTATTTCACTGTAATAGCTACTGTACATTGGACAGTGCAGTTAGATTAACAAGAATTTAAGCTTTCTGCCAATATCAGATATGTCTATGTCCTGGGAAATTCTTGTTACTTACAACCTCATGCTAATCGCATTAGCCTACGTTAGCTCAACCATCCCGCGGGGGACCCACTGATCCTGTAGAGGTAAACTAAAGTTTAAATTTAAGTTAAAGTTGAAATATGTAACATTTTGGGGCGACCGGACCAAATTCACATTGAAATGAGTTACATATCTGTCATTCTCATTGAAAGCAAGTCTAAGAAGCGGTAGAAATGTTCTATGTGCACTATTTCTATGCTTGCCGTTCTTAAGTTTTGTTTTTGCGTCTTTTACTTTCCGTTTTGTGCGCTAGCTTCAGACAGCTGGAAATAAAATATTTGGGGTTATTGACAAGACATTTCACAGCGGTTTAGATGGTACAATCATTCTCTACAACAAAAAACCTGCTTGTTTTGACACATAAATTGAAATTAGGCAAACTATTAGAATTTTAACAACCGGGAAATCTCGGAGCGATTTCTGCATGTCGCACCTTTAAGGTTCAACTTCTGTTTACTCCGTGTGGTTAAATTACGGTCTGGAAAAGACTTAAGTGTCTAGCACTGGGACTGAACCCTGGAGGACGTAAAAGGACAGTTTTCCCCAGAAAACTAGCAGTATTTCAGTCTTCTCCATGTATCAGTGTGGATAAAAGGTCACGTTTTGGGGTACACTGGCATCTCTCATTCTTGCATTGAGGTACGTTTGGTCTTGAGCCGCATCTTCACGATGTCCTGATCAACAGCAGGTGTCCAGTAAGGCGGGAATCTTCTGGCTACTAGCTAGCTAACTACACACTGTTTGGCTAAGTGAATTAAAATGTTATCAGCTAGCTAACTTCCTATTAACTAGCTATCTTGATGTATTCATTGTAAATAAAAAAAAGTCTCCGAATGCATTTGTAGATAACAGGATACTGGACAGGACAGGAGAGCGGAGGCTACTGGACAGGACAGGAGAGCGGAGGCTACTGGACAGGAGAGCGGAGGCTACTGGACAGGAGAGCGGAGGCTACTGGACAGGAGACGTCATATTGAGGGAGAACATCATGAAAAGATTCTCCAGTTCCTGTCTATAGAGGGGGAAACTTTGAGGACAGAGAGATAATAGCAACATCATACGTACATTTGTTTATCCCATGTGTAACTGTTGTTTGTGTCGCACTGTTTTGCTTTATCTTGGCCAAGTCGCAGTTGTAAATGAGAACATGTTTCTTTGTGATGTTCTGTCCTCAGATATGGAAAGCTGTGAAAGCCCGTTTCTTTGTGATGTTTTGTCCTCAGATATGGAAAGCTGTGAAAGCCTGTTTGCAGATGAAGAGAGGTCCCAATGAATGTCCCAGAAGACTAAGGGTATATCCTGTATGCCCTGGGTTAAATGTGTAGGCCTACCTACACTACACAGCCAACAGTATGTGGACACCTGCTCATCGAACATCTCATCCCAGAAACATGAACCTCATTGTGGCTAGCTACTTCTTGTCCCTCGTGCTAGCCTTCACAGACAAATATCATCCCAGAAACATCAAAACATGTTGCTATGGCAGCACTGTCACTGCAGCTTCTGCTCATCTTGAAATAACAGAAACGCTGTGGAAAGTATGCTGCGAACATTCTTAAAATGTTTCGTCACCTGTTTTGTTGACATGTTTCGGCTTCACGGTTGCTCTTACGGCACTAACCTGGTGAGCACCAAACAAGGTATTTGATTGGTTTTGACGTGTTGTGAGGGCGTGACTGATTTACACCGGGTTCCAACCCCTCTTTAGTGGATCTTCCAAGGCTTCCAGTTTTAAGGAAGCCTGGTTCGCCACGAGGCCAGACATGAAGTGTCACCCAATAATATCTACTTTCTCCTGAAGTATGCACTCGTTCACTACAAATCTAGGGTTAGTAGAGAAGCCATTGGCTAGAGGGAGGTTCCCCCTCTAGTCCTACTAGAGGGAGGTTCCCCCTAGTCCTACTAGAGGGAGGTTCCCGCCTAGTCCTACTAGAGGGAGGTTCCCGCCTAGTCCTACTAGAGGGAGGTTCCCCCCTAGTCCTACTAGAGGGAGGTTCCCCCCTAGTCCTACTAGAGGGAGGTTCCCACCCTAGTCCTACTAGAGGGAGGTTCCCACCCTAGTCCTACTAGAGGGAGGTTCCCACCCTAGTCCTACTAGAGGGAGGTTCCCCCCTAGTCCTACTAGAGGAAGGTTCCACCATAGAACAAGTACACACTTTGGGAGGAAGGAGCGGTAATTGGAACATAGCCAAAGTGTGTGCATGAGTGTATTATTGTGTATGTGTTACCTGGTTGTTCTCCAGGTGTGTGGCTCGCTGGGCGGGGGTCATGTTAGCCGTCTCATCTAGAAAATTCTTCAGAGCAGAGTCACCATCTGACACAGAGACAGCACTGTTACACACACACACACACACTGGTCGTGTCTGGAATCTGGCTTCCCTGCTACTTAGTAAAACTACATACTGTGTACTAATCATACTACATACTATTTAGAACGTAGTGTTTAGTATAAATATATGCAGTAACCAACACATCAACATCCTACCCTCATCCATACTGAGAAGGCTTCATCTAATGAGCAATTGTGTTTGTTGAAAGTCAGTCCTCTGATCTGATTATGATAAGACCAGTCTCTTCCTCAATAGAGTTCAGTGAATTCTACTAGATAAAGACCAGTCTCTTCCTCAATAGAGTTCAGTGAATTCTACTAGATAAAGACCAGTCTCTTCCTCAATAGAGTTCAATGAATTCTACTAGATAAAGACCAGTCTCTTCCTCAAGAGTTCAGTGAATTCTACTAGATAAAGACCAGTCTCTTCCTCAATAGAGTTCAGTGAATTCTACTAGATAAAGACCAGTCTCTTCCTCAATAGAGTTCAGTGAATTCTACTAGATAAAGACCAGTCTCTTCCTCAATAGAGTTCAGTGAATTCTACTAGATAAAGACCAGTCTCTTCCTCAATAGAGTTCAGTGAATTCTACTAGATAAAGACCATCCCCCCCCATCTTGGCTCCATCCAGGACCAGTTTCTACTCACCATACTCTATGTGGGTGGGGTTGTTGGCAATTGCGTGCAGCAGAGCCACGGTGCCACAGGAGTTGACCACAGTCTGTTTCAGGAAGTAAAGGCCAGTACCCCCCGACACCTTCCCAGCCTGCTGCTGCCGGAACCACTCGTGCTGAAACACACGTCGTTATCATCATCACCATGCTACAACAGAGTCTCTCAAACGCAGTCCTGGGACCCCAAGGGTGAGGTTTAGTGTCCTGGGACCCCAAGGGTGGGGTTTAGTGTCCTGGGACCCCAAGGGTGAGGTTTAGTGTCCTGGGACCCCTAAGGGAGAGGTTTAGTGTCCTGGGACCCCTAAGGGAGAGGTTTAGTGTCCTGGGACCCCTAAGGGAGAGGTTTAGTGTCCTGGGACCCCTAAGGGAGAGGTTTAGTGTCCTGGGACCCCTAAGGGAGAGGTTTAGTGTCCTGGGACCCCTAAGGGAGAGGTTTAGTGTCCTGGGACCCCTAAGGAGAGGTTTAGTGTCCTGGGACCCCAAGGGTTGCACATTTTGTGGTTTTGCCCTGGTACTACACAGCGGATTCAAATAATCAACTCATCAACAAGATACTAGAGCAAAGAAAGAAAAATGTGTATCACCTTGGAGTCCCCAGAACAGAGTTTAGGAAAATGCTGCGTCACATCACTGCACTACACATTTCCAATGTATCAATAGAGATATTGCTAGATCACTGGTTACCTGTTGTGTCAGGGGGAAGAGCAGCATGAGGGCGCAGCTGGGAGAAGGTACTGAAGACACTCCCTCATCCTCCAGCCCCAACACATCCACGAAGCGCCAGCCACCACACACCCCCAGCCCACTGAGCACCTGCAACACACACAGTACAGTCAAACAGGAAGGTTTCCTATCAGTCTCTACAGACCACCTAGACCAGAGCTCAACGCCAACATGCTAGACTAGAACAACCAGACCAGAGCTCAACATGCTAGACTAGAACAACCAGACCAGAGCTCAACATGCTAGACTAGAACAACCAGACCAGAGCTCAACGCCAACATGCTAGACTAGAACAACCAGACAGTGTATCTGGAACTCACCCAGTCAATGACAACACTATACTCTGTATTTTTACAGTAGAACGCAGGCCTAACGCTTCAAGTTCCTCTGCGTACACATCATTGACAATCTGAAATGGTCCACCCACACAGACAGCGTGGTGAAGAAGACGCAACAGCGCCTCTTCAACCTCAGGAGGCTGAAGAGATTTGGCTTGGCCCCTAAAACCCTCACAAACTTTTACAGATGCACAATTGAGAGTATCCTGTCGGGCTGTATCACCGCCTGGTAAGACAACTGCTCCGCCCACAACCGTAAGGCTCTCCAGAGGGTGGTGCAGTCTTCCCAACGAATCACCGGGGGCAAACTACCTGCCCTCCAGGACACCTACAGCACCTGATGTCACAGGAAGGCCAAAAAGATCATCAAGGACAACAACCACCCGAGCCACTGCCTGTTCACCCCGCTATCATCCAGAAGGCGAGGTCAGTACAGGTGCATCAAAGCTGCGACCGGAGAGATTGAAAAAAACAGCTTCTACCTCAAGGCCATCAGACTGTTAAATAGCCATGACTAGCCGGCTGCCACCCGGCTACCACCCAACCATGCACCTTAGAGTCTGCTGTCCTATATACACAGACATGGAATCACTGGTCACTAATAATGGAACACCAGTCACTTTAATTATGTTTACATACAGCTTCACTCATCTCATATGTCTATACTGTATTCTATTCTACTGTATTTTAGTCAATGCCACCGGACATTGCTCATCCTAATATTTATATATTTCTTAATTCCATTATTTTACTTTTAGATGGGTGAATTGTTAGATACTACTGCTCTGTTGGATCTAGGAACACCAGCATTTCGCTACACCAGCAATAACATCTGCTAAATATGTGTATTGTGACCAATAAAATTAGATTTACAGAGCAGTTAAATGTCTGTCAGAAGAGGAGGGTAGAACTCGGGAGATGGTTCGGTTGAGCCCGACTTGAAAACCCTCCATGGTAACGGACACTAAAATGTCCATGATGACTCGGCAGAACAGGCCTCATACATCAATAATATTAGAGTCACTACGCAGATCTTCGCTGTTCTCACGTCCTTTATCAACACATTTAATACCGCACGGCTGCGCTGTCCTAAAAAGAATAGCGATTCACCTTAAATCAGAGACAAGCTGATCTCTAGTCGCTCTCTCTCTCTCCATCTTTCCATCAGACCACGCCCTGTATCCTAGACACCGGGTGGGGCACCGGGCGCAGCGTGGCAGAGATGCTACCGGGGAGACGCTCGGTAGACTACTAGGGCTAGGCTATATTCTAACGGTAGTTTAATCCGGTGTACCTCAGAGGATTCTGATAATCTGATCCCTAAACTAGTAGTTCTAAACTCCAGACCCGAGTCGGGTCCATAATAACCTACCTGTTGAGTTATAATGTCCTGATGTCTGGTTGTAACGTCATATATATACACACACCTGTCATCATATCTGTTGTGACTCAGCGATATTATACACACACCTTGTTCAGCATCTGCAACACAGACAGACACAAAAGAGAAAGGAGGAGACACATAGACAATGAGAGACCGTTACAACCGAGCAGGCGCGTATTATAAGTCTCAGTCTTATGACAGACGTATTATAAACAACATATTTATTATGATGACTTCTCTACCTCCGGGTTGATCTCCATTGGTTGCCACTCCATCCTGTTCGGTAAGGTTCGGTCCCGTATGTCGGTCTGTTGTCAAATCTGCTCCGCTGCAACAAGCCGCCGATTTGGTCCGAATGATCCACACCGCGCCGCGCGTCCACCCGCTTCATATGCTGCCAGTCATATTCCACTGTGCCGTTCGGCGGGGTGGACGAGAACCGGAGAAAAAGCCGATAGATCCTCCCGTAGCCTCGCCTCGTTTGTAAACAAGACAATACATATTGCAGTGGAGTATTGGAGGTGGGGTGAGAGGTGTGTGTGTGTGTGTGTGTGAGGTGTTCTGTGTAGTTAGTTTTAACGAGCTGTCCAGAAAGTGGACCGGTCCAAACCCGACACAACTCACAGTGGACGCGCCAGTAACGCAACCGAGAGTTTGGTTGCGTAATGGGCGCGTTCGAGCAGATCCCTTTTTGTCAGATGGTCAAGTCTTTCGTATGTTGCGTTTAGTTGGGGATAGAAATGGACCCGACTTGTGCCTACATGATGGCCGTGTTCGAGAGCATCGGTTTAGTCAAGGTAATTGAGGTAATATGTACATGTAGGTAGAGTTATCAAGGTGACAGAGAGTCGTAGCGGTGTAAAAGAGGGGGGAATACAATAATACAATTTGATTTGATTTGATTTGACTGCCGACTGAATATTCTACAAATCACCTTGCATCATAAACGATGACTCATTATCTGTAGATCAGTCAGTCACAATGTACCCCATGATACATTGCGTTTTTGATTCACTGCTTGAACTTTACAAAACGCGATGTGATCAAAAGTCATGATGTTTTGACTGCTGTACAACAGCACCATTCTGTTAGGGTTAGGGGTTAGGGTTAGGGGATAGGGGTTAGGGTTAGGGTTAGGGTTAGGGTTAGTTAGGGTTAGGGGTTAGGGTTAGGGTTAGGGTTAGGGGTTAGGGTTAGGGTTAGCACCATTCTCTAGTTGCTCTTTGACCATAGAGCACGATAGAGGCCTCTAGTGGCCAAAAAGGTTGTATTAGCATGGGCAGCTCCATTGATGTAGCCAACAGAGGAGGCTGGTTGGAGGAGCTTTAGGAGGATGGACTCATTGTAAATGGCTGGAATGGAATTCATGGAAGAGAGTCAAACAAATCAAATCAAATCGTATTAGTCACATGCGCCGAATACAACAGGTGTAGACCTCACAGTGAAATGCTGAATACAACAGGTTTAGACCTTACAGTGAAATGCCGAATACAACAGGTGTCGACCTCACAGTGAAATGCTGAATACAACAGGTGTAGACCTCACAGTGAAATGCTGAATACAACAGGTGTAGACCTCACAGTGAAATGCTGAATACAACAGGTGTAGACCTCACAGTGAAATGCTGAATACAACAGGTGTAGACCTTACAGTGAAATGCTGAATACAACAGGTGTAGACCTTACAGTGAAATGCTGAATACAACAGGTGTAGACCTCACAGTGAAATGCTGAATACAACAGGGTGTAGACCTCACAGTGAAATGCTGAATACAACAGGTGTAGACCTTACAGTGAAATGCTGAATACAACAGGTGTAGACCTTACAGTGAAATGCTGAATACAACAGGTGTAGACCTCACAGTGAAATGCTGAATACAACAGGTGTAGACCTTACAGTGAAATGCTGAATACAACAGGTGTAGACCTCACAGTGAAATGCTGAATACAACAGGTGTAGACCTTACAGTGAAATGCTGAATACAACAGGTGTAGACCTCACAGTGAAATGCTGAATACAACAGGTGTAGACCTTACAGTGAAATGCTGAATACAACAGGTGTAGACCTTACAGTGAAATGCTGAATACAACAGGTGTAGACCTTACAGTGAAATGCTTACTTACGAGCCCCTAACCAACAATGCAGTTTAAAAAATATGAATAAGAAATAAAAGGAACAAGTAATTAAAGAGCAGCAGTAAAATAACAATAGTGAGACTATATACAGGGGGTACCGGTACAGAGTCAATGTGGAGGCTATATACAGGGGGTACTGCACAGAGTCAATGTGGAGGCTATATACAGGGGGTACTGTACAGAGTCAATGTGGAGACTATATACAGGGGGTACTGTACAGAGTCAATGTGGAGGCTATATACAGGGGGTACTGCACAGAGTCAATGTGGAGGTTATATACAGGGGGTACCGGTACAGAGTCAATGTGGAGGTTATATACAGGGGTACCTGCACAGAGTCAATGTGGAGGCTATATACAGGGGGGTACTGCACAGAGTCAATGTGGAGACTATATACAGGGGGTACTGCACAGAGTCAATGTGGAGGCTATATACAGGGGGTACTGCACAGAGTCAATGTGGAGGCTATATACAGGGGGTACTGCACAGAGTCAATGTGGAGGCTATATACAGGGGGTACTGCACAGAGTCAATGTGGAGGCTATATACAGGGGGTACTGCACAGAGTCAATGTGGAGGCTATATACAGGGGGTACTGCACAGAGTCAATGTGGAGGCTATATACAGGGGGTACACAGAGTCAATGTGGAGGCTATATACAGGGGGTACTGCACAGAGTCAATGTGGAGGCTATATACAGGGGGTACCGGTACAGAGTCAATGTGGAGACTATATACAGGGGTACTGCACAGAGTCAATGTGGAGGCTATATACAGGGGGTACCGGTACAGAGTCAATGTGGAGGCTATATACAGGGGGTACCGGTACAGAGTCAATGTGGAGGCTATATACAGGGGTACTGCACAGAGTCAATGTGGAGGCTATATACAGGGGGTACTGCACAGAGTCAATGTGGAGACTATATACAGGGTGCTGCACAGAGTCAATGTGGAGGCTATATACAGGGGGTACTGCACAGAGTCAATGTGGAGACTATATACAGGGGGTACCTGCACAGAGTCAATGTGGAGGCTATATACAGGGGGTACTGCACAGAGTCAATGTGGAGACTATATACAGGGGGGTACTGCACAGAGTCAATGTGGAGGCTATATACAGGGGGTACTGCACAGAGTCAATGTGGAGACTATATACAGGGGGTACTGCAGTACAGAGTCAATGTGGAGGCTATATACAGGGGGTACCGGTACAGAGTCAATGTGGAGACTATATACAGGGGGTACTGCACAGAGTCAATGTGGAGGCTATATACAGGGGGTACTGCACAGAGTCAATGTGGAGACTATATACAGGGGGTACTGTACAGAGTCAATGTGGAGGCTATATACAGGGGGTACCGGTACAGAGTCAATGTGGAGGTTATATACAGGGGTACCGGTACAGAGTCAATGTGGAGGTTATATACAGGGGGTACCGGTACAGAGTCAATGTGGAGGCTATATACAGGGGGTACTGCACAGAGTCAATGTGGAGACTATATACAGGGGGTACTGCACAGAGTCAATGTGGAGGCTATATACAGGGGGTACTGCACAGAGTCAATGTGGAGACTATATACAGGGGGTACCGGTACAGAGTCAATGTGGAGGCTATATACAGGGGGTACTGCACAGAGTCAATGTGGAGGCTATATACAGGGGGTACTGCACAGAGTCAATGTGGAGGCTATATACAGGGGGTACTGCACAGAGTCAATGTGGAGGCGATATACAGGGTGTACTGCACAGAGTCAATGTGGAGGCTATATACAGGGGGTACTGCACAGAGTCAATGTGGAGGCTATATACAGGGGGTACCGGTACAGAGTCAATGTGGAGGCTATATACAGGGGGTACCGGTACAGAGTCAATGTGGAGGCTATATACAGGGGGTACTGCACAGAGTCAATGTGGAGGCTATATACAGGGGGTACTGCACAGAGTCAATGTGGAGGCTATATACAGGTACTGCACAGAGTCAATGTGGAGGCTATATACAGGGGTACTGCACAGAGTCAATGTGGAGGCTATATACAGGGGTACTGGTACAGAGTCAATGTGGAGGCTATATACAGGGGTTACTGCACAGAGTCAATGTGGAGGCTATATACAGGGGTACTGCACAGAGTCAATGTGGAGACTATATACAGGGGGTACTGCACAGAGTCAATGTGGAGACTATATACAGGGGGTACTGCACAGAGTCAATGTGGAGGCTATATACAGGGGGTACTGCACAGAGTCAATGTGGAGACTATATACAGGGGGTACTGCACAGAGTCAATGTGGAGGCTATATACAGGGGGTACTGCACAGAGTCAATGTGGAGGCTATATACAGGGGGTACTGCACAGAGTCAATGTGGAGGCTATATACAGGGGGTACTGCACAGAGTCAATGTGGAGACTATATACAGGGGGTACTGCACAGAGTCAATGTGGAGGCTATATACAGGGGTACTGCACAGAGTCAATGTGGAGACTATATACAGGGGGTACTGCGTACAGAGTCAATGTGGAGACTATATACATGGGGTACTGCACAGAGTCAATGTGGAGACTATATACAGGGGGTACTGCACAGAGTCAATGTGGAGACTATATACAGGGGGTACTGTACAGAGTCAATGTGGAGACAATATACAGGGGGTACAGGTACAGAGTCAATGTGGAGGCTATATACAGGGGGTACTGCACAGAGTCAATGTGGAGGCTATATACAGGGGTTACTGCACACAGTCAATGTGGAGACTATATACAGGGGTTACTGTACAGAGTCAATGTGGAGGCTATATACAGGGGGTACTGCACAGAGTCAATGTGGAGGCTATATACAGGGGGTACAGGTACAGAGTCAATGTGGAGGCTATATACAGGGGGTACAGGTACAGAGTCAATGTGGAGGCTATATACAGGGGGTACAGGTACAGAGTCAATGTGGAGGCTATATACAGGGGGTACTGCACAGAGTCAATGTGGAGGCTATATACAGGGGGGTACCTGCACAGAGTCAATGTGGAGGCTATATACAGGGGTTACTGTACAGAGTCAATGTGGAGGCTATATACAGGGGGTACCGGTACAGAGTCAATGTGGAGGCTATATACAGGGGGTACTGCACAGAGTCAATGTGGAGGCTATATACAGGGGGTACTGCACAGAGTCAATGTGGAGGCTATATACAGGGGGTACTGCACAGAGTCAATGTGGAGGCTATATACAGGGGGTACCTGTACAGAGTCAATGTGGAGGCTATATACAGGGGGTACTGCACAGAGTCAATGTGGAGGCTATATACAGGGGGTACTACAGAGTCAATGTGGAGGCTATATACAGGGGTTACTGCACAGAGTCAATGTGGAGGCTATATACAGGGGGTACCTGCACAGAGTCAATGTGGAGGCTATATACAGGGGTACTGTACAGAGTCAATGTGGAGGCTATATACAGGGGGTACTGCACAGAGTCAATGTGGAGGCTATATACAGGGGGTACTGCACAGAGTCAATGTGGAGGCTATATACAGGGGGTACCTGCACAGAGTCAATGTGGAGGCTATATACAGGGGGTACTGCACAGAGTCAATGTGGAGGCTATATACAGGGGGTACTGTACAGAGTCAATGTGGAGGCTATATACAGGGGGTACTGCACAGAGTCAATGTGGAGACTATATACAGGGGGTACTGCACAGAGTCAATGTGGAGGCTATATACAGGGGGTACTGCACAGAGTCAATGTGGAGACTATATACAGGGGGTACTGCACAGAGTCAATGTGGAGACTATATACAGGGGGTACTGCACAGAGTCAATGTGGAGACTATATACAGGGGGTACTGCACAGAGTCAATGTGGAGACTATATACAGGGGGTACTGCACAGAGTCAATGTGGAGACTATATACAGGGTACAGGTACAGAGTCAATGTGGAGGCTATATACAGGGGGTACTGCACAGAGTCAATGTGGAGGCTATATACAGGGGTTACTGCACACAGTCAATGTGGAGACTATATACAGGGGTTACTGTACAGAGTCAATGTGGAGGCTATATACAGGGGGTACTGCACAGAGTCAATGTGGAGGCTATATACAGGGGGTACAGGTACAGAGTCAATGTGGAGGCTATATACAGGGGGTACAGGTACAGAGTCAATGTGGAGGCTATATACAGGGGGTACAGGTACAGAGTCAATGTGGAGGCTATATACAGGGGGTACTGCACAGAGTCAATGTGGAGACTATATACAGGGGGTACAGGTACAGAGTCAATGTGGAGGCTATATACAGGGGGTACTGCACAGAGTCAATGTGGAGGCTATATACAGGGGGTACTGCACAGAGTCAATGTGGAGGCTATATACAGGGGGTACCGGTACAGAGTCAATGTGGAGGCTATATACAGGGGTACCTGCACAGAGTCAATGTGGAGGCTATATACAGGGGGTACTGCACAGAGTCAATGTGGAGGCTATATACAGGGGGTACTGTACAGAGTCAATGTGGAGGCTATATACAGGGGTTACTGTACAGAGTCAATGTGGAGGCTATATACAGGGGGTACTGCACAGAGTCAATGTGGAGGCTATATACAGGGGTTACTGTACAGAGTCAATGTGGAGGCTATATACAGGGGGTACTGCACAGAGTCAATGTGGAGGCTATATACAGGGGGTACTGCACAGAGTCAATGTGGAGGCTATATACAGGGGGTACTGTACAGAGTCAATGTGGAGGCTATATACAGGGGGTACTGCACAGAGTCAATGTGGAGGCTATATACAGGGTTACTGCACAGAGTCAATGTGGAGACTATATACAGGGGGTACTGTACAGAGTCAATGTGGAGACTATATACAGGGGTTACCGGTACAGAGTCAATGTGGAGACTATATACAGGGGGTACTGCACAGAGTCAACGTGGAGACTATATACAGGGCGTACTGCTACAGAGTCAATGTGGAGACTATATACAGGGGTTACTGGTACAGAGTCAATGTGGAGACTATATACAGGGGGTACCGGTACAGAGTCAATGTGGAGACTATATACAGGGGTACCGGTACAGAGTCAATGTGGAGGCTATATACAGGGGGTACTGCACAGAGTCAATGTGGAGACTATATACAGGGGGTACTGCACAGAGTCAATGTGGAGGCTATATACAGGGGGTACCGGTACAGAGTCAATGTGGAGGCTATATACAGGGGTACTGCACAGAGTCAATGTGGAGACTATATACAGGGTACTGCACAGAGTCAATGTGGAGGCTATATACAGGGGGTACTGCACAGAGTCAATGTGGAGGCTATATACAGGGGGTACTGCACAGAGTCAATGTGGAGGCTATATACAGGGGGTACCTGCACAGAGTCAATGTGGAGGCTATATACAGGGGGTACTGGTACAGAGTCAATGTGGAGGCTATATACAGGGGGTACCGGTACAGAGCCAATGTGGAGGCTATATATAGGGGGTATGCAGTACAGAGTCAATGTGGAGGCTATATACAGGGGGTACCTGCACAGAGTCAATGTGGAGGCTATATACAGGGTACTGGTACAGAGTCAATGTGGAGGCTATATACAGGGGGTACAGAGTCAATGTGGAGGCTATATACAGGGGGTACTGCACAGAGTCAATGTGGAGGCTATATACAGGGGTACTGCACAGAGTCGATGTGCGGGGCACCCGGTTAGTCAAGGTAATTGAGGTAATATGTACATGTGGGTAGAGTTATTAAAGTGACTATGCATAGATAATAACAGAGTAACAGCAGCGTATTAGAGGGGGGCAATGTAAATAGTCTGGGTAGCCATTTGATTAGCTGTTCAGAGTCTTATGGCTTGGGGGTAGAAGCTGTTAAGAAGCCTCCTGGACCTAGACTTACGCCCGGTACCGCTTGCCGTCGTAGCAGAGAGAACAGTCTATGACTAGGGTGGCTGGAGTCTTTGACAATTTTTTTAGTGCCTTCCTCTGACACCGCCTGGTATAGAGGTCCTGGATGGCAGGAAGCTTGGCCCCAGTGATGTACTGGGCCGTACGCACTACCCTCTGTCGTGCCTTGCGGTCGGAGGCCGAGCAGTTGCCATGCCAACTAGTCAGGATGCTCTCGATGGTGCAGCTGTAGAACCTTTTGAGGATCTGAGGACCCATGCCAAATCTTTTCAGGTCCTAATCAAAGTCGAAACATGTGGTTTGCATATGTTTGATGTTTGATACCGCACCATTTTTTACATTCCATCCATTACAATGAGTCCGTCCTCCTACAGCTGCTTACACCAGCCTCCTCTGGTAGTCCACTGGGTGGGACTTCCAACTTCATTGGCTGATCCCTCCTGGTGACCCTGTTGGTGTCAAGTCCAACCGGGTCACCAGGACAGATCAGCCAATCGTGAAGAAGAACATGCACTACTTTACAATGGAGATCACCTCAGTGGTGCTGCCTGTGATGTCACAGACACTAGAATGGACCTGATAGAGAGATGAGCATGTATCTCTTCACCAACTTCATTCTGCAGCCACCATCGAGAGCATCCTGACCAGGACACCTAAACCACCCGATGTCACAGGAAGGCCATAAAGATCAGGTCAGTACAGGTGCATCAAAGCAGGGACCGGAGAGACTGAAAAACAGCTTCTATCGCAAGGCCATCAGACTGTTAAACAGCCACTACTAACATTGAGTGGCTGCTGCCACTTAGCCACTGTTGAATTTGCCACAGAAAGCACTGAGCTAGGCTGAAACACCTGTATTCTGGAGCTGCCCCTCCACCACAGAAAGCACTGAGCTAGGCTGAAACACCTGTATTCTGGAGCTGTCCCTCCACCACAGAAAGCACTGAGCTCGGCTGAAACACCTGTATTCTGGAGCTGTCCCTCCACCACAGAAAGCACTGAGCTAGGCTGAAACACCTGTATTCTGGAGCTGTCCCTCCACTACAGAAAGCACTGAGCTAGGCTGAAACACCTGTATTCTGGAGCTGCCCCTCCACCACAGAAAGCACTGAGCTAGGCTGAAACACCTGTATTCTGGAGCTGCCCCTCCACCGCAGAAAGCACTGAGCTCGGCTGAAACACCTGTATTCTGGAGCTGCCCCTCCACCGCAGAAAGCACTGAGCTAGGCTGAAACACCTGCATTCTGGAGCTGCCCCTCCACCGCAGAAAGCACTGAGCTAGGCTGAAACACCTGTATTCTGGAGCTGCCCCTCCACCACAGAAAGCACTGAGCTAGGCTGAAACACCTGTATTCTGGAGCTGCCCCTCCACCGCAGAAAGCACTGAGCTAGGCTGAAACACCTGTATTCTGGAGCTGCCCCTCCACCGCAGAAAGCACTGAGCTAGGCTGAAACACATGTATTCTGGAGCTGCCCCTCCACCGCAGAAAGCACTGAGCTAGGCTGAAACACCTGTATTCTGGAGCTGCCCCTCCACCGCAGAAAGCACTGAGCTCGGCTGAAACACCTGTAATCTGGAGCTGCCCCTCCACCACAGAAAGCACTGAGCTCGGCTGAAACACCTGTATTCTGGAGCTGCCCCTCCACCACAGAAAGCACTGAGCTCGGCTGAAACACCTGTATTCTGGAGCTGCCCCTCCACCACAGAAAGCACTGAGCTAGGCTGAAACACCTGAATTCTGGAGCTGTCCCTCCACCACAGAAAGCACTGAGCTAGGCTGAATCACCTGTATTCTGGAGCTGCCCCTCCACCACAGAAAGCACTGAGCTCGGCTGAAACACCTGTATTCTGGAGCTGCCCCTCCACCACAGAAAGCACTGAGCTAGGCTGAAACACCTGCATTCTGGAGCTGCCCCTCCACCACAGAAAGCACTGAGCTAGGATGAATCACCTGCATTCTGGAGCTGCCCCTCCACCACAGAAAGCACTGAGCTAGGCTGAAACACCTGTATTCTGGAGCTGCCCCTCCACCACAGAAAGCACTGAGCTAGGCTGAAACACCTGTATTCTGGAGCTGCCCCTCCACCACAGAAAGCACTGAGCTCGGCTGAAACACCTGTATTCTGGAGCTGTCCCTACACCACAGAAAGCACTGAGCTCGGCTGAAACACCTGTATTCTGGAGCTGTCCCTCCACCACAGAAAGCACTGAGCTCGGCTGAAACACCTGTATTCTGGAGCTGCCCCTCCACCACAGAAAGCACTGAGCTCGGCTGAAACACCTGTATTCTGGAGCTGCCCCTCCACCACAGAAAGCACTGAGCTAGGCTGCAAAAAAAAAAGGATCTGTGTCCCCCCCCCTCCACTCCAGTTACAATGCATGCCTACTGCTAATGTGAGCTAACGCAGTTCCAACATAATCCACAGGAGGGCAGCCTAAAATCCCAATCCTGCTCTATTGCACGTAACTAGATGATTAGTTCATGCAGAACATGAATCTGTGGTCTAGGCTGCCACCCTTTGGGATGTTTTTGGAACTGCACGGTGCAGTAACGCAGTAACGTGACCAGCTCACATTAGTAACGCAGTAACGTGACCAACATCAACAGGAGGCTTTATTGCCGATCCAATATTGGACCATGGTTTATGCTGTTAGAGGGCAGTGTTCGGAGGTTTATGAAAAACGTTGCAACAGAATAACGACACAAACACTTTTCCCAACTGTGCAGTTAATACACTTGTAATTTGTACGGGTTCATATATTTGTCTATTATCAACACCGTATTCCATGGGGTTTACTGACCACAGCCCATTGAATGAACGTGAAGAAGTGTTGGTTATTTGGCGTCAGGAGAGCACACCGCGTTGAAGAAAGCAGGGAGATGTGCAACATGGCATTATGTCTCTGCAACATGGCATTATGTCTCTGCAACATGGCATTATGTCTCTGCAACATGGCATTATGTCTCTGCAACATGGCATTATGTCTCTGCAAAATGTTCACTACTAGCAACGTGAGGCCAAGAGTGCGGGGTGCTGCATTTCGGTCCCTGCGCGACTTTTTTGGGGGGGTTAGTATATGATTCCATATGTGTTATTTTATAGTTTTGAAGTCTTCCCTATTATTCTATAATGGAGAAAATAGTAAGAATAAAGAACCCCCCCGCGTTCCCTCCTCCACATCACCCCTCCTCCTCTCCATCTCTCGTCACCTGTTCAGGTAAACGGTTCCTATGGAGACAGATTGAACACGCCAGTCATCAATAGCAGCTGTTTGATGAAGCTGTTTGATTGTTTTTGATTGAGATGGTTTCACACCGCGGACAACTACACAAACCCGTTTTGCTTCCCTACCCGTGCAGTTGAAACCGTGGACATAGTTTGGGATTGAAGCACGTCATCTCCCGGTGCGCTGAACCGGAGCTGTTGAGTCACAGCAGGGTGTGTCTCCATTCACTCGCAGCAAACTCGTTGTTCCACTCTTTCTACCGGTTCCTCTCTCTTTCTCTCGACAATCTCTTTACTTCGAGCTCCTCCGGTAAGTCTCCATCGCCCGTATTAACCGATAACACCAGGTCGTTAGTTGGAGAGAGTTGTCGCCGTGGTTAGTCTGCTGGACCAGGTGATGTTTCTCACCTGGACTGGGATTGTACCGAGGATCCTTTAGCAACACCGATACGAGGACCTGCAACAGGAGTTTAGTAGATCATAGCGAGCTGTGGCTGTGGCATAACTAACTCAGTCTGTTTTATGGATGGAAACACAGATCTCTGGCTATTTTCCCCGTGACTGTAAACGTGGAAAAACTTTTTGACGGCGTTTGGCTTGTGAGTGATTCTGTTGTGTGTTTTCTCTTCAGACGGAACGATCTTTCTTCAAATCAAACCAACTACCAACGAGCTATCAGAATGGTAAGTTAACTTCACTAGAGAACTGTATAATGCTGTCATTTATAATGTTGAATTTAACTTCAATGAAGCCGCTTCAGATGATAAAACGGGAATGTTTCTCTGTCGGTAAAAAGAGAACGGTATGATTCCGTTATTATGTTTAACTTTCTATCTGCCTATAATGGTTACATATCCGGGGCACCGCCCTAGAGACGGTCATTAAATAATCATTAGACTTTATCCCAGAACAAAACACAGTCTAGAACCCAGTGTAGAACCCAGTGTGGAACACATGGATTCTAGAATAGGTTATTACCGTCGATTTAGAACACGAATTAGAACAGTCCATTCTAATAGCATCTCTGTGGTTATTACACTATATAACTGTAGAACGGAGGCAGATCATTGTGAGACTATATACTGCCATGTAAGTGTTTCGTTCCTCCCGGGTGAGTTTCTCCCAAAACATATGTGTCATGTTTTAGCGCGAAGAAACATTGTTAACATTGCCTAACAATGCAGTTAACATGGTGTTGATGCTAAACCATACTGGCTCTGTCCCAATCCCCATACTAGCTTGCTATACTCAACAACGATGTATAAACCCAACAGGTAAAGTGTTGGTCCCATGTTTCATGAGTTTCTCTTTTGCCAAGATAATCCATCCACCTGACAGGTGTGGCATATCAAGAAGCTGATTAAACAGTATGATCATTACACAGGTGCACCTTGTGCTGGGGACAATAACAAAAAAAAAAGGCCACTTTAAAATGTGCAGTTTTGTCACACAACACAACGCCACAGATGTCTCAAGTTTTGAGGGAGCATGCAATGGGCATGCTGACTGCAGGAACGTCCACCAGAGCTGTTGCCAGAGAATTGAATGTTCATTTCTCTACCATAAGCCGCCTCCGCCTCTACCATAGGCCTGACAGGACCTCCGCCAGCCCAGGACCTCCAGTTACCACGCCAGCCCAGGACCTCCACATCCAACTTCGTCATCTGCGGAAATTGTCTTGAGTGGGGGGAAGCCCTTTTGTGTGGAAAAACAAATTGTGATTGGCTGGGCCTGGCTGCCTCCCTGCCCAGTCATATGAAATACATAGATTAGGGCCTAATTAATTAATTTAGTATTTTTATTTACCCTTTATTTAACTAGGCAAGTCAGTTAAGAACAAATTCTCATTTACAATGACGGCCCACCAAAAGACAAAAGGCCTCCTGTGGGGATCGTGGATGGGGGCCTGGGATTAAACATTTAAATATAGGACAAAACACACATCACAAAAAGAGAGACAACACTACATAAAGAGAGACCTAAGACGACAACACAGCATAGCAGCAACACATGACAACACAGCATGGTAGCAACACAACATGACAACAACATGGTAGCAACACAACATGACAACAACATGGTAGCAACACAACATGGTAGCAACACAACATGACAACACAGCATGGTAGCAACACAACATGGTAGCAACACAAAACTTGGTTCAAACCATTATTGGGCAGAGTCAACAGCACAAAGGGCAAGAAGGCAGAGACAACAATACATCACGCGAAAGCAGACACAACTGTCAGTAAGAGTGTCCATGACTGAGTCTTTGAACGAAGAGATGGCTAGACAGTGTACCGTCTAGCCATGTGATTACCTCCAGCTCTAAACCCTCAGAGGTAGTAATCACACCTGTGGGGGAGAGGGGCATTCTTCTTACCAAACCACATGACCTCTGTTTTGGAGGTGTTCAGAACAAGGTTAAGGGCAGAGGAAGCTTGTTGGACACTGGGAAAGCTTTGTTTGTAGAGAGTTTTAACACAACATCTGGGGGAATGGTATTCCAGCTGACCGATTTCCTTCTGTGAACTGTGCCTCAGGAAAATCTCGGAAACGGTTGCATGTTGTGTTTTTAAACATACTTAAACAGCAGACTCATTTCAGCGTTTTTGAGTAGAATTCACACTATTTTTCCCCGAATCACGTGTTTGACAACAGCTGGTAATCAGATGAAGTGATGAGCTGTACAAAACTGAACCGATGGCGGGAGTCGAGTGTCGGGAGTCGAGTGTCGGGAGTCAACACAATGGCGCATTAGATGACACATTCAGAGTACTATTATAGAAATGTCACATACTATTAAACTATACCGTTTATTATTCTAGTATGGGTATTTCTATGTTATGGGGAAGCCCGGCCTGATCATGATGTGATGTCACACTGGGAATATAATGTGTTGTTTAACTGTTAAACTCTGCTGCTACAGTCAGTCGGAATGCTTCTAATGAAAACCAGCCCTCTTCATTTCTAGCAAACCACAGTGTGGAACAGAGGGGCTGTATTTGGGGAAGTCAGTATGAGTCATGTGCGTGGGCCTTTCTTCAGACAGGGTGGGGCTCTCTCTCCTCCCCCCCTTCCCCTCTCTCTCCTTCCTTCTCTCTATCCCCCTCTCTCTCTCTCTCTCTCTCTCTCTCTCTCTCTCTCTCTCTCTCTCTCTCTCTCTCTCTCTCTCTCTCTCTCTCTTCCCCTCCCTCTCTTCCTCCTCTCTCTCTCTCTCTCGCTCTCTTCCTCCTCTCTCTCTTCCTCTCCCTCTCTTCCTCCTCTCTCTCTGTACACACAGGATGGACAAAACTGACACTGTGGAGCAGTAAACAGTAGATAGTGTGTTTACTGTTCAGGGGAGGAGTGGTCCTCCCTCAATTAGCAGGGGAGGAGTGGTCCTCCCTCAATTAGCAGGGGAGGAGTGTTCCTCCCTCACTTAGCAGGGGAGGAGTGGCCCTCCCTCACTTAGCAGGGGAGTAGTGCTGCTGGAGGAGTGGCCCTCCCTCACTTAGCAGGGGAGTAGTGCTGCTGGAGGAGTGGCCCTCCCTCACTTAGCAGGGGAGTAGTGCTGCTGGAGGAGTGGCCCGCCCTCACTTAGCAGGGGTGTAGTGGCCCTCCCTCACTTAGCAGGGGAGTAGTGCTGCTGGAGGAGTGGCCCTCCCTCACTTAGCAGGGAGTAGTGCTGCTGGAGGAGTGGCCTCCCTCACTTAGCAGGGGAGTAGTGCTGCTGGAGGAGTGGCCCGCCCTCACTTAGCAGGGGTGTAGTGGCCCTCCCTCCCTTAGCAGGGGAGTAGTGCTGCTGGAGGAGTGGCCCTCCCTCACTTAGCAGGGGAGTAGTGCTGCTGGAGGAGTGGCCCTCCCTCACTTAGCAGGGGAGTAGTGCTGCTGGAGGAGTGGCCCTCCCTCACTTAGCAGGGGTGTAGTGCTGCTGGAGGAGTGGCCCGCCCTCACTTAGCAGGGGAGGAGTGGCCCTCCCTCACTTAGCAGGGGAGTAGTGCTGCTGGAGGAGTGGCCCTCCCTCACTTAGCAGGGGAGGAGTGGCCCTCCCTCACTTAGCAGGGGAGTAGTGCTGCTGGAGGAGTGGCCCTCCCTCACTTAGCAGGGGAGTAGTGCTGCTGGAGGAGTGGCCCTCCCTCACTTAGCAGGGGAGGAGTGGCCCTCCCTCACTTAGCAGGGGTGTAGTGCTGCTGGAGGAGTGGCCCTCCCTCACTTAGCAGGGGAGTAGTGGCCCTCCCTCCCTTAGCAGGGGAGTAGTGGCCCTCCCTCCCTTAGCAGGGGAGGAGTGGCCCTCCCTCCCTTAGCAGGGGAGGAGTGGCCCTCCCTCACTTAGCAGGGGAGGAGTGGCCCTCCCTCACTTAGCAGGGGAGGAGTGGCCCTCCCTCACTTAGCGGGTGGTGTAGTGACCCTCCCTCACTTAGCGGGGATGTAGTGGCCCTCCCTCACTTAGCAGGGGAGTAGTGACCAGGGATGTTCTCTGTTTAGTGAGTCCTCCAGATCAGAGGCAGTAGGGATGACCAGGGATGTTCTCTGTTTAGTGAGTCCACCAGATCAGAGGCTGTAGGGATGACCAGGGATGTTCTCTGTTTAGTGAGTCCGCCAGATCAGAGGCTGTAGGGATGACCAGGGATGTTCTCTGTTTAGTGAGTCCTCCAGATCAGAGGCAGTAGGGATGACCAGGGATGTTCTCTGTTTAGTGAGTCCACCAGGTCAGAGGCAGTAGGGATGACCAGGGACGTTCTCTTGGTAAGTGGTGAATTAGACCATTTTCCTGTCCCTGCTAAGCATTCAAAATGTAACGAGTACTTTTTGTACATTGTTTTCTTTAGGAATGTAGGAAAGTAAAAGTTGTCAAAAATATAAATAGTAAAGTATAGATATAAAACAACGAAGTAAAAAAATACTTAAAAAGTACTACTTAAGTACTTTACACCACTGGGTATTTCTGTTCTTTTATTTGTATTACATTTGCATACATTTCTAAAAATCTGTTTTCACGTTTTCCTTATGGAGTACTGTGTGTAGATTATTTTAATTGAATCTGTTTTAGAAGAAGCCTGAAACGTAACAACAACGTGGAAAACGTCACGGGGTCTGAATACTTTCTGAATGCCCTGGATTATGAACAATATGAACTGGGTCTGTTGTTTTGGTTTCCTTCCTGTCCTGCTCTGCACCTCCCCTGTTAGTCGCCTCTCCATTACCCTCCAATCAGCTGCTGTGGGTGTGTGTGGGTGTGTGTGGGTGGGTGGGTGGGTGGGTGGGTGTGTGGGGTGGGAGGATGTTTTTGGCGTTCGTCTGACAGACAGATGGACAGACAGAATTCTGGACTCTGTTGTGTTTGTCTCATTCCAGAGACATTCCGTGGTTCTCCTCCCTAAACAGCAATGTTCCCATAACCACCAGTGTCAGATAACATCACTGTCCTTGGACTGCACTACCACACACAGACACACACAGACACACACACACACACACACTTCTCCTGTCAGCTGAGGGGAGGAGCCAGTCCTGTGTGCATGGTTAATGAGTGTGTGTGTGTGTGTGTGTGTATAAAGGTATCTGTGACCAACAGATGCATATCTGTATTCCCAGTCATGGGAAATCCATAGATTAGGGGCGTAATACATTTATTTAAATTGACTGATTTCCTTATATGAACTGCGTGTTATATTTTTGTTCAGTACACATTGCCCACAGTCCTCTCTGGTCTACCCTGAACTACATTACCCACAGTCCTCCTGTGTGTCTGTTCTCTGATAGGCTGGCCGAGGCAGTGTGAGAGCCAGTGGAAACTTCAACGCCAACCAAGATGCAGAGACACTCTACAAGGCCATGAAGGGACTGGGTCAGTGGTGTGTGTGGTCTGAATATTATGAATGTCCTCACAAAGTGAGTGAGTAACCATGGCACCAAAGATTTGACAATGGTGTTTGTTGTTGCCATAGGAACTGATGAGGATTCCATCATGAAGTTGTTGACGACTCGTAGCAACAGCCAGAGACAGCAGATCAAAGCTGCATACAAGACCCTGCATGGCAAGGTCAGAACACAACCACAACCACAATACAACACAACCACAATACAACCACAATACAACCACACCACAACCACAATACAACCACAATACAACCACAACCACAATACAATACAACCACAACACAACTACAATACAACCACAATACAACTACAACCACACCACAATACAACCACAATACAACCACAATACAACTACAACCACAACCCAACCACAACCCAACCACAACCACAATACAACCACAACACAACCACAATACAACCACAACACAACCATAATACAACCACAATACAACCACAATACAGCCTCAGCCACAATACAACCACAATACAACACAACCACAATACAATACAATACAATACAACACACCACAACACAACTACAATACAACTACAACCACAACCACAATACAACCACAACCACAATACAACCACAACCACAATACAACCACAACACAACCACAATACAACCACAACCATAATACAACCACAATACAACACAACCACAATACAGCCTCAGCCACAATACAACCACAATACAACACACCACGATACAACCACAATACAACACACCACGATACAACCACAATACAACACACCACGATACAACCACAATACAATACAACACAACCACAATACAACCACAACACAACCACAATACAACACAACCACAATACAACACAGCCACAATACAACCACACCACAACCATAATACAACACAACCACAACCATAATACAACCACAACACAACCACAATACAACACAACCACAGTACAACCACACCACAACCACAATACAATACAGCCACAATACAACCACAATACAACCACACCACAACCACAATACAACCACAATACAACCACAACCACAATACAATACAACCACAACACAACTACAATACAACCACAATACAACTACAACCACACCACAACCCAACCACAACCCAACCACAATACAACCACAATACAACCACAACCCAACCACAACCCAACCACAACCACAATACAACCACAACACAACCACAATACAACCACAACACAACCATAATACAACCACAATACAACCACAATACAGCCTCAGCCACAATACAACCACAATACAATACAATACAACACAACACAACTACAATACAACTACAACCACAACCACAATACAACCACAACCACAATACAACCACAACCACAATACAACCACAACACAACCACAATACAACCACAACCATAATACAACCACAACCACATTACAACACAACCACAATACAGCCTCAGCCACAATACAACCACAATACAACACACCACGATACAACCACAATACAACACACCACGATACAACCACAATACAACACACCACGATACAACCACAATACAATACAACACAACCACAATACAACCACAACACAACCACAATACAACACAACCACAATACAACACAGCCACAATACAACCACACCACAACCATAATACAACACAACCACAACCATAATACAACCACAACACAACCACAATACAACACAACCACAGTACAACCACACCACAACCACAATACAATACAACCACAATACAGCCACAATACAACCACAATACAACCACAACACAACCACAACTCAACCACACACAACCACATTTCAAATGATTAATTTAATAAAACAACAACCAGTTTTCAATGTAGTTTCTATCAAAAGACCGGTAGCTGACTGGTAGCCTTCACGTGTTGCTTGTTGTTTATGTTGGCCAATCAAAGCTGCCAAGAGGCTCAATGTATAGCCAGTGGAGTGAGAGTTCACTAATGCAATGCAAGATGGAATAACATGAGGGGATTAAAAGGTAGCTGAAGGAGTAGACTACAACGAGCAACCGACAGGCAGGCTGTTTTATCTGAATGGGGTTGTAGGCTACAACGAGCAACCAACAGGCAGGCTGTTTCATCTGAATGGGGTTGTAGGTTACAACGAGCAACCAACAGGCAGGCTGTTTCATCTGAATGGGGTTGTAGGCTACAACGAGCAACCAACAGGCAGGCTGTTTCATCTGAATGGGGTTGTAGGCTACAACGAGCAACCAACAGGCAGGCTGTTTCATCTGAATGGGGTTGTAGGCTACAACGAGCAACCAACAGGCAGGCTGTTTCATCTGAATGGGGTTGTAGGCTACAACGAGCAACCAACAGGCAGGCTGTTTCATCTGAATGGGGTTGTAGGCTACAACGAGCAACCAACAGGCAGGCTGTTTCATCTGAATGGGGTTGTAGGCTACAACGAGCAACCAACAGGCAGGCTGTTTCATCTGAATGGGGTTGTAGGCTACAACGAGCAACCAACAGGCAGGCTGTTTCATCTGAATGGGGTTTCGGGAGAAAGCGCAGCATGTGGCCTCAATTAGCTTTTTAACCTTTTATTTAATTAGGCAGGTCAGTTAAGAACAACTTCTTATTTACAATGACGGCCTACCGGGGAACAGTAGGTTAACTGCCTTGTTCAGGGGCAGAAGGACAGATTTCGGTAATTAATAATAATATTGTCTCGTTCACTTGTCTGATTTTAACCTGTTGGAGTTTAGAGCGTAAGAATTTCCCTGAACCCTGTAGATACATCTGGGACCCTGTTCATGTGACTAATAAACTCATCTAATCTAATCTACAACCACATTACAACACAACACAACCCTCCCTCTTCTTCTCTCTCTCTCTCTCTCTCTCTCTCTCCTTCTACCTCTCTCTCTCCTTCTACCTCCCCCCTCTCTCTCGCTCTCGCTCTCTCCCTCCTCCCTCTCTCTCTCTCTCTCTCTCTCTCTCTCTCTCTCTCTCTCTCTCCAGGACCTGGTAGGTGATCTGCAGGGTGAACTGGGGGGAACGTTTGAGTCTCTGGTGGTGGCTCTGATGACTCCGCCCATCCTCTACGATGTGACATCACTACGGAACGCCATCAAGGTATTTGACCCAGGACTAGTGATGTCATATCCCTGTGAGTGACGGTGTGATGTCATAGTGACTGTGTGCTGATGTCACGGTGTAGGGGGCCGGGACCGATGAGAAGGTGCTGATTGAGATCCTGTCTTCTAGAACGGCCCAGCAGATTAAGGACATCACTGCTGCCTACCGCCAGGGTAACACAGGCACACAGACTCACACACACAGACACACTCACACACAGACTCACTGATTTGGTGTGTGTGTTCCAGAGTATGATTCAGACCTGGAGGAGGATGTAACAGGAGACACGTCAGGTCACTTCAGGAGACTGCTGGTCATCCTGCTACAGGTGAGGGGTCAGAGGTCAGGGGAACATAGATCTGGTATACAGTGAGGGGGAAAAAAAGTATTTTGATCCCCTGCTGATTTTGTATGTTTGCCCACTGACAAAGAAATGATCAGTCTATAATTTTAATGGTAGGTTTATTTGAACAGTGAGAGACAGAATAACAACAAAGAAATCCAGAAAAACACATGTGAAAAATGTTATCAATTGATTTGCATTTTAATGAGGGAAATAAGTATTTGACCCCCTCTCAATCAGAAAGATTTCTGGCTCCCAGGTGTCTTTTATACAGGTAACAAACTGAGATTAGGAGCACACTCTTAAAGGGAGTGCTCCTAATCTCAGTTTGTTACCTGTATAAAAGACACCTGTCCACAGAAGCAATCAATCAATCAGATTCCAAACTCTCCACCATGGCCAAGACCAAAGAGCTCTCCAAGGATGTCAGGGACAAGATTGTAGACCTACACAAGGCTGGAATGGGCTACAAGACCATCACCAAGCAGCTTGGTGAGAAGGTGACAACAGTTGGTGCGATTATTCGCAAATGGAAGAAACACAAAAGAACTGTCAATCTCCCTCGGCCTGGGGCTCCATGCAAGATCTCACCTCGTGGAGTTGCAATGATCATGAGAATGGTGAGGAATCAGCCCAGAACTACACGGGATGATCTTGTCAATGATCTCAAGGCAGCTGGGACCATAGTCACCAAGAAAACAATTGGTAACACACTACGCCGTGAAGGACTGAAATCCTGCAGCGCCCACAAGGTCCCCGTGCTCAAGAAAGCACATATACATGCCGTCTGAAGTTTGCCAATGAACATCTGAATGATTCAGAGGACAACTGGGTGAAAGTGTTGTGGTCAGATGAGACCAAAATGGAGCTCTTTGGCATCAACTCAACTCGCCGTGTTTGGCGGAGGAGGAATGCTGCCTATGACCCCAAGAACACCATCCCCACCGTCAAACATGGAGGTGGAAACATTATGCTCTGAGGGTGTTTTTCTGCTAAGGGGACAGGACAACTTCACCGCATCAAAGGGACGATGGACGGGGCCATGTACCGTCAAATCTTGGGTGAGAACTTCCTTCCCTCAGCCAGGGCATTGAAAAATGGGTCGTGGATGGGTATTCCAGCATGACAATGACCCAAAACACACGGCCAAGGCAACAAAGGAGTGGCTCAAGAAGAAGCACATTAAGGTCCTGGAGTGGCCTAGCCAGTCTCCAGACCTTAATCCCATAGCAAATCTGTGGAGGGAGCTGAAGGTTCGAGTTGCCAAACGTCAGCCTCGAAACCTTAATGACTTGGAGAAGATCTGCAAAGAGGAGTGGGACAAAATCCCTCCTGAGATGTGTGCAAACCTGGTGGCCAACTACAAGAAACATCTGACCTCTGTGATTGCCAACAAGGGTTTTGCCACCAAGTACTAAGTCATGTTTTGCAGAGGGGTCAAATACTTATTTCCCTCATTAAAATGCAAATCAATTTATAAAAATGTTCACATGCGTTTTTCTGGATTTTTTTGTTGTTATTCTGTCTCTCACTGTTCAAATAAACCTACCATTAAAATTATAGACTGATCATTTCTTTGTCAGTGGGCAAACGCACAAAATCAGCAGGGGATCAAATACTTTTTTCCCTCACTGTATGTACAGAACCAGTCAAAGGTTTGGACACACCTACTCATTCCAGGGTTTTCTTTATTTTTACTATTTTCTACATTGTTGTGGAAAAATAGTGAAGACATCAAAACTACGACTTTTTTATGTTTATTTAACCAGGCAAGTCAGTTAAGAACAAACTCTTATCTTCAATGACGGCCTAGGAACAGGGGCAGAATGACAGATTTTTATCATCAGACCAAAGGACAGATTGCCACCGGTCTAATGTCCATTGCTCGTGTTTCTTGGCCCAAGCAAGTCTCTTCTTCTTATTGGTGTCCTTTAGTAGGGGTTTCTTTGCAGCAATTCGACCATGAAGGCCTGATTCACACAGTCTCCTCTGAACATTTAATGTTTATGTGTCTGTTACTTGAACTCTGTGAAGCATTTATTTGGGCTGCAATTTCTGAGGCTGGTAACTCTAATGAACTTATCCTCTGCAGCAGAGGTAACTCTGGGTCTTCCATCCCTCTGGCGGTGCTCATGAGAGCCAGTTTCATCATAGCGCTTGATGTTTTTTTGCGACTGCACTTGAAGAAACTTTCAAAGTTCTTGAAATGTTCTGTATTGACATGTCTTAAAGAAATTATGAACTGTTGTTTCTCTTTGTTTATTTGAGCTGTTTTTGCCATAATATGGACTTGGTCTTTTACCAAATAGGTCTGTCTTCTGTATACCACCCCTACCTTGTCACAACACAACTGATTGGCTCAAACGCATTAAGAAATTCCACAAATTAGCTTTTAACAAGGCACACTTGTTAATTGAAATGCATTCCAGGGGACTACCTCAATAGATTTATTTGTTTAACACTTTTTTGGTTACTACATGATTCCATATGTGTTATTTCATAGTTTTGATGTCTTCACTATTATTCTACAATGTAGAAAATAGTAAAACTAAAGAAAAACCCTGGAATGAGTAGCTGTGTCTAAACTTTTTACTGGTACTGTAGATGTGTAAGACATAGATATGACAGATATAGATGTGTGGGGCATAGATCTGACAGATATAGATGTGTGGGACATAGATCTGACACATGAATGTGCTCTCTCTCCTCTCAGGCCAGCAGACAGCAGGGGGTACAGGAGGGGAATGTAGAGACTGACGCACAGGTAAGAGAGAATGTGTGTGTGTGGGAGAGAGAGAGAGAGAGAGTGAGAGAATCACTTGTATCTCTGAAATATGTGAGAGCAATCAGATTTACTGCTCGTACACAATGACTTCTTTGACTTGTGTTCTGCTCAGGGGTGTATGACAAAGTGTGTGTGTGACGGGTATGTGTAAAATAACACTCCCCACACAGGCACCCCTTGTGTAAGCGTGTGTGTGTCTAAGTGTGTGAGAGAGACAGAAGATGTGTTGATAGTGATACCCAGAAGTGTTGAATGCTGCCATCTAGTGGTCATATTGAGACAGGTGTTTATATTTAATTGTTTTATTTCACCTTTATTTAACCAGGTGGGCTAGTTCACCTTTATTTAACCAGGTAGGCTAGTTTACCTTTATTTAACCAGGTAGGCTAGTTTACCTTTATTTAACCAGGTAGGCTAGTTTACCTTTATTTAACCAGGTGTGCTAGTTTACCTTTATTTAACCAGGTAGGCCAGTTGAGGACAAGTTCTCATTTACAACTGCAACCTGGCCAAGATAAAGCAAAGCAGTTTGACACATACAACAACACAGAGTTACACGTTGGAGTAAAACAAACATAATACAGTAGGAAAAAACAAATCTATATACAATGTGTGCAAATGAGTTAAGATAAGGAACGTAAGGCAGCGGCTAGGTAATTACAATTTAGCAATTTAAACACTGGAGTGATAGATGTGCAGAAGATGAATGTGCAATGTAGAGATACTGGGGTGCAAAGGAGCAAGATAAATAACAGTATGGGGATGAGGTAGTTGGATGGCCTGTGTACGGATGGCCTGTGTACGGTTGGGCTGTGTACGGATGGGCTAATTCCATATTTTGGTTTTGAAGAAGTCCACAAAGTCACTCTGCCTGGCTTCTGACCGGGAGCCTCGTTTACACCAGCCACTCTGCCTGGCTTCTGACCGAGACTCTCTTTACACCAGCCACTCTGCCTGGCTTCTGACCAGGAGACTCCTTTACACCAGCCACTCTGCCTGGCTTCTGACCGGGACTCTCCTTTACACCAGCCACTCTGCCTGGCTTCTGACCGGGACTCTCCTTTACACCAGCCACTCTGCCTGGCTTCTGACCAGGAGACTCCTTTACACCAGCCACTCTGCCTGGCTTCTGACCGGGACTCTCCTTTACACCAGCCACTCTGCCTGGCTTCTGACCGGGACTCTCCTTTACACCAGCCACTCTGCCTGGCTTCTGACCGGGACTCTCCTTTACACCAGCCACTCTGCCTGGCTTCTGACCGGGACTCTCCTTTACACCAGCCACTCTGCCTGGCTTCTGACCGGGACTCTCCTTTACACCAGCCACTCTGCCTGGCTTCTGACCGGGACTCTCCTTTACACCAGCCACTCTGCCTGGCTTCTGACCAGGAGCCTCGTTTACACCAGCCACTCTGCCTGGCTTCTGACCAGGAGCCTCGTTTACACCAGCTGTGGAGCCTTTATACAACATGTCAGTGTTACATCAGTTCTGTGTGTGTGTGTAGACTTTGTTCTCTGCAGGAGAGAAGAATTATGGGACAGATGAAGACCAGTTCATCACCATCCTGGGGAACAGGAGCGCTGAACACCTGAGGAGAGGTGTGTGTGTGTGTGTGAGAGAGAGAGATCTGTGTTTATAAAGGGTATCAACACTCTGACATTGACGTGTGTATTTGTGTATCAGTGTTTGCTGCGTACATGAAGCTGGCCGGGTATGAGATGGAAGAGAGTGTTCAGAGAGAGACTTCTGGAGGACTGAGAGACCTGCTTCTAGCTGTGGGTAAGTCTCACACACACACACACAATCACACCACACATCACTGCTATCATGACCATCCCCCCCTACTACCACCACCACTAAACTGATATCATTACCATCCCCCCTACTACCACCACCACCACTAAACTGCTATCATGACCATCCCCCCTACTACCACCACCACTAAACTGCTATCATTACCATCCCCCCTACTACCACCACCACCACTAAACTGCTATCATTACCATCCCCCCTACCACCACCACCACCACCACTAAACTGCTATCATTACCATCCCCCCCTACCACCACCACCACTAAACTGCTATAATTACCATCCCCCCTACTACCACCACCACCACTAAACTGATATCATTACCATCCCCCCTACTACCACCACCACCACTAAACTGATATCATTACCATCCCCCCTACTACCACCACCACCACTAAACTGCTATCATTACCATCCCCCCTACCACCACCACTAAACTGCTATCATTACCATCCCCCCTACCACCACCACCACTAAACTGCTATCATTACCATCCCCCCTACCACCACCACTAAACTGATATCATTACCATCCCCTACCACCACCACCACTAAACTGCTATCATTACCATCCCCTACTACCACCACCACTAGGCTGCTATCATTACCATCCCTCTACTGCATCATTACCATCCCCTACTACCACCACCACCACTAAACTGCTATCATTACCATCCCCCCTACCACCACCACCACCACTAAACTGCTATCATTACCATCCCCCTACTACCACCACCACCACTAAACTGCTATCATTACCATCCCCCCTACTACCACCACCACCACTAAACTGATATCATTACCATCCCCCCCTACCACCACCACCACTAAACTGCTATCATTACCATCCCCCCTACTACCACCACCACCACTAAACTGCTATCATTACCATCCCCCCTACTACCACCACCACCACTAAACTGCTATCATTACCATCCCCCCTACTACCACCACCACCACTAAACTGCTATCATTACCATCCCCCCTACTACCACCACCACTAAACTGCTATCATTACCATCCCCCTACTACCACCACCACCACTAAACTGCTATCATTACCATCCCCTACTACCACCACCACCACTAAACTGCTATCATTACCATCCCCTACCACCACCACCACTAAACTGCTATCATTACCATCCCCCTACTACCACCACCACCACTAAACTGCTATCATTACCATCCCCTACCACCACCACCACCACTAAACTGCTATCATTACCATCCCCCCTACTACCACCACTAAACTGCTATCATTACCATCCCCCCTACTACCACCACCACCACTAAACTGCTATCATTACCATCCCCCCTACTACCACCACCACTAAACTGCTATCATTACCATCCCCCCTACTACCACCACCACCACTAAACTGCTATCATTACCATCCCCCCTACCACCACCACCACCACTAAACTGCTATCATTACCATCCCCTACTACCACCACCACCACTAAACTGCTATCATTACCATCCCCTACTACCACCACCACCACTAAACTGCTATCATTACCATCCCCTACTACCACCACCACTAAACTGCTATCATTACCATCCCCTACTACCACCACCACCACTAAACTGCTATCATTACCATCCCCCCTACTACCACCACCACTAAACTGCTATCATTACCATCCCCCCTACTACCACCACCACCACTAAACTGCTATCATTACCATCCCCCCTACTACCACCACCACCACTAAACTGCTATCATTACCATCCCCTACTACCACCACCACCACTAAACTGCTATCATTACCATCCCCTACTACCACCACCACCACTAAACTGCTATCATTACCATCCCCCCTACTACCACCACCACTAAACTGCTATCATTACCATCCCCCTACCACCACCACCACTAAACTGCTATCATTACCATCCCCTACTACCACCACCACCACTAAACTGCTATCATTACCATCCCCCCTACTACCACCACCACCACTAAACTGCTGTCATTACCATCCCCCCCTACTACCACCACCACCACTAAACTGCTATCATTACCATCCCCCCTACTACCACCACCACCACTAAACTGCTATCATTACCATCCCCCCTACTACCACCACCACCACTAAACTGCTATCATTACCATCCCCTACTACCACCACCACCACTAAACTGCTATCATTACCATCCCCTACTACCACCACCACCACTAAACTGCTATCATTACCATCCCCCCTACTACCACCACCACTAAACTGCTATCATTACCATCCCCCCTACTACCACCACCACCACTAAACTGCTATCATTACCATCCCCCTACTACCACCACCACCACTAAACTGCTATCATTACCATCCCCTACTACCACCACCACCACTAAACTGCTATCATTACCATCCCCCCTACTACCACCACCACTAAACTGCTATCATTACCATCCCCCCTACTACCACCACCACCACTAAACTGCTATCATTACCATCCCCCCTACTACCACCACCACCACTAAACTGCTATCATTACCATCCCCTCCTACCACCACCACCACTAAACTGCTATCATTACCATCCCCCTACTACCACCACCACTAAACTGCTATCATTACCATCCCCTACTACCACCACCACCACTAAACTGCTATCATTACCATCCCTACTACCACCACCACCACTAAACTGCTATCATTACCATCCCCTACTACCACCACCACCACTAAACTGCTATCATTACCATCCCCCTACTACCACCACCACCACTAAACTGCTATCATTACCATCCCCTACTACCACCACCACCACTAAACTGCTATCATTACCATCCCCCTACTACCACCACCACCACTAAACTGCTATCATTACCATCCCCTACTACCACCACCACCACTAAACTGCTATCATTACCATCCCCCTACTACCACCACCACCACTAAACTGCTATCATTACCATCCCCTACTACCACCACCACTAAACTGCTATCATTACCATCCCCTACTACCACCACCACCACTAAACTGCTATCATTACCATCCCCCCTACTACCACCACCACCACTAAACTGCTATCATTACCATCCCCCCTACTACCACCACCACCACTAAACTGCTATCATTACCATCCCCCTACTACCACCACCACCACTAAACTGCTATCATTACCATCCCCTACTACCACCACCACCACTAAACTGCTATCATTACCATCCCCCCTACTACCACCACTACCACCACTAAACTGATATCATTACCATCCCCCCTACCACCACCAACACTAAACTGCTATCATTACCATCCCCCCTACTACCACCACCACCACTAAACTGCTATCATTACCATCCCCCCCTACTACCACCACCACTAAACTGCTATCATTACCATCCCCACTACTACCACCACCACCACTAAACTGCTATCATTACCATCCCCCCTACTACCACCACCACTAAACTGCTATCATTACCATCCCCCCTACTACCACCACCACCACTAAACTGCTATCATTACCATCCCCCCTACTACCACCACCACCACTAAACTGCTATCATTACCATCCCCTACTACCACCACCACTAAACTGCTATCATTACCATCCCCTACTACCACCACCACCACTAAACTGCTATCATTACCATCCCCCCTACTACCACCACCACCACTAAACTGATATCATTACCATCCCCCCTACTACCACCACCACCACTAAACTGCTATCATTACCATCCCCCCTACTACCACCACCACCACTAAACTGCTATCATTACCATCCCCCCTACTACCACCACCACCACTAAACTGCTATCATTACCATCCCCCCTACTACCACCACCACTAAACTGCTATCATTACCATCCCCCCTACTACCACCACCACCACTAAACTGCTATCATTACCATCCCCCCTACTACCACCACCACCACTAAACTGCTGTCATTACCATCCCCCCTACTACCACCACCACCACTAAACTGCTGTCATTACCACCCCCCTACTACCACCACTAAACTGCTGTCATTACCATCCCCTACTACCACTACCACCACTAAACTGCTGTCATTACCACCCCTACTACCACCACCACCACTAAACTGCTGTCATTACCATCCCCCTACTACCACCACCACCACCACTAAACTGATATCATTACCATCCCCCCCTACTACCACCACCACCACTAAACTGCTATCATTACCATCCCCCCTACTACCACCACCACCACTAAACTGCTATCATTACCATCCCCTACTACCACCACCACCACTAAACTGATATCATTACCATCCCCCTACCACCACCACCACTAAACTGCTATCATTACCATCCCCCTACCACCACCACCACTAAACTGCTATCATTACCATCCCCTACTACCACCACCACCACCACCACCACCACTAAACTGCTATCATTACCATCCCCTACTACCACCACCACCACTAAACTGCTATCATTACCATCCCCCTACCACCACCACCACTAAACTGCTATCATTACCATCCCCCCTACTACCACCACCACCACTAAACTGCTATCATTACCATCCCCCCTACCACCACCACCACTAAACTGCTATCATTACCATCCCCCTACCACCACCACCACTAAACTGATATCATTACCATCCCCCCTACTACCACCACCACTAAACTGATATCATTACCATCCCCCCTACTACCACCACCACCACTAAACTGCTATCATTACCATCCCCCCCTACCTCCACCACCACTAAACTGCTATCATTACCATCCCCCCTACTACCACCACCACCACTAAACTGCTATCATTACCATCCCCCCCTACCACCACCACCACTAAACTGATATCATTACCATCCCCCCCTACCACCACCACCACTAAACTGATATCATTACCATCCCCCCTACTACCACCACCACTAAACTGCTATCATTACCATCCCCCCTACTACCACCACCACTAAACTGCTATCATTACCATCCCCCCTACTACCACCACCACCACTAAACTGCTATCATTACCATCCCCCCTACTACCACCACCACCACTAAACTGCTATCACTACCATCCCCTACTACCACCACCACCACTAAACTGATATCATTACCATCCCCCCTACTACCACCACCACCACTAAACTGCTATCATTACCATCCCCCCTACCACCACCACCACTAAACTGATATCATTACCATCCCCTACTACCACCACCACCACTAAACTGATATCATTACCATCCCCCCTACTACCACCACCACTAAACTGATATCATTACCATCCCCCCTACTACCACCACCACCACTAAACTGATATCATTACCATCCCCTACTACCACCACCACCACTAAACTGCTATCATTACCATCCCCCCTACTACCACTACCACCACTAAACTGCTATCATTACCATCCCCCCTACTACCACCACCACTAAACTGCTATCATGACCATCCCCCCTACTACCACCACCACTAAACTGCTATCATGACCATCCCCCCTACCACCACCACCACCACTAAACTGCTATCATGACCATCCCCCCCTACTACCACCACTAAACTGCTATCATTACCATCCCCCCTACTACCACCACTAAACTGCTATCATTACCATCCCCTACTACCACCACCACTAAACTGCTATCATGACCATCCCCCCTACTACCACCACCACTAAACTGCTATCATGACCATCCCCCCTACTACCACCACCACTAAACTGCTATCATGACCATCCCCCCTACCACCACCACCACCACTATTTGGAATGATAATCACAACAATAATAATATTTCTCTCTCTGTCTCTCTCTCTGTCTCTCTGTCTCTCTCTCTCTCTGTCTCTCTCTCTCTCTCTCTCTCTCTCTCTCTCTCTCTCTCTGTCTCTCTCTGTCTCTCTCTCTGTCCTCTCTACCTTCATCTGCATCTCCTCTGTAGTAAAGTGTGCTAGAAGTGTCCCAGCCTACTTTGCAGAGACTCTGTACTATTCGATGTCGGTAAGAATCTATTCTCTCTATACTAGTTGAAGATCATTCTATACTAGATATGTGGTTTTAGAACCGACAGTCAGTCCATTGTGCGTGTGCGCGTGGTGGTGTGTGTGTGTGTCTAGGGTGCAGGAACTGACGACCAGACCTTGATCAGAGTGATGGTGAGTCGTAGTGAAGTGGACATGCTGGATATCAGAGCTGACTACAGACGCCTCTTCACCAAGTCTCTGCACTCATCTATACAGGTATATACTGTTTATATCTATCTCTGTACTCTGCTATACAGGTATATACTGTTTATATCTATCTCTGTACTCTGCTATACAGGTATATGCTGTTTATATCTATCTCTGTACTCTGCTATACAGGTATATGCTGTTTATATCTATCTCTGTACTCTGCTATACAGGTATATACTGTTTATATCTATCTCTGCTATACAGGTATATACTGTTTATATCTATCTCTGCTATACAGGTATATACTGTTTATATCTATCTCTGCTATACAGGTATATACTGTTTATATCTATCTCTGCTATACAGGTATATGCTGTTTATATCTATCTCTGCTATACAGGTATATACTGTTTATATCTATCTCTGTACTCTGCTATACAGGTACAGTGGGGAAAAAAAGTATTTAGTCAGCCACCAATTGTGCAAGTTCTCTCACTTAAAAAGATGAGAGAGGCCTGTAATTTTCATCATAGGTACACTTCAACTATGACAGACAAAATGAGGAAAAAAAATCCAGAAAATCACATTGTAGGACTTTTTATGAATTTATTTGCAAATTATGGTGGAAAATAAGTATTTGGTCACATACAAACAAGCAAGATTTCTGGCTCTCACAGACCTGTAACTTCTTCTTTAAGAGGCTCCTCTGTCCTCCACTCATTACCTGTATTAATGGCACCTGTTTGAACTTGTTATCAGTATAAAAGACACCTGTCCACAACCTCAAACAGTCACACTCCAAACTCCACTATGGCCAAGACCACAGAGCTGTCAAAGGACACCAGAAACAAAATTGTAGACCTGCACCAGGTTGGGAAGACTGAATCTGCAATAGGTAAGCAGCTTGGTTTGAAGAAATCAACTGTGGGAGCAATTATTAGGAAATGGAAGACATACAAGACCACTGATAATCTTCCTCAATCTGGGGCTCCACGCAAGATCTCACCCGTGGGGTCAAAATGATCACAAGAACGGTGAGCAAAAATCCCAGAACCACACGGGGACCTAGTGAATGACCTGCAGAGAGCTGGGACCAAAGTAACAAAGCCTACCATCAGTAACACACTACGCCGCCAGGGACTCAAATCCTGCAGTGCCAGACGTGTCCCCCTGCTTAAGCCAGTACATGTTCAGGCAAGTCTAAAGTTTGCTAGAGAGCATTTGGGTGATCCAGATGAGGATTGGGAGAATGTCAGATGAAACCAAAATATAACTTTTTGGTAAAAACTCAACTCGTCGTGTTTGGAGGACAAAGAATGCTGAGTTGCATCCAAAGAACACCATACCTACTGTGAAGCATGGGGGTGGAAACATCATGCTTTGGGGCTGTTTTTCTGCAAAGGACCAGGACTGACTGATCCGTGTAAAGGAAAGAATGAATGGGGCCATGTATCGTGAGATTTTGAGTGAAAACCTCCTTCCATCAGCAAGGGCATTGAAGATGAAACGTGGCTGGGTCTTTCAGCATGACAATGATCCCAAACACACCGCCCGGGCAACGAAGGAGTGGCTTCGTAAGAAGCATTTCAAGGTCCTGGAGTGGCCTAGCCAGTCTCCAGATCTCAACCCCATAGAAAATCTTTGAAAGTCCGTGTTGCCCAGCGACAGCCCCAAAACATCACTGCTCTAGAGGAGATCTGCATGGAGGAATGGGCCAAAATACCAGGCGGCCAAAGGAGGAATTGGCTTTGGGGGTGACCAGTGAGAGATACCTGCTGGAGTGCGTGCTACGTGTTGGTGCTGCTATGGTGACCAGCGAGCTGAGATAAGGCGGGGCTTTACTTAGCAGGGACTTGTAGATGACCTGGAGCCAGTGGGTCTGGCGACGAGTGTAAAGCGAGGGCCAGTCAACGAGAGCATACAGGTTGCAGTGGTGGGTGGTATATGGGGCTTTGGTAACAAAACGGATGGTACTGTGATAGACTGCATCCAATTTGTTGAGTAGGGTGTTGGAGGCTATAGGTTTGGCAGCATGAGTGAAGGATGCTTTGTTGCGAAATAGGAAGCCGATTTTTAGATTTGATTTTCGATTGGAGATGCTTAATGTGAGTCCGGAAGGAGAGTTTACAGTCTAACCAGACATCTAGGTATTTGTAGTTGTCCACATATTTCGCTACACTCGCATTAACATCTGCTAACCATGTGTATGTGACAAATAAAATTTGATTTGATTTATTCTAAGTCAGAACCGTCCAGAGTAGTGATGCTGGACGGGCGGGCAGGTGCAGGCAGCGATCGGTTGAAGAGCATGCATTTAGTTTTACTTGCATTTAAGAGCAGTTGGAGGCAACGGAAGGAGTGTTGAATGGCATTGAAGCTCGTCTGGAGGGTAGTTAACACAATGTCCAAAGAAGGGCCAGATGTTTACAGAATGGTGTCGTCTGCATAGAGGTGGATCAGAGGAGCGACATCATTGATATATTCAGAGAAAAGAGTCGGCCCGAGAATTGAACCCTGTGGCACCCCCATAGAGACTGCCAGAGGTCCGGACAACAGGCCCTCCGATTTGACACACTGAACTCTATCTGAGAAGTAGTTGGTGAACCAGGCGAGGCAGTCATTTGAGAAACCAAGGCTGTTGAGTCTGCCAATAAGAATGTAGTGATTGACAGAGTCGAAAGCCTTGGCCAGGTCGATGAATACGGCTGCACAGTAATGTCTCTTATCGATGGCGGTTATGATATCGTTTAGGACCTTGAGTGTGGCTGAGGTGCACCCATGACCAGCTCTGAAACCAGATTGCATAGCAGAGAAGGTACGGTGGGATTCTAAATGATCGGTGATCTGTTTGTTAACTTGGCTTTCGAAGACCTTAGAAAGGCAGGGTAGGATCGATATATGTCTGTAGCAATTTGGGTCTAGAGTGCCTCACCCTTTGAAGAGGGGGAAGACCGCGGCAGCTTTCCAATCTTTGGGGATCTCAGACGATACGAAAGAGGTTGAACAAGCTAGTAATAGGGTTAGCAACAATTTCGATATTTTTAGGAAGGGAGGGTCCAGATTGTCTAGCCCAGCTGATTTGTAGGGGTCCAGATTTGCAACTCTTTCTCTCAAGTTGCAGTGAGGGTTGCAGGGCTGTTGACCGGGGTAGCCAGGTGGAAAGCATGGCCAGCCGTAGAAAAATGCTTATTGAAATTCTCAATTATCGCGGATTTATCGGTCTCTCTCTCAATTCAATTCAAGGGCTTTATTGGCATGGGAAACATATGTTTAGATTGCCAAAGCAAGTGAAGTAGATAATAAACAATAACAAATGTACAGAAAAAAAATCATTTACACTGGAACAAAAGTTCCAAAAGAATAAAAACATTTCAGATGTCATATTATGTATATATACAGTGTTGTAACGATGTGCAACTAGTTAAAGTACAAAAGGGAAAATAAATAAACATAAATATGGGTTGTATTTACAATGGTGTTTGTTCTTCTCTGGTTGACCTTTTCTGGTGGCAACAGGACACAACTCTTGCTGCTGTGATGGCACACTGTGGTATTTCACCCAGTAGATATGGGAGTTTATCAAGATTTGATTTGTTTTCAAATTCTTTGTGGATCTGTGTAATCTGAGGGAAATATGTGTCTCTAATATGGTCATACATTTGGCAGGAGGTTAGGAAGTGCAGCTCAGTTTCCACCTCATTTTGTGGGCAGTGTGCAAATAGCCTGTCTTCTCTTGAGAGCCAGGTCTGCCTATGGCGACCTTTCTCAATAGCAAGGCTATGCTCAGAGTCTGTACATAGTCAAAGCTTTCCTTAAGTTTGGGTCAGTCACGGTGGTCAAGTATTCTGGTTGGATAGATTCTTCATCAAACCATTTAAAAACATTTTTTTAATTTATTTAACACGGCAAGTCCGTTAAGAACAAATTCTTATTTAAAATGACGACCTACTCCGGCCAAACCCGGACGACGCTGCGCCAATTGTGCACCGCCCTATGGAACTCCCAATCACAGCCGGATGTGATACAGCCTGGATTCGAACCAGTTACTGTAGTGACGCCTCTTGCACTGAGATGCCGTGCCTTAGACTGCTGTGCCACCTGGAAGCCCATTTGTTAATTTTTTTAGGTTTTCTGCTTAATTTTTTTTGATTTGAAGCTAAGAGGTCAAATATCCTGTTTAGATGTTCTACTGCCAAGTTTACACCTTCACTATTGCAGTGGAACCTTTTGTCCAGGAAGTTGTCTAGAAGGGATTGAATTTGTTGTTGCCTAATTGTCTTTTAGTAAATTTCCACACTACTTTCCTTCCATCTATAGCATTTCTTAATATTACTCAGTTCTTTTGGCTTTGATACCTCATGATTTGAGTATTGCTCTGTTCAAGTAGACTGCTTTTGCTGTGATCTGATATAGGGGTGTCAGTGTACTGACTGTGAACTCTCTGAGAGACTCTGGGTTGAGGTCAGTGATAAAGTAGTCTACAGTACTACTGCCAAGAGATGAGCTATAGGTGTACCCACCATAGGAGTCCCCTCGAAGCCTATCATTGACTATATACGCTGCATTCGGAAAGTATTCAGACCCCTTGACTTTTTCCACATTTTGTTACGTTACAGCCTTATTCTAACATGGATTCAATTGTTTTTTCCCCCTCATAAATCTACACACAATACCCCATTATGACATCACAATAGCCCATTATGACAAAGCAAAAACAGGTTTTTAGAGATTAAAATTAAAAACTGAAATCACATTTACAATTATTTGCATCTTTTCTGATTTTCTCTCATTTTGCATATTGTTGATACTGAATGTTATCAGATCTTTAACCAAAACCGAATATTAGATAAAGGGAACCTGAGTGAAGAAATAACACAACAATTACATAAACAAATTTATGCAACACCCATAATGCCCCCTGTGTGAAGAAGTAATTTCCCCCATAACTGGTTGTGCCACCTTTAGCTGCAACGAACCAAACGCTTCCTGTAGATGTTGATCCGTCTCTCACGTCGCTGTGGAGGAATTCCGGACAACTCTTCCTTGCAGAATTGCTTTAACTCTGCAACATTTTGTGGGTTTTTCAAACTGCTCGTTTCAAGTCAACAACATCCCAGTTGGGCCAAATCATCACAGGGAAAGAAATGCTTTTTAATGTCGACTTGTGTGTTTTTGGATCATTTGTCTTGCTGCTCTTCAGCTTCCCCGACCCACCACTCCACCGCCGTGCTGGACCGAGGTTCTTACTGTGGAATGCACGGGTTGGTTTTCACCAGGCACAACGGGACCCATGTTGTCCAAACAACATAACAAACTGATCTGTTACATTCTTCCGTCTTGATGAGCATCCACGTGCTTTTATTTTATTTTGCCAAACTTGAGTCAACGTTTTGGACAACATGGGTCCCATTATGCCTGGGGAAAACATCTCGTTTTTAATCAGAGACAGTCTTTCTCTCTGTACCTGTATATCTCTCTCTGCCCCTCTCTGCCTCTCTCTGCCTCTACCCTGTCTCTCTCTGCCTCTCTCTGTCTCTCTCTGTCTCTCTCTGCCTCTCTCTGCCTCTCTATGTACTTTACTAAATGGTCTGCTTCTATGAGTAAATGTGTGTGTGTGTGTGTGTGTGTTCCAGGGCGATACCTCTGGTGACTACCGTAAGGCCCTCCTCCTGCTCTGTGGCGGCGATGACGCGTAACCAATGGCGATGATCCCTGAAAAAGGGGCTGATACCCAGAGAGACCTCCGCTCTGACTGGCCCCTCTAGCTGTCAATCACTCTCGCGAGTCGTGTGTAAGCCAATAGGAGAGCTCTGCTGGCCACGGTGCAGCCCTGTGATAGGTTATGAGTGATAAAACTTTAACCCTGTGTGTATCTGTCAGGTAGCTAACATCCTTCAAGCTTTACTCTGCTTCATATCTACGTTAATAAAGTCATATTAATGCCCGAAGTCATTTTGTATATCAGTAATATAACAACTCAAGACTGGTTTAATGTTTTTACTGTTTGTAAGGCAACACCTAAGACGTAATAAACATTTTAATAGCAGGTTTGTAGTGAGACGTGTCTGTCTGTGTAGTGAGATGACATGGTCACACTAGGAGACATAACTGTTCACTTTTATTCAGTTATCCGTAGTTTTATTGGGATTATAACAACACATGATACACAGTCATCTAAAATAACGTCTGACAACCAATTCCAGTCCAGGGACAGCAGTGGGGTCAAACTGTAGAACCCAGTTCCAGTCCAGGGACAGCAGTGGGGTCAAACTGTAGAACCCAGTTCCAGTCCAGGGACAGCAGTGGGGTCAAACTGTCGAACCCAGTTCCAGTCCAGGGACAGCAGTGGGGTCAAACTGTCGAACCCAGTTCCAGTCCAGGGACAGCAGTGGGGTCAAACTGTCGAACCCAGTTTCAGTCCATTCAGGAAGTACACTGGATTCTAGTTCTCTTCCATTCATTTCAATGAGGAACATTTCTCAATGGAATTGGGTTGACTTTCTCAATTGACTACATTTGAAATGGAATTAACCCTTCTGTTGTGGGGATGTAATATATTACATTATCCCTTCTGTTGTGGGGATGTAATATATTACATTATCCCTGTTTCTGTTGTGGGGATGTAATATATTACATTATTCCTGTTTCTGTTGTGGGGATGTAATATATTACATTATCCCTGTTTCTGTTGTGGGGATGTAATGTATTACATTATCCCTCTTTCTGTTGTGGGGATGTAATATATTACATTATCCCTGTTTCTGTTGTGGGGATGTAATGTATTACATTATCCCTCTTTCTGTTGTGGGGATGTAATATATTACATTATCCCTGTTTCTGTTGTGGGGATGTAATGACATGATATGTCCACAGGCTGCTTCTCCTTGGTCTTCATGATATCAACCTTTACTCATTAACATCTCATTTACATGCCTTGCAAATATATGATAAGTTAAATTAAATGGAGGAGAACGTTTGTATTGGGCACATGATGAGATGTGGGCCCTGCGTGTATACATGTTTACACATACAGTTTTAGGTACAATGATTAAGAAATTACACAAGGCAAACAAAACGATCACAGACAACTCAACACAAAATACAACAGCAGATTGTTAACATTTACACACAGGTTATTCCCCTGACAGCACAAGCACTTGCATTACCCGAAACAGTTACAAGCAATACAACAATACACATCCTCCAATACATGTTTAAAATGGGCGACAAGAGTCTCAAGTTGAAGTTTAGTCTGCAGGCTATTCCATAGGCAAGGAGCCTAACAGGACGAGGCAGCCGTACCCAACTCTGTGGAGATCGCAGGGGCCTCAAGTGTAATCCATGCTGGAGACCTGGTTTTTACGAATTATAATTCTAATGTTGATGAGTGATGATGAATAACAAAGTAGTTTATTCAGAAGTGCTTTATAGACAAACACCAGAGCATGTTGTTCTCGTCTCGTGGACAGCGAAGTCCAACCCACATGTTGATATAAAACACAGTGGTGAGTTCTGTAGTTTGCACCCGTAATAAAACTCAGTGCGCAATGATAAGTAGCATCCAGCGGTTTAAGTGTGGATGCTGTAGCAGGCACGTAGATAATATCCCCGTAATCTATAACAGACATAAAAATAGCTTGCACAATTTGTCTTCTATTTGTAGAGGACAAACATGTCCTGTTTCCATAGAGGAAGCCCAGCTTGTTTTTTTTTGTGTGTGCCTGTTTACAAAGTTCATCAACATGCATTTTAAAAGACAGTTTATCATCCGAACAATATCCCAATGTATTTATATGCAGAGACCGGATTAATTCGGGAACTAAGACCCGGCACATCTAACAAATTCCACAACAACAACTAATATCTAACAAATTACACACAAGTATAGTTTATTTGTTTAGGCTTGGCCAATTAAGTAGGCTATTTTTTGCATCATAAAGCTAATTCTGCTGAGTTCGTTCCCTTTATCCCTGTCTTGAAGTCCCGGACTGTAGCCTCTGTCTCCATCACCGTGGCATGATGAAAGGATCGGCGTGAATTTATCCCTGTCTTGAAGTCCCGGACTGTAGCCTCTGTCTCCATCACAGTGGCATGATGAAAGGATCGGCGTGAATTGGAAGAAGCCTAATGGGGCTGAGGTGTGAGAAATCAGCTCATCCACTTAGCAAGGCAAACACAAAAACAGTATTATCGGTTTTCACACCTTTCGATTAGTCTGACAAAGGATAAATACACGGTAATCAATTAGCCTGGCCTATGTGTGAGAAAAAAAATCCCCTCCCCCAAAGATAAATAAAATATATCCTTAAATAACTTGAAAAGAACAGAAGGCTTTCACACCGAAATTGCTCCCATAAACCACCTTTAATGACAATGTTTGAATCAAATACAGATCTTTGTCAGGTCAAGCCTCTTATGAGTTGACAATTAAGCAAATCAACCTTATAATAGGTAGTGATTTATATACCCTACTGGTCAAATGTTTTAGAACACACCTACTCATTCAAGGTTTTTCTTGATTTTTTTACTATTTTCTACATTGTAGAATAATAGTGAAGACATCAAAACTATGAAACAACACATATGGAATCATGTAGTAACCAAAAGTGTTAAACAACTTCTTCAAATAGTCACCCTTTGCCCTGATGATAGCTTTGCACACTCTTGGCATCCCTGGCCGCGTCCTCAGAGCATGCGCAGACCAGCTGGCTGGTGTGTTTACGGACATATTTAATCAGTCCCTATCCCAGGCTGCTGTTCCCACATGCTTCAAGAGGGCCACCATTGTTCCTGTACCCAAGAAGGCTAAGGTAACTGAGCTAAATGACTATCGCCCCATTGCACTCACTTCTGTCATCATGAAGTGCTTTGAGAGACTAGTCAAGGATCATATCACTTCCATCCTGCCAGACACCCTAGACCCACTCCAATTTCCTTACCGCCCCAATAGGTCCGCAGACGATGCAATCGCAATCACACTGCACACTGCCCTAACCCATCTGGACAAGAGGAATACCTATATAAGAATGCTGTTCATCAACTACAGCTCAGCATTCAACACCATAGTACCCTCCAAACTCATCATTAAGCTCGAGACCCTAGGTCTCAACCCCGCCCTGTGCAACTGGGTCCTGGACTTCCTGACGGGCTGCCCCCAGGTGGTGAATGTAGGAAACAACCCTTCCACTTTGCTGATCCTCAACACAGGGGCCCTACAAGAGTGCATTCTCAGCCCTCTCCTGTACTCCCTGTTCACCCATGACTGCGTTGCCATGCACACTTCCAACTCAATCATAAAGTTTGCAGACGACACTACAGTGGTAGGCTTGATTACCAACAACGACGAGACGGCCTACAGGAAGGAGTTGAGGGCCCTCGGAGTGTGGTGTCAGGAAAATAACCTCTCACTCAATGTCAACAAAACAAAGGAGATGACCGTGGACTTCAGGAAACAGCAGAGGGAGCACCCCCCTATCCACATCGACGGGACAGTAGTGGAGAAGGTGGAAAGTTTTAAGTTCCTTGGCGTACACATCACGGACAAACTGAAATGGTCCACCCACACAGACAGCGTGGAAGGCGCAACAGCGACCCGGCACAGCCAGAAGAGGACTGGCCACCCCTCACAGCCTGGTTCCTCTCTAGGTTTCTTCCTAGGTTCTGGGCCTTTCTAGGGAGTTTTTCCTAACCACCGTGCTTCTACACCTGCATTGCTTGCTGTTTGGGGTTTTAGGCTGGGTTTCTGTACAGCACTCTGTGAAGAAGAAGGGCTTTATAAATACATTTGATTGATTGACTGCCTGTTCACCCCGCTTCCATACCGAAGGCGAGGTCAGAACAGGTTAATCAAAGCTGGGATCGAGAGACTGAAAAACAGCTTCTATCTCAAGGCCATCAGACTGCTAAACAGCAATCATTAACTCAGAGAGGCTGCTGCCTACATTGAGACCCAATCACTGGCCACTTTAAATAATGGATCACTAGTCACTTTAAATAAGGCCTCTTGAATAATGTTTATATATCTTGCATTACTCATCCCATATGTATATACTGTATTTTATACCATCTACTGCATCTTGCCTACGCCGGTCAGCCATCGCTCATCCATATATTTATATGTACATACTCGTATTCATTCCTTTACTCTTGTGTGTATAAGGCAGTTGTTGTGGAATTGTTAGATTACTTGTTAGATACTACTGCATGGTCGGAACTAGAAGCACAAGCATTTCGCTACACTCGCATTAACAATCTGCTAACCATGTGTATGTGACCAATAAAATTAGATTTGATTTGGCAGGGTGAGTAAAATGGTTGGGTGTTTCTCTCATTATGTGTCTGGAGGTAAATAGCAAGCTAGCCTATGTTAGCTTGGGTGATTGACAGCCGTTGTGAGGTCAGAACGCTCGGATCAACCCTACTCCTCCGCCAGGCCCTAAAGCGCACTACAGTCAGACAACATATTATCAACCCTACTGCTCGGCCAGTCCCTAAAGCGCACTACAGTCAGACAACATATTACCAACCCTACTGCTCGGCCGGTCCCTAAAGCTCACTACAGTCAGACAACATATTATCAACCCTACTGCTCGGCCGGTCCCTAAAGCGCACTACAGTCAGACAACATATTATCAACCCTACTGCTCGGCCGGTCCCTAAAGCGCACTACAGTCAGACAACATATTAATAACCCTACTGCTCGGCCGGTCCCTAAAGCGCACTACAGTCAGACAACATATTAACAACCCTACTGCTCGGCCGGTCCCTAAAGCTTACTACAGTCAGACAACATATTTACAACCCTACTGCTCGGCCGGTCCCTAAAGCGCACTACAGTCAGACAACATATTAACAAACCCTACTGCTCGGCCGGTCCCTAAAGCGCACTACAGTCAGACAACATATTAACAACCCTACTGCTCGGCCGGTCCCTAAAGCGCACTACAGTCAGACAACATATTATCAACCCTACTGCTCGGCCGGTCCCTAAAGCGCACTACAGTCAGACAACATGTTAATAACCCTACTGCTCGGCCGGTCCCTAAAGCGCACTACAGTCAGACAACATGTTAATAACCCTACTGCTCGGCCGGTCCCTAAAGCGCACTACAGTCAGACAACATATTAACAACCCTACTGCTCGGCCGGTCCCTAAAGCTCACTACAGTCAGACAACATATTAACAACCCTACTGCTCGGCCGGTCCCTAAAGCGCACTACAGTCAGACAACATATTAACAACCCTACTGCTCGGCCGGTCCCTAAAGCTCACTACAGTCAGACAACATATTACCAACCCTACTGCTCGGCCGGTCCCTAAAGCTCACTACAGTCAGACAACATATTACCAACCCTACTGCTCGGCCGGTCCCTAAAGCTCACTACAGTCAGACAACATATTACCAACCCTACTGCTCGGCCGGTCCCTAAAGCGCACTACAGTCAGACAACATATTAACAACCCTACTGCTCGGCCAGTCCCTAAAGCGCACTACAGTCAGACAACATATTAACAAACCGTTTGCTTCAGCCAGTCTGACGAGTCGCTGTGCGTGAGTTGTTTAGTCATTTAGGGTGGAGTCCCGACTCACGCTCAGGGAACTCGTTTTTCCACTCTTTCTCAGCCTCCCTCTTGCGCTCTCTCTCTCTTTCTCTTTCTCCATTCACTGAGCTCCGTTGCAGACTCGATCTCCGGTAAGTTTATACCGCTCTTGTTAACCGACAACATCAGATAGTGAGTTTATGACTTGTTACGGTGGTTAGTCTGCTGAATCAGACAGTTGGTGTTTGTTGTGTGAGCGGTGAGATACACCAGGATTCTCTCAGATTATGGGGTTAAATAAATACAATTGAACTTGGTTCATAGAACCGGAGTTATGTCAAAAACCTCCGGTTGGCAAAATGCGGTTTTAATAAACCAAAGCGGTTTCCGTTTTCTTTCCTACAAATGTGGGCTCTATGTTCTGAACCGTTTAAACTATATACCTTTCTGATGCATTTCAGTCACTTCAAACCAAACTTCCTTAGGATTTAAATACTGTCAAAAGTACTGTCAGACTGATTTGCAACGGACTGTCGCAACCACAATTTATAGGTTTGTGAACCCCTGGTCACAACACATTCATAGACGCTAAGTATCTTTATCGCCTATTGACCACAGTGTCGTCCAGAGGTTGTGAAATCTCATACTTGAGTAAAAGTAAACGTACCTTAAAAAGAAAATGACTCAATTAAAATGTGAAAGTCACCTAGTAAAATACTACTTGAGAAAAATTATTTGGTTTTAAATATACTTAAGTATCAAAAGTAAATGTAGGTGCTTAAATATACTTAAGTATCAAAAGTAAATGTAAAAGTATGAATACTTTTAAATTCCTTATATTAAGCAATCCAGACACCACAATTTTCTTGTTTTTCTTGTTTATGGACAGCCTGTGTCATAAAAACACTCAGACATCATTTACAAACAAGCGTTTGTGTTTAGTGAGTCCTCCAGAGCAGAGGCAGTAGGGAGGACCAGGGATGTTCTCTGTTTAGTGAGTCCTCCAGAGCAGAGGCAGTAGGGAGGACCAGGGATGTTCTCTGTTTAGTGAGTCCTCCAGATCAGAGGCAGTAGGGAGGACCAGGGATGTTCTCTGTTTAGTGAGTCCTCCAGAGCAGAGGCAGTAGGGACGACCAGGGATGTTCTCTGTTTAGTGAGTCCTCCAGATCAGAGGCAGTAGGGACGACCAGGGATGTTCTCTGTTTAGTGAGTCCTCCAGATCAGAGGCAGTAGGGACGACCAGGGATGTTCTCTGTTTAGTGAGTCCTCCAGATCAGAGGCAGTAGGGACGACCAGGGATGTTCTCTGTTTAGTGAGTCCTCCAGATCAGAGGCAGTAGGGACGACCATGGATGTTCTCTGTTTAGTGAGTCCTCCAGATCAGAGGCAGTAGGGACGACCATGGGATGTTCTCTGTTTAGTGAGTCCTCCAGATCAGAGGCAGTAGGGATGACCATGGATGTTCTCTGTTTAGTGAGTCCTCCAGATCAGAGGCAGTAGGGATGACCAGGGATGTTCTCTGTTTAGTGAGTCCTCCAGATCAGAGGCAGTAGGGACGACCAGGGATGTTCTCTGTTTAGTGAGTCCTCCAGATCAGAGGCAGTAGGGACGACCAGGGATGTTCTCTGTTTAGTGAGTCCTCCAGATCAGAGGCAGTAGGGACGACCAGGATGTTCTCTGTTTAGTGAGTCCTCCAGATCAGAGGCAGTAGGGAGGACCAGGGATGTTCTCTGTTTAGTGAGTCCTCCAGATCAGAGGCAGTAGGGACGACCAGGGATGTTCTCTGTTTAGTGAGTCCTCCAGATCAGAGGCAGTAGGGACGACCATGGATGTTCTCTGTTTAGTGAGTCCTCCAGATCAGAGGCAGTAGGGACGACCAGGGATGTTCTCTGTTTAGTGAGTCCTCCAGATCAGAGGCAGTAGGGACGACCATGGGATGTTCTCTGTTTAGTGAGTCCTCCAGATCAGAGGCAGTAGGGATGACCATGGGATGTTCTCTTGATAAGAATTGGACCATTTTCTGTCCTGCTAAGCATTCGAAATGTAACAAGTACTTTCTTAGGTGTCAGGGAAAATGTATGGAGGTAAAAGTACATCATTGTCATTAGGAATGTAGTGGAGTAAATGTCCAAAATATGAATAGTAAAGTACAGATACCAAAAGAAATGACTTAAGTAGTATTTTAAAGTATTTTCACACCACTGGTGTCTTCTGGCCAGGGGACTTTTATTAAGAGACCCAACGCTCGTTCTGAATGTTAAAACGCTTCCCTTGCGTATCAGCGAGAAATAATGTTGAAAAAACGGAAGGTTAAATAACTATACACCGTTTATAGGGTTAGTGTTCCCACATGGCCGTATCTCCATGCTACGGCACTTGTTTACAGAAGACAGCGGGACCGCCTGTAATGAGCTACGGAAAGTATTCAGACCCTTTTGACTTTTTCCACATTTTGTTACGTTACAGCCTTATTCTAACATGGATTCAATATGATTCTTTTTTCAGCAATACCCCATTATGACATCACAATACCCCATTATGACATCACAATACCCCATAATGACAAAGCAAAAACAGGTATTTAGGATGTTTTGAAAATGTATAAAAAATTTAAAACAGATACCTTATTTACATAAGTATTCAGACCCTTTGCTATGAGACTCGAAATCGAGCTCAGGTGCATCCTGTTTCCATTGATCATCCTTGAGCTGTTTCTACAACTTGACTGGAGTCCACCTGTAGTAAATTCAAATGATTGGACATGATTTGGAAAGGCACACACCTGTCTATATAAGGTCCCACAGTTGACAGTGCATGTCAGAGCAAAAACAAAGCCATGAGTTTGAAGGAATTGTCCGTAGAGCTCCGAGACAGGATTGTGTCGAGGCACAGATCCCCAAGAACACAGTGGCCTCCATCATTCTTAAATGGAAGAAGTTTGGAACCACCAAGACTCTTCCTACAGCTGGCTACCTGGCCAAACTGAGCAATCGTGGGAGAAGGGCCTTGACCAAGAACCCGATGGTCACTCTGACAGAGCTCTAGAGTTCCTCTGTGAAGATGGGAGAACCTTCCAGAAGGACAACCATCTCTGCAGCACCCCACCAATCAGGCCTTTATGGTAGAGTGGCCAGACGGCCACTCCTCAGTAAAAGGGACATGACAGCCCGCTTGGAGTTTGCCAAAAGCCACCTAAAGACTCTCAGACCATGAGAAACAAGATTCTCTAGTCTGATGAATGTCACGGTTTTCTGATGGAGCGGACCAAAATGCAGCGAGGGTTCCAGTATACATACTTTATTCAGTGCAACTGGCAATAAACAATGAACAGACCGTCACGCAGGTATGGCTCAACAAAGGTACACAAATACAAACAATAACCCACAAGGCAAGTGGGGCAGGGAACCACCTTAAATAGGATTCCCAATTAGAGGCAACGACAACCAGCTGCCTCTAATTGGGAACCTAACAAAAAAACAACATAGAGTTCCCTACATAACCCTAGTCAGGCCCTGACCCAACACACCATAGAAAAACCTAGAGAGCTCTCTATGGCCAGGGCGTGACAATGAAACCAAGATTAAACTCTGAAAATTTAAAAACCTGTTTTTGCTTTGTCAATATGGGGTATTGTGATGTCATTATGGGGTATTGTGATGTCATTATGGGGTGTTGTGATGTCATAATGGGGTATTGGGTGTAGATTTATGAGGGGAAAAAAACATTTTAGAATAAGGCTGTAACGTAACAAAATGTGGAAAACGTCGAGGGGTCTGAATACTTGTCTAATGCACTGTATCTAGCTGTGATCTGACAGGACAGGCCTAATCAATAGTCAGCCTATGTTCAGCATGCTCCGAACACCTGTGTGCAAGCCAGTGGGCGCATTCAAACGGATCACCTTCATCAAGTCGGTGACTATCGTTGGTCAGTCAAAGTGTGTTGCATTATGGGGATAAAAATTGTCCGACTTGCGCCTACATATCGACTGCATGAACTTTACAAAAATCATGTGATCAAAGGTCATGAAGTTCTAACTGCCAGTCGACTGCCAGTTTCTGCAGTTGCTCTTCACCAACTTCGTCCTGAACTGCCAGTCGACCGCCAGTTTCTGCAGTTGCTCTTCACCAACTTCGTCCTGAACTGCCAGTCAACCGCCAGTTTCTGCAGTTGCTCTTCACCAACGTCGTCCTGAACTGCCAGTCGACCGCCAGTTTGTGCAGTTGCTCTTCACCAACTTCATCCTGAACTGCCAGTCGACCGCCAGTTTCTGCAGTTGCTCTTCACCAACTTCATCCTGAACTGCCAGTCGACTGCCAGTTTGTGCAGTTGCTCTTCACCAACTTCATCCTGAACTGCCAGTCGACCGCCAGTTTCTGCAGTTGCTCTTCACCAACTTCGTCCTGAACTGCCAGTCGACCGCCAGTTTCTGCAGTTGCTCTTTTACCAACTTCATCCTGAACTGCCAGTCGACTGCCAGTTTGTGCAGTTGCTCTTCACCAACTTCATCCTGAACTGCCAGTCGACCGCCAGTTTCTGCAGTTGCTCTTCACCAACTTCATCCTGAACTGCCATTCGACCGCCAGTTTCTGCAGTTGCTCTTTTACCAACTTCATCCTGAAGCCAGTCGCCTGCATTGTGGGAGGATCTATTGTCAACCAACCATCATTTTTTTTTCAACTCAAGCAAACGTGACCAAAGACGTGACTGAAATAGGAACAGGAACCAACTTTGCCGTGATTCATGTATCCAGTGGCTATAGACAAATGAATGTGATGTTTGTGGCTCTCTCTCACTAACTGATTGTACAATGAACACATGATGTCAGTTAGTGAGAGTGTGTGATTTGGAGGTTGGAGACATGATATTATAAAAGAACAACTGTTGTAAACAATGGGAACACTGACATGTTGATCTGAGCCTTGCTGTTGGAAAACCACCTCAGTGTCTGACTTTCAGCTGTCTCAAATGCACCTCCCCCCCGACATCCCTCCTCGACTTTCATCTACAGCCTTTAACACGCAAATGCGCCCAATGACTATAAAATGAATGGACAGACCCATAGATAACATGACCCCATTCATTCCTATGTGAAGACTGGTTAGCGCGTTAAAGCTAAATTAAGTCGTTTACGATGGCGTCTCATTGGGCTACGTTTACACAGGAAGTCCAATTCTGATCTTTTTTTGGCCCCCATTAATTGGTCTTTTTGACCAATCACATCGAATCTTTTCACATCAGATCTCTTTCAGAGCTGATCTGATTGGTCAAAAGACCAATTAGTGAAAAAAGTATTGATTGGGCTGCCTGTCTAGATGTAGCCATGGAAACATAACATAGCTTCTCCAGGAAGTGGCGTTGCAGGCTCGGTCAGTGCTGACCCCTTTCATTAAGTAACTCAAACTGAAGGCAGACTGAGGTCCTGCCTATGATGTATATGAACCCTGGGTTGTAGTTCTATGTATTGGCCATTGAGAGGTCTGTAGATTCTATGTATTGGCCATTGAGAGGTCTGTAGATTCTATGTATTGGCCATTGAGAGGTCTGTAGTTCTATGTATTGGCCATTGAGAGGTCTGTAGATCTATGTATTGGCCATTGAGAGGTCTGTAGTTCTATGTATTGGCCATTGAGAGGTCTGTAGATTCTATGTATTGGCCATTGAGAGGTCTGTAGTTCTATGTATTGGCCATTGAGAGGTCTGTAGATTCTATGTATTGGCCATTGAGAGGTCTGCAGATTCTATGTATTGACCATTGAGTGGTCTGTAGATTCTATGTATTGGCCGTTGAGAGGTCTGTAGATTCTATGTATTGGCCATTGAGAGGTCTGCAGATTCTATGTATTGACCATTGAGTGGTCTGTAGATTCTATGTATTGGCCAACACTAAAAGGGTGAAGGTATAAACCAACACTAAAAGGGTGAAGGTATAAACCAAGACACTGAAAGGGTGTAGGTATAAACCAACACTAAAAGGGTGAAGGTATAAACCAACACTAAAAGGGTGAAGGTATAAACCAACACTAAAAGGGTGAAGGTATAAACCAACACACTAAAAGGGTGAAGGTATAAACCAACACTAAAAGGGTGAAGGTATAACCCAACACTAAAAGGGTGAAGGTATAAACCAACACTAAAAGGGTGAAGGTATTAACCAAGACACTAAAATGGTGAAGTTATGAATCAAGACACTAAAAGGGTGAAGGTATAAACCAACACTAAAAGGGTGAAGGTATAAACCAACACTAAAAGGGTGAAGGTATAAACCAACACTAAAAGGGTGAAGGTATAAACAAACACTAAAAGGGTGAAGTTATAAACCAAGACACTAAAAGGGTGAAGGTATAAACCAACACACTAAAAGGGTGAAGGTATAAACCAACACTAAAAGGGTGAAGGTATAAACCAACACTAAAAGGGTGAAGGTATAAACCAACACACTAAAAGGGTGAAGGTATAAACCAACACTAAAAGGGTGAAGGTATAAACCAACACTAAAAGGGTGAAGGTATAAACCAACACACTAAAAGGGTGAAGGTATAAACCAACACTAAAAGGGTGAAGGTATAAACCAACACTAAAAGGGTGAAGGTATTAACCAAGACACTAAAATGGTGAAGGTATGAATCAAGACACTAAAAGGGTGAAGGTATAAACCAACACTAAAAGGGTGAAGGTATAAACAAACACTAAAAGGGTGAAGGTATAAACCAACCCTCTAAAAGGGTGAAGGTATAAACCAACACTAAAAGGGTGAAGGTATAAACAAACACTAAAAGGGTGAAGGTATAAACCAACACTAAAAGGGTGAAGGTATAAACAAACACTAAAAGGGTGAAGGTGTAAACCAACCCTCTAAAAGGGTGAAGGTATAAACCAACACTAAAAGGGTGAAGGTATAAACCAACACTAAAAGGGTGAAGGTATAAACCAACACACTAAAAGGGTGAAGGTATAAACCAACAAACTAAAAGGGTGAAGGTATAAACCAACACTAAAAGGGTGTAGGTATAAACCAACACTAAAAGGGTGTAGGTATAAACCAACACACTAAAAGGGTGAAGGTATAAACCAAGACACTAAAAGGGTGAAGGTATAAACCAACACTAAAAGGGTGAAGGTATAAACCAACACTAAAAGGGTGAAGGTATAAACCAACACTAAAAGGGTGTAGGTATAAACCAACACACTAAAAGGGTGAAGGTATAAACCAAGACACTAAAAGGGTGAAGGTATAAACCAACACTAAAAGGGTGAAGGTATAAACCAACACTAAAAGGGTGAAGGTATAAACCAAGACACTGAAAGGGTGAAGGTATAAACCAACACTAAAAGGGTGAAGGTATAAACCAAGACACTAAAAGGGTGAAGGTATAAACCAAGACACCATAAGGGTGAAGGTATAAACCAACACACTAAAAGGGTGAAGGTATAAACCAAGACACTGAAAGGGTGAAGGTATAAACCAACACTAAAAGGGTGAAGGTATAAACCAAGACACTGAAAGGGTGAAGGTATAAACCAACACTAAAAGGGTGAAGGTATAAACCAAGACAATGAAAGGGTGAAGGTATAAACCAACACTAAAAGGGTGAAGGTATAAACCAAGACACTGAAAGGGTGAAGGTATAAACCAACACTAAAAGGGTGAAGGTATAAACCAACACTAAAAGGGTGAAGGTATAAACCAAGACACTGAAAGGGTGAAGGTATAAACCAAGACACTGAAAGGGTGAAGGTATAAACCAACACTAAAAGGGTGAAGGTATAAACCAACACTAAAAGGGTGAAGGTATAAACCAAGACACTGAAAGGGTGAAGGTATAAACCAACACTAAAAGGGTGAAGGTATAAACCAAGACACTGAAAGGGTGAAGGTATAAACCAACACACTAAAAGGGTGAAGGTATAAGCCAACACTAAAAGGGTGAAGGTATAAGCCAACACTAAAAGGGTGAAGGTATAAACCAAGACACTGAAAGGGTGAAGGTATAAACCAACACTAAAAGGGTGAAGGTATAAACCAAGACACTGAAAGGGTGAAGGTATAAACCAACACTAAAAGGGTGAAGGTATAAACCAAGACACTGAAAGGGTGAAGGTATAAACCAACACACTAAAAGGGTGAAGGTATAAGCCAACACTAAAAGGGTGAAGGTATAAGCCAACACTAAAAGGGTGAAGGTATAAACCAACACACTAAAAGCTTCCAGGATAAAATGTTTAGATAACAGTTAAGCAAGTGATGATTATTGACGTTCCTAAACGTTTTCAACACAGCGTCGCAATTGTAATTCACACGCAGGCAACTGTGGGCGACGCTAACCGCTGAAATACGGATAATAAGAAGCTAACTATGGGGAGCTGTGGCTGAAAAGCCTACGGATATTTAGAAGAATGTAAACAGTTTTTTTCATGCCTTTAAAAGTGGAAAACGTTTTGACGGCATTTTGAAGTGTCTGTCTGGTAGGTTGTGGTTCTAAGAGTGTTTCTCCTTTTCAGACACAACCTCGTCCTCCTAATCAAACCAACTATCACCAATCTACCACAATGGTAAGTTGACTTCACTGAAGGCCCTCTCTACAGTGGAACGCTTCACTGCCGCAACTGGAGGATTCTGGTATAATGTTAATGTTTAAGTTTCCATCGCTGCCTGCAATGTGACACGCTATCCGCAGCACAGCCCAGGAGACTGTCATTAAATAATCATTAGCTAAATAATAAACGCTCAGAACAATAGACAATATGAGCTCAGAACACTGGACCAGTAGAATGGAGGGAGATCAATTATAGAATAGGTTATTACACTAGACCAGTAGAATGGAGGGAGATCATTATAGAATAGGTTATTACACTAGACCAGTAGAATGGAGGGAGATCATTATAGAATAGGTTATTACACTAGACCAGTAGAATGGAGGGAGATCATTATAGAATAGGTTATTACACTAGACCAGTAGAATGGAGGGAGATCATTATAGAATAGGTTATTACACTAGACCAGTAGAATGGAGGGAGATCATTATAGAATAGGTTATTACACTAGACCAGTAGAATGGAGGGAGATCATTATAGAATAGGTTATTACACTAGATCAGTAGAATGGAGGGAGGTCATTATAGAATAGGTTATTACACTAGACCAGTAGAATGGAGGGAGATCATTATAGAATAGGTTATTACACTAGACCAGTAGAATGGAGGGAGATCGTTATAGAATAGGTTATTACACTAGACCAGTAGAATGGAGGGAGGTCATTATAGAATAGGTTATTACACTAGACCAGTAGAATGGAGGGAGATCATTATAGAATAGGTTATTACACTAGACCAGTAGAATGGAGGGAGGTCATTATAGAATAGGTTATTACACTAGACCAGTAGAATGGAGGGAGATCGTTATAGAATAGGTTATTACACTAGACCAGTAGAATGGAGGGAGGTCATTATAGAATAGGTTATTACACTAGACCAGAAGAATGGAGGGAGATCATTATAGAATAGGTTATTACACTAGACCAGTAGAATGGAGGGAGATCGTTATAGAATAGGTTATTACACTAGACCAGTAGAATGGAGGGAGGTCATTATAGAATAGGTTATTACACTAGACCAGTAGAATGGAGGGAGATCGTTATAGAATAGGTTATTACACTAGACCAGTAGAATGGAGGGAGATCATTATAGAATAGGTTATTACACTAGACCAGTAGAATGGAGGGAGATCGTTATAGAATAGGTTATTACACTAGACCAGTAGAATGGAGGGAGATCGTTATAGAATAGGTTATTACACTAGACCAGTAGAATGGAGGGAGGTCATTATAGAATAGGTTATTACACTAGATCATTATAGAATAGGTTATTACACTAGACCAGTAGAATGGAGGGAGATCATTATAGAATAGGTTATTACACTAGACCAGTAGAATGGAGGGAGGTCATTATAGAATAGGTTATTACACTAGACCAGTAGAATGGAGGGAGATCGTTATAGAATAGGTTATTACACTAGACCAGTAGAATGGAGGGAGGTCATTATAGAATAGGTTATTACACTAGACCAGTAGAATGGAGGGAGATCATTATAGAATAGGTTATTACACTAGACCAGTAGAATGGAGGGAGGTCATTATAGAATAGGTTATTACACTAGACCAGTAGAATGGAGGGAGATCATTATAGAATAGGTTATTACACTAGACCAGTAGAATGGAGGGAGATCGTTATAGAATAGGTTATTACACTAGACCAGTAGAATGGAGGGAGGTCGTTATAGAATAGGTTATTACACTAGACCAGTAGAATGGAGGGAGATCATTATAGAATAGGTTATTACACTAGACCAGTAGAATGGAGGGAGATCATTATAGAATAGGTTATTACACTAGACCAGTAGAATGGAGGGAGATCATTATAGAATAGGTTATTACACTAGACCAGTAGAATGGAGGGAGATCGTTATAGAATAGGTTATTACACTAGACCAGTAGAATGGAGGGAGGTCATTATAGAATAGGTTATTACACTAGACCAGTAGAATGGAGGGAGGTCATTATAGAATAGGTTATTACACTAGACCAGTAGAATGGACCTCCCTCCATTGTAAATGACATCGCAGAAGTCAAGGATCGGTAGGATGGTCAGTTTTACGAGGGTATGTTTGGCAGCATGAGTGAAGGATGCTTTGTTGCGAAATAGGAAGCCAATTCTAGATTTAATTTTGGATTGGAGATGTTTGATGTGAGTCTGGAAGGAGAGTTTACAGTCTAGCCAGACACCTAGGTATTTGTAGATGTCCACATATTCTAAGTCAGAACCGTCCAGAGTAGTGATGCTAGTCGGGCGGGCAGGTACGGGCAGCGATCGGTTGAAGAGCATGCATTTAGTTTTACTTGCATTTAAGAGCAGTTGGAGGCCACGGAAGGAGAGTTGTATGGCATTGAAGCTCGTCTGGAGGGTAGTTAACACAGTGTCCAAAGAAGGGCCATATGTATACAGCATGGGGTTGTCTGCGTAGAGGTGGATCAGAGAATCACCAGCAGCAAGAGCGACATCATTGATGTATACAGAGAAGAGAGTCGGCCTGAGAATTGAACCCTGTGGCACCCCCGTAGAGACTGCCAGAGGCCCAGACGACAGGCCCTCCGATTTGACACACTGAACTCTATCTGTTGTATATCTGATTTCATCTGTAGCCTAATCAACTGCATGGTTTCCTGAGTTGTAGTGGGAGGACGACACCACATGTCATCGCGTGACTTCCACATGATGGTTATATCACCATTTACACATAAAAGCATTTCCATTGCCATCTCTCGCATAATACATTTTACAGACACAAAAATACCTTGTTTAGCGTATTCGTATAGTTTTGTTAACATGTACTTCACTCACATAAAAAGGTTGGATGGAAACCTGGTTAGTATAAGTAGAATCATTTGGAATGCTTCTAATGAAAGACAACTCTAGTTTCTAGCAAACCAGTGAGTGTGCTTGTGGAGCAGAGGGGATGTATTTGGGGAAGTCAGTATGAGTCATGTGTGTGGGCCTTTCTTCAGACAGGGTGGGGCTCTCTCTCCTCCCCCCCTTCCCTCTCTCGCTCCCCTCCCCCTCCCTATCTGTCTCTCTCTCTCTCTCTCTCTCTCTCTCTCTCTCTCTCTCTCTCTCTCTCTCTCTCTCTCTCTCTCTCTCTCTCTCTCTCTCTCTCTCTCTCTCTCTCTCTCTCGCTCTCTCTCAATTCAAGGGGCTTTATTGGCATGGGAAACATATGTTGACATTGCCAAGGCAACTGAAATGGATAAACAATAAAAGTGAACAGTAAATATTAGACTCACACAAGCCACTGTGTCGCTCTCTGTCTCTCTGTCTCTCTGTCTCTCTCTCCCTCTGTCCCTCTGTCTCTCTGTCTGTCTCTCTGTCTCTCTCTCCCTCTGTCTCTTTGTCTCTCTGCCTCTCTTCCTATCTGTCTCTGTCTCTCTGTCTCTCTGGGTCTCTGCCTCTCTGTCTCTCTGTCTCTCTGGGTCTCTGCCTTTCTGGGTCTCTGCCTCTCTGCCTCTCTGTCTCTCTGTCTCTCTCTCTCTGGCTCTCTCGCTCTCTGGCCTTCTCTCTTACACACACACATACACACATACCGAACATTGATAGTATGAGTAAACAGTAGATAGTGTGTTTACTGATGGCATTAATCAGATGTTCTCTGACAGACGCTTCCTGCCACATTGCAGACTGGGACTACACCGCTTTATACTATCAACAGGTTCATTACATCAGCAGACTGGGACTACACCGCTTTATACTATCAACAGGTTCATTACATCAGCAGACTGGGACTACACCGCTTTATACTATCAACAGGTTCATTACATCAGTAGACTGGGACTACACCGCTTTATACTATCAACAGGTTCATTACATCAGTAGACTGGGACTACACTGCTTTATACTATCAACAGGTTCATTACATCAGTAGACTGGGACTACACCGCTTTATACTATCAACAGGTTCATTACATCAGCAGACTGGGACTACACCACTTTATACTATCAACAGGTTCATTACATCAGTAGACTGGGACTACACCGCTTTATACTATCAACAGGTTCATTACATCAGTAGACTGGGACTACACCGCTTTATACTATCAACAGGTTCATTACATCAGTAGACTGGGACTACACCGCTTTATACTATCAACAGGTTCATTACATCAGTAGACTGGGACTACACCACTTATACAGGTCATCTTCTTTCTGCTCTTAGTGACTATAGGAGTCAGGTTGTGGGACATGTATTAATGTGTGTGGTTATTAATGAGGTTGTGTGTGGTTATTAATGAGGTTGTGTGTAGTTATTAATGAGGTTGTGTGTAGTTATTAATGAGATTGTGTGTAGTTATTAATGAGGTTGTGTGTAGTTATTAATGAGGTTGTGTGTTGTTATTAATGAGGTTGTGTGTAGTTATTAATGAGGTTGTGTGTGGTTATTAATGAGGTTGTGTGTAGTTATTAATGAGGTTGTGTGTAGTTATTAATGAGGTTGTGTGTGGTTATTAATGAGGTTGTGTGTGGTTATTAATGAGGTTGTGTGTAGTTATTAATGAGGTTGTGTGTAGTTATTAATGAGGTTGTGTGTAGTTATTAATGAGGTTGTGTGTAGTTATTAATGAGGTTGTGTGTAGTTATTAATGAGGTTGTGTGTAGTTATTAATGAGGTTGTGTGTGGTTATTAATGAGGTTGTGTGTAGTTATTAATGAGGTTGTGTGTAGTTATTAATGAGGTTGTGTGTAGTTATTAATGAGGTTGTGTGTAGTTATTAATGAGGTTGTGTGTAGTTATTAATGAGGTTGTGTGTAGTTATTAATGAGGTTGTGTGTAGTTATTAATGAGGTTGTGTGTAGTTATTAATGAGGTTGTGTGTGTAGTTATTAATGAGGTTGTGTGTAGTTATTAATGAGGTTGTGTGTAGTTATTAATGAGTTGTGTGTAGTTATTAATGAGGTTGTGTGTGGTTATTAATGAGGTTGTGTGTAGTTATTAATGAGGTTGTGTGTGGTTATTAATGAGGTTGTGTGTAGTTATTAATGAGGTTGTGTGTAGTTATTAATGAGGTTGTGTGTGGTTATTAATGAGGTTGTGTGGTTATTAATGAGGTTGTGTGTAGTTATTAATGAGGTTGTGTGTAGTTATTAATGAGGTTGTGTGGTTATTAATGAGGTTGTGTGTAGTTATTAATGAGGTTGTGTGTGGTTATTAATGAGGTTGTGTGTGGTTATTAATGAGGTTGTGTGTGGTTATTAATGAGGTTGTGTGGTTATTAATGAGGTTGTGTGTAGTTATTAATGAGGTTGTGTGTAGTTATTAATGAGGTTGTGTGCGGTTATTAATGAGGTTGTGTTTGGTTATTAATGAGGTTGTGTGTGGTTATTAATGAGGTTGTGTGCATGTGTGAGGTTGTGTGTGGTTATTGAGGTTGTGTGTGGTTATTAATGAGGTTGTGTGTGGTTATTAATGTGGGTGGTTATTAATGAGGTTGTGTGTGGTTATTAATGAGGTTGTGCGTGGTTATTAATGAGGTTGTGTGTGGTTATTAATGAGGTTGTGTGTGGTTATTAATGTGGGTGGTTATTAATGAGGTTGTGTGTGGTTATTAATGAGGTTGTGTGTGGTTATTAATGAGGTTGTGTGTGGTTATTAATGTGGGTGGTTATTAATGAGGTTGTGTGTGGTAATTAATGAGGCTGTGTTTACAGTGTGTGTGTGTGTGTGTGTGTGTGTGTGTGTGTGTGTGTGTGTGCGCGTTTGTGTTAATGTGGGTGGTTATTAATTAGGTTGTGGGTGGTTATTAATGAGGCTGTGGGTGGTTATTAATGAGGCTGTGTGTGTGTGTGTGGTTATTAATGAGGCTGAGTGAATTACCCACAGTCCTCTCTGGTCTACAATGAACTACATTACCCACAGTCCTCTCTGGTCTACCCTGAACTACTTTACCCACAACTCTCTCTGGTCTACCCTGAACTACATTACCCACAGTCCTCTCTGGTCTACCCTGAACTACTTTACCCACAGTCCTCTCTGGTCTATCCTGAACTACTTTACCCACAACTCTCTGGTCTACCCTGAACTACATTACCCACAGTCCTCCTGTGTGTCTGTTCTCTGATAGGCTGGCCGAGGCAGTGTGAGAGCCAGTGGAAACTTCAACGCCAACCAAGATGCAGAGACACTCTACAAGGCCATGAAGGGACTGGGTCAGTGGTGTGTGTGGTCTGAACGTTATGAATGTCCTCGCAAAGTGAGTGAGTAACCATGGCAACAAAGATTTGACAATGGTGTTTGTTGTTGCCATAGGAACTGATGAGGATTCCATCATGAAGTTGTTGACGTCTCGTAGCAACAGCCAGAGACAGCAGATCAAAGCTGCATACAAGACCCTGCATGGCAAGGTCAGAACACAACCACAACAACAATACAACCACAACCACAATACAACCACAATACAACACAACCACAATACAACCACAACCACAATACAACCACAACCACAATACAACCACAACCACAATACAACACAACCACAATACAACACAACCACAATACAACACAACCGCAATACAACCACAACCACAATACAACCACAATACAACCACAATACAACCACAATACAACACAACCACAATACAACACAACCACACCACAACCACAACCATAATACAACCACAATACAACACAACCACAATATAACACAACCACAATACAACCACAACCACAATACAACACAACCACAACCACAATACAATACAACCACAATACAACCACAATACAACCACAACACAACACAACCACAATATAACACAACCACAATACAACCACAACCACAATACAACACAACCACAACCACAATACAATACAACCACAATACAACCACAATACAACACAACCACAATACAACCACAATACAACCACAATACAACCACAATACAACCACAACCACAATACAACCACAATACAACACAACCACAATACAACACAACCACACCACAACCACAACCATAATACAACCACAATACAACACAACCACAATATAACACAACCACAATACAACCACAACCACAATACAATACAACCACAATACAACCACAATACAACCACAACCACAATACAACACAACCACAATATAACACAACCACAATACAACCACAACCACAATACAACACAACCACAACCACAATACAATACAACCACAATACAACCACAATACAACCACAACCACAATACAACCACAACCACATTACAACACAACCACAACCACAATACAACCACAATACAACCACAATACAATACAACCACAACCACAATACAACCACAACCACAACAACAATACAACCACAATACAACCACAATACAACCACAACCACAATACAACCACAATACAACCACAACCACAACCACAATACAACCACAATACAACCACAACCACAACCACAATACAACAACAATACAACCACAGTACAACCACAATACAACACAACCACAATACAATACAACCACAACCACAACCACAATACAACCACAATACAACCACAACCACAACCACAACCACAATACAACACAACCACAATACAACCACAACCACAACCACAATACAACCACAATACAACCACAACCACAATACAACACAACCACAATACAATACAACACAACAATACAACAACAATACAACAACAATACAACCACAATACAACCACAACCACAACCACAATACAACCACAATACAACACAACTACAACCACAACCACAACAACAATACAACCACAATACAACACAACCACAATACAACAACAATACAACAACAATACAACCACAATACAACCACAACTACAATACAACTACAATACAACACAACCACAATACAACCACAATACAACACAACCACAATACAACCACAACCACAACAACAATACAACAACAATACAACAACAATACAACCACAATACAACCACAATACAACACAACCACAATACAACACAACCACAATACAACCACAATACAACACAACCACAATACAACACAACCACAATACAACCACAATACAACACAACCACAATACAACCACAATACAACCACAATACAACACAACCACAATACAACCACAATACAACCACAACACAACCACAATACAACCACAATACAACCACAACCCCAATACAACCGCAATACAACCACAATACAACCACAACACAACCACAATACAACCCCAATACAACCACAATACAACCACAACACAACCACAATACAACCCCAATACAACCACAATACAACCACAATACAACCACAATACAACCACAACCACAATACAACACAACCACAATACAACCACAATACAATACAACCACAATACAACCACAACCACAACCACAATACAAGATGGAGGAATGGGGGATTCAACACAGCGCCCCCCTGTCAGCGACAATAGAGCACCAGTCTCTCTCCCTCCACACTGAATTTGGCGCCTTACATTTCCCCGGGTAGTGTCGGGAATGGGGCGCTAGCGCCCCAATGATCCTTAAGAGGTTTTAATTGCCTACCGTCTGTAAGCTGTTAGTGTCTTAATGACCGTTCCACAGGTGCATGTTCATTCATTGTTGATGGTTCATTGAACAAGCATGGGAAACAGTGTTTAAACCCTCAATGAAGATCTGTGAAGTTATTTGGATTTTACGAATTATCTTTGATATCATGTGGATTTATTATTATTATTATTATTGTCTCATTCACTTGTCTGATTTTAACCTGTTGGAGTTTAGAGCGTAAGAATTTCACTGTACCCTGTAGATACATCTGGGACCCTGTTCATGTGACTAATAAACTCATCTAATGTAATCTACAACCACATTACAACACAACCATCTGGGACCCTGTTCATGTGACTAATAAACTCATCTAATCTAATCTACAACCACATTACAACACAACCATCCCTCTTCCTCTCTCCTTCTCCCTCCCTCCTTCTCTCTCTCTCCTCCCCCCTCTCGCTCTCTCTCCTCCCCTCTCTCTCTCTCTCTCTCTCTCTCTCTCTCTCTCTCTCTCTCTCTCTCTCTCTCTCTCTCTCTCTCTCTCTCTCTCTCTCTCTCTCTCTCTCTCTCTCTCTCTCTCTCTCTCTCTCTCTCTCTCTCTCTCTCTCTCTCTCTCTCTCTCTCTCTCTCTCTCTCTCTCTCTCTCTCTCTCTCTCTATCTCTCTCTCTCTCTCTCTCTCTCTCTCTCTCTCTCTCTCTCTCTCTTTCCTACCCTCCTCCTCGTCCTCCCCTCTCTCTCTCTCTCTCCAGGACCTGGTAGGTGATCTGCAGGGTGAACTGGGGGGAAAGTTTGAGACTCTGGTGGTGGCTCTGATGACTCCGCCCATCCTCTACGATGTGACATCACTACGGAACGCCATCAAGGTATTTGACCCAGGACTAGTGATGTCATATCCCTGTGAGTGACGGTGTGATGTCATAGTGACTGTGTGCTGATGTCACGGTGTAGGGGGCCGGGACCGATGAGAAGGTGCTGATTGAGATCCTGTCTTCTAGAACGGCCCAGCAGATTAAGGACATCACTGCTGCCTACCGCCAGGGTAACACAGGCACACAGACTCACACACACACACACACACACACACACACACACACACACACACACACACACACACACACACACACACACACACACACACACACACACACACACACACACACACACACACACACACACACACACACACACACACACACACAGACTCACTGACTTACTGATTGTGTGTTCCAGAGTATAATAAGAACCTGGAGGAGGATGTAACAGGAGACACGTCAGGTCACTTCAGGAGACTGCTGGTCATTCTGCTACAGGTGAGGGGTCATAGGTCAGGGGAACATAGATCTGGTATATATCCAGTACCAGTCAGAAGTTTGGACACACCTACTCATTCCAGGGTTTTATATACACACTAGAACAACGTCTTATTCAAGGGGTTTTCTTTATTTTTACTATGTTCTACATGGTAGAATAATAGTGAAGACATCAAAACTATGAAATAACGCATATGGAATCATGTTGCAACCAACAAAGTGTTAAACAAATCAACATATATTCTATATTTGAGATTCTTCAAAGTAGCCACCCTTTGCCTTGATTACAGTTTTGCAATCGCTTGGCATTCTCTCAACCAGCTTCATGAGGTAGTCACCTGGAATGCATTTCAATTAACAGGTGTGCCTTGTTCAAAGTTAATTTGTTGAATTTCTTTCCTTCTTAATGCGTTTGAGCCAATCAGTTGTGTTGTGACAAGGTAGGGGTGGTATACAGAAGATAGCCCTATTTGGTAAAAGACCAAGTACATATTATGGCAAGAACAGCTTAAATAAGCAAAGAGAAACGACAGCCCATCATTACTTTAAGACATGAAGGTCAGTCAATCGGGAAAATGTAAAGAACTTGGAAAGTTTCTTCAAGTGCAGTTGCAAAAAGCATCAAGCACTATGATGAAACTGGCTCTCATGAGGACCGCCACAGGAAAGGAAGACCCAGAGTTTCCTCTGCTGCAGAGGATACGTTCATTAGAGTTATCAGCCTCAGAAATTGCAGCCCAAATTCATGCTTCACAGAGTTCAAGTAACAGACATCTCAACATCAAACTGTTCAGAAGAGACTGCGTGAATCAGTCCTTCATGGTCAAATTGCTGCAAAGAAACCACTACTAAAGGACACCAATAATAAGAAGAGACTTGCTTGGGCCAAGAAACACAAGCAATGGACATTAGACCGGTGGAAGTCTGTCCTTTGGTCTGAGGTCCAAATTTGAGATTTTTTGTTCAAACCGCCATGTCTTTATGAGATGCAGAGTAGGTGAATGGATGATCTCCGCATGTGTGGTTCCCACCGTGAAGCATGGAGGAGGAGGTGTGATGGTGCTTTGCTGGTGACACTGTCAGGGATTTATTTAGAATTCAAGGCACACTTAACCAGCATGGCTACCACAGCATTCTGCAGCGATACGCCATCCCATCTGGTTTGTGCTTAGTGGGACTATCATTTGTTTTTCAACAGGACAATGACCCAACACACCGCCAGGCTGTGTAAGGGCTATTTGACCAAGAAGGAGAGAGATGGAGTGCTGCATCAGATGACCTGGCCTCCACAATCACCCGACCTCAACCCAATTGAGCGGGTTTGGGATGAATTGGACCACAGAGTGAAGGACTGTTGGAAAATGATTCCAGGTGAAGCTGGTTGAGAGAATGCCAAGAGTGTGCAAGCTGTCATCAAGGCAAAGGGTGGCTACTTTGAAGAATCTAAAATATATTTTGATTTGTTTAACACTTTTTTGGTTACTACATGATTCCATATGTGTTATTTCATAGATTTGATGTCTTCACTATTATTCTAAAATATAGAAAATAGTCAAAATAAAGAAAAACCCAAACTTGTCCAAACTTTTGACTGGTACTGTAGATACTGTGGGACATAGATACTGTGGGACATAGATGCTGGTACTGTGGGACATAGATCTGACAGATATAGATGCGTGGGACATAGATCTGACAGATATAGATGTGTGGGACATAGATCTGACAGATATAGATGTGTGAGACATAGATCTAACAGATATAGATGTGTGGGACATAGATCTGACAGATATAGATGTGTGGGACATAGATCTGACAGATATGGATGTGTGGGACATAGATCTGACAGATATAGATGTGTGGGACATAGATCTAACAGATATAGATGTGTCGGACATAGATCTAACTAATATAGATATGTGGGACATAGATCTAACAGATATAGATGTGTGGGACATAGATCTAACAGATATGAATGTGTGGGACATAGATCTGATAGATATAGATGTGTGGAACATATATCTAACGGATATAGATGTGTAAGACATAGATCTGGCAGATATAGATGTGTGGGACATAGATCTGACAGATATAGATGTGTGGAACATATATCTAACGGATATAGATGTGTAAGACATAGATATGACAGATATAGATGTGTGGGGCATAGATCTGACAGATATAGATGTGTAAGACATAGATCTGACAGATTCAGATGTGTGGGACATAGATCTGACAGATATAGATGTGTGGAACATATATCTAACGGATATAGATGTGTAAGACATAGATCTGACGGATATAGATGTGTGGGACATAGATCTAACAAATATAGATGTGTGGGACATAGATCTGACAGATATAGATGTGTGGGACATAGATCTGACAGATATAGATGTGTGGGACATAGATCTGACAGATATGGATGTGTGGGACATAGATCTGACAGATATAGATGTGTGGGACATAGATCTAACAGATATAGATGTGTCGGACATAGATCTGACAGATATAGATATGTGGGACATAGATCTAACAGATATAGATGTGTGGGACATAGATCTAACAGATATAGATGTGTCGGACATAGATATAACTAATATAGATATGTTGGACATAGATCTAACAGATATAGATGTGTGGGACATAGATCTAACAGATATAGATGTGTGGGATATAGATGTGTGACATAGATCTGACAAATATAGATGTGTGGGACATAGATCTGACAGATATAGATGTGTGGGACATAGATCTGACAGATATAGATGTGTGGGACATAGATCTGACAGATATAGATGTGTGGGACATAGATCTAACAGATATAGATGTGTGGGACATAGAGCTAACAGATATAGATGTGTGGAACATAGATCTAACAGATATTAATGTTTTGGACATAGATCTGACAGATATAGATGTGTGGAACATATATCTAACGGATATAGATGTGTGTGACATAGATCTGACAGATGTAGATGCGTGGGACATATATCTAACGGTTATAGATGTGTAAGACATAGATATGACAGATATAGATGTGTTGGACATAGATCTGACAGATATAGATATGTGGGACATAGATCTGACAGATATAGATGTGTGGGACATAGATCTGACACATGAATGTAATCTCTCTCCTCTCAGGCCAGCAGACAGCAGGGGGTACAGGAGGGGAACGTAGAGACTGACGCACAGGTAAGAGAGAATGTGTGTGTGTGTGTGTGTGTGTGCGTGTGTGTGCGTGTGCGTGCGTGTGCGTGCGTGTGTGTGTGTGTGAGAGAGAGTTAGTTAGAGAATCACTATCTCTGAAATAGGTGATAGAAATCAGATTTGCTGCTCATTCACAGTGACTTATTTGACTTGTGTTCTGCTCAGGGGTGTGTGACAAAGTGTGTGTGTGACGGGTATGTGTAAAATAACACTCCCCACACAGGCACCCCTTGTGTAAGCGTGTGTGTGTTGGTGTGTGAGAGAGACAGAGAGACAGAAGGTGTTTTGATAGTAATACCCCGAAGTTGTGCTGCCATCTAGTGGTCATATGGAAACAGAGACAGAAGATGTGTTGATAGTGATTGTTGAATGCTTCCATCTAGTGGTCATACGTTTTGTGACTGTGTGTGTGTGTGTGTGTGTGTGTGTAGACTTTGTTCTCTGCAGGAGAGAAGAAGTTTGGGACAGATGAAGAACAGTTCATCACCATCCTGGGGAACAGAAGCGCTGAACACCTGAGGAGAGGTGGGGGGTGAACACCTGAGGAGAGGTGGGGGGTGAACACCTGAGGAGAGGTGGGGGTGAACACCTGAGGAGAGGTGGGGGGTGAACACCTGAGGAGAGGTGGGGGGTGAACACCTGAGGAGAGGGGGGTGAACACCTGAGGAGAGGTGGGGGGTGAACACCTGAGGAGAGGTGGGGGGTGAACACCTGAGGAGAGGTGGGGGGTGAACACCTGAGGAGAGGTGGGGGGTGAACACCTGAGGAGAGGTGTGGGGGTGAACACCTGAGGAGAGGTGGAGGGTGAACACCTGAGGAGAGGTGGGGGGTGAACACCTGAGGAAAGGGGGGTGAACACCTGAGGAGAGGTGGGGGGTGAACACCTGAGGAGAGGTGGGGGGGTGAACACCTGAGGAGAGGTGGGGGGTGAACACCTGAGGAGAGGTGGGGGTGAACACCTGAGGAGAGGTGGGGGGTGAACACCTGAGGAGAGGTGGGGGGTGAACACCTGAGGAGAGGGGGGGGTGGGTGAACACCTGAGTAGAGGTGGGGGGTGAACACCTGAGGAGAGGTGGGGGGTGAACACCTGAGGAGAGGTGGGGGGGTGAACACCTGAGGAGAGGTGTGGGGGTGAACACCTGAGGAGAGGTGGAGGGGTGAACACCTGAGGAGAGGTGGGGGGGTGAACACCTGAGGAAAGGGGGTGAACACCTGAGGAGAGGTGGGGGGTGAACACCTGAGGAGAGGTGGGGGGGGAACACCTGAGGAGAGGTGGGGGGTGAACACCTGAGGAGAGGTGGGGGGTGAACACCTGAGGAGAGGTGGGGGGTGAACACCTGAGGAGAGGTGGGGGGTGAACACCTGAGGAGAGGTGGGTGGGGGTGAACACCTGAGGAGAGGTGGGGGGGTGAACACCTGAGGAGAGGTGGGGGGTGAACACCTGAGGAGAGGTGGGGGGTGAACACCTGAGGAGAGGTGGGGGGTGAACACCTGAGGAGAGGTGGGGGGTGAACACCTGAGGAGAGGTGGGGGGTGAACACCTGAGGAGAGGTGGGGGTGAACACCTGAGGAGAGGTGGGGGGTGAACACCTGAGGAGAGGTGTGGGGGTGAACACCTGAGGAGAGGTGGGGGGGTGAACACCTGAGGAGAGGTGGGGGGGGTGAACACCTGAGGAGAGGGGGTGAACACCTGAGGAGAGGTGGGGGTGAACACCTGAGGAGAGGTGGGGGTGAACACCTGAGGAGAGGGGGGTGAACACCTGAGGAGAGGTGGGGGTGAACACCTGAGGAGAGGTGGGGGGTGAACACCTGAGGAGAGGTGGGGGTGAACACCTGAGGAGAGGTGGGGGTGAACACCTGAGGAGAGGTGGGGGGTGAACACCTGAGGAGAGGTGGGGGGTGAACACCTGAGGAGAGGTGGGGGGTGAACACCTGAGGAGAGGTGGGGGGTGAACACCTGAGGAGAGAGGTGGGGGGTGAACACCTGAGGAGAGGTGGGGGTGAACACCTGAGGAGAGGTGGGGGGTGAACACCTGAGGAGAGGTGGAGGGTGAACACCTGAGGAGAGGTGCGGGGGTTTGATCTGTGTTTTTAAAGGGTATCAACACACTCTGACATTGACGTGTGTATTTGTGTATCAGTGTTTGCTGCGTACATGAAGCTGGCCGGGTATGAGATGGAAGAGAGTGTTCAGAGAGAGACTTCTGGAGGACTGAGAGACCTGCTACTGGCCGTGGGTAAGTCTCACACACACACACACACACACACACACCACACATACACCCCACACACACACACGCACACATCACACACACCACACACATACACACGCACACTTGCACACATCACACACACACCACACATCACACAAGCTTATTTCACAATTCATTTCATTTTCATTATTATGATGACTCTCTAAATCTACCTTTCCCCTCTCTCTCTCTCTCTCTCTCTCTCTCTCTCTCTCTCTCTCTCTCTCTCTCTCTCTCTCTGTCTCTCTCTCTCTCTCTCTCTCTCTCTCTCTCTCTCTCTCTCTCCCTCTCTCTCTCTCTGTGTCCTCTCTACCTTCATCTGTCTCTCCTCTGTAGTAAAGTGTGCTAGAAGTGTCCCAGCCTACTTTGCAGAGACTCTGTACTATTCGATGAAGGTAAGAATCTATTCTCTCTATACTAGAAGAAGATCAGTCTATACTAGATATGTGGTTTTAGAACCGGAAGTCAGTCCATTGTGTGTGTGTGTGTGTGTGTTTGTGTATGTGTGTGTGTGTGTGTGTGCGTAGGGTGCAGGAACTGACGACCAGACCTTGATCAGAGTGATGGTGAGTCGTAGTGAAGTGGACATGTTGGATATCAGAGCTGACTACAGACGCCTCTTCGCCAAGTCTCTGCATTCTGCTATACAGGTATATACTGTATATATCTATCTCTGCATTCTGCTATACAGGTATATACTGTATGTAATGAGTACTTTTTGGGTGTCAGGGAAAATGTATGGAGTGAAAGGTACATTATATTCTTTAGGAATATAGTGAAGTAAAAGTAGTCAAAAATACTGATAATAAAGTAAAGTACCCCAAAAATACTGTATATATCTATCTCTGCACTCTGCTTTACAGGTATATTTATACATAGATATAAACAGTATGTATATATCTATCTCTGCACTCTGCTATACAGGTATATTTATACATAGATATAAACAGTATGTATATATCTATCTCTGTACTCTGCTATAAAGGTGTGTGTGTGTGTATATATATATATATCTACACTACTGGTCAAAAGTTTTAGACACACCTACTCATTCAAGGGTTTTTCTTTATTTTTACTATTTTCTACATTGTAGAATAATAGTGAAGACATCAAAACTATGAAATAACACATATGGAATCATGTAGAAACCAAAAAAGTGTTAAACAAATTAAAATATATTTTATATTTGAGATTCTTCAAGTCGCCACCCTTTGCCTTGATGACAGCTTTATACACGCTTGGCATTCTCTCAACCAGCTTCATGAGGTAGTCACCTGGAATGCATTTCAATTATCAGGTGTGCCTGAATTTGTGGAATTTCTTTCCTTCTTAATGCGTTTGAGCCAATCAGTTGTGTTGTGACAAGGTAGGGGTGGTATACAGAAAATAGTCCTATTTTGTAAAAGACCAAGTCAATATTATGGCAAGAACAGCTCAAATAAGCAAAGAGAAATGACAGTCCATCATTACTTTAAGACATAAAGGACAGTCAGTCAATACTGAAAATTTCAAGAACTTTGAAAGTTTCTTCAAGTGCAGTCACAAAAACCATCAAGCGCTATGATGAAACTGGCTCTCATGAGGACCGCCACAGGAAAGGAAGACCCAGAGTTACCTCTGCTGCAGAGGAAAAGTTCATTAGAGTTAACTGCACCTCAGATTGCAGCCCAAATAAATGCTTCACAGAGTTCAAGTAACAGACACATCTCAACATCAACTGTTCAGAGGAGACTGCGTGAATCAGGCCTTCATGGTCAAATTGCTGCAAAGAAATCACTACTAAATAACACCAAAAGAAGAAGAGACATGCTTGGGCCAAGAAACACGAGCAATGGACATTAGACCGGTGGCAATTTGTCCGTTGGTCTGATGAGTCCAAATGGGAAAGTTTTTGGTTCCAACCACTGTGTCTTTGTGAGATGCAGAGTAGGTGAACGGATGATCTCCACATGTGTGGTTCCCACCGTGAAGCATGGAGGAGGAGGTGTGATGGTGCTTTGCTGGTGACACTGTCAGGGATTTATTTAGAATTCAAGGCACACTTAACCAGCATGGCTACCACAGCATTCTGCAGCGATACGCCATCCCATTTGGTTTGCGCTTAGTGGGACTATCATTTGTTTTTCAACAGGACAATGACCCAACACACCTCCAGGCTGTGTAAGGGCTGTTTTACCAAGAAGGAGTGTGATGGAGTGCTGCATCAGATGACCTGGCCTCCACAATTACCCGACCTCAACCCAATTGAGATGGTTTGGGATGAGTCGGACTGCAGAGTGAAAGAAAAGCAGCCAACAAGTGCTCAGCATATGTGGGAACTTCTCCAAGACCGTTGGAAAAGCATTCCAGGTGAAGCTAGTTGAGAGAATGCCAAGAGTGTGCTAAGCTGTCATCAAGGCAAAGGGTGGCTATTTGAAGAATCTCATCACTACAGGCCAGTAATGTGGAGTGAATGCAATGTTGTTTATCCTCTGTATTTTCCAATGTGTTGCAGGGTGATACCTCTGGTGACTACCGTAAGGCCCTCCTCCTGCTCTGTGGCGGCAATGACGCGTAACTATGGCGATGACCCCTGAAGGGGCGGTACCTGGAGAGACCTTCGCTCTGAATGGTCCCTCTAGCGTTCGGTCAATCACTCAGAATCCAGTGTAACCCAATAGGAGAGCTCTGCGATAAAACTTTAACCCTGTGTGTATCTGTCAGGTAGCTAACCTCCTTCAAGCTTTACTCTGCTTCATATCTACGTTAATAAAGTCATATTAATGCCCGAAGTCATTTTGTATATCAGTAATATAACAACTCAAGACTGGTTTAATGTTTTTACTGTTTGTAAGGCAACACGGAAGACGTAATAAACATTTTAATAGCAGGTTTGTAGTGAGACGTGTCTGTCTGTGTAGTGGGATGACATGGTCACTAGGAGACACAACTGTTCACTTTTATTCAGTTATCCGTAGTTTTATTGGGGTTATAACAACACATGATACACAGTCATCTAAAATAACGTCTGACAACCAGTTCCAGTCCAGGGACAGCAGTGGGGTCAAACTGTAGAACCCAGTTTCTACATTTATAAAAACAGATTTTTAAAAAACAAAACTACACTACATTTTATCTCTGGGACCCTCAGGATGACAAATCAGAGCCAGATGACTAAATGTAAGTACATTATTTACCTTCAGAGGTGAATGTATCAAACCAGTTGCCGTGACGGAACGTCATTTCCGGTCACAACTTGTAGACTTGTTTACGTGCTGCTGTGCGGTTTGTTGCCAACTTTACGGTTTTACCTTTTTAATTACCGTTTATATTTTTGGTTTTTCCCCTCGCTCTACTTTTTATTCATTCAACTTCAAATACTTATTTTCCACCATAATTTGCAAATAAATTCATTAGAAATCCTACAATGTGATTTTCTGGATTTCTTTTTCTCATTTCGTCTGTCATAGTTGAAGTGTACCTATGATGAAAATTACAGGCCTCTCTCATCTTTTTATGTTGGAGAACTTGCACAATTGGTGGCTGACTAAATACTTTTTTGCCCCACTGTATATATCAATGATGTCGCTCTTGCTGCTGGTGATTCTCTGATCCACCTCTACGCAGACGACACCATTCTGTATACATCTGGCCCTTCTTTGGACACTCTGTTAACAAACTTCCAAACGAGCTTCAATACCATACAAAACTCGTTCCGTGGCCTCAGAATGCTCTTAAATACAAGTAAAACTAAATGCATGCTCTTCAACCGATCGCTGCCCACACCCGCCCGCCCGACTAGCATCACTACTCTGGACGGTTCTGACTTAGAATATGTGGACATCTACAAATACCTAGGTGTCTGGCTAGACTGTAAACTCTCCTTCCAGACTCACATTAAGCATCTCCAATCCAAAATTAAATCTTGCATCAGCATCCTATTTCGCAAAACAAAGCCTCCTTCACTCATGCTGCCAAACATACCCTCGTAAAACTGACTATCCTACCGATCCTCGACTTCGGCGATGTCATTTACAAAATAGCCTCCAACTCTCTACTCAGTAAACTGGATGCAGTCTATCACAGTGTCATCCGTTTTGTCACCAAAGCCCCATATACCACCCACCACTGCGACCTGTATGCTCTCGTCGGCTGGCGCTCACTACATATTCGTCGCCAGACCCACTGGCTCCAGGTCATCTATAAGTCTTTGCTAGGTAAAGCTCCGCCTTATTTCAGCTCACTGGTCATCCCCAAAGCCAACACCTCCTTTGGCCGCCTTTCCTTCCAGTTCTCTGCTGCCAATAACAGGAACGAATTGCAAAAATCACTGAAGCTGGAGACTTATATTTCCGTCAATAACTTTAAACATCAGCTATCTGAGCAGCTAACCGATCGCTGCAGCTGTACATAGTCCATCTGTAAATAGCCCACCCAATCTACCTCATCCCCATATTGTTTTTATTTACCTTTCTGCTCTTTTGCAGACCAGTATTTCTACTTGTACATCATCATCTGCTCATCTATCACTCCAGTGTTAATTTGCTGAATTGTAATTACTTCGCTACTATTGGCCTATTTATTGCCTTACCTCCTCACGCCATTTGCACACACTGTATATAGATTGTTATATTGTGTTATTGACTTTGTACTTTTGTTTATCCATATGTAACTCTGTGTTGTTGTTCTTTGTTGCACTGCTGTGATTTATCTTGGCCAGGTCGCAGTTGTTAATGAGAACTTGTTCTCAACTGGCCTACCTGGTTAAATAAAGGTGAACTAGCCTACCTGGTTAAATAAAGGTGAACTAGCCTACCTGGTTAAATAAAGGTCAACTAGCCTACCTGGTTAAATAAAGGTCAACTAGCCTACCTGGTTAAATAAAGGTCAACTAGCCTACCTGGTTAAATAAAGGTGAAATAAAAAAATTAAAAATGTGCCCTCTGTTCCCCATTGTCCTTGTCGGGTATTTTTCCCATGTCCGTTGGTGGTGTGAGTACCTATGTGTTGTCTCAGCCTGTGCTATGGGTTATGGTGGTGTGAGTACCTATGTGTTGTCTCAGCCTGTGCTGTGTGTTATTGTTCCCATGTCTGTTGGTGGTGTGAGTACCTATGTGTTGTCTCAGCCTGTGCTGTGTGTTATTGTTCCCATGTCCGTTGGTGGTGTGAGTACCTATGTGTTGTCTCAGCCTGTGCTGTGTGGTATTGTTCCCATGTCCGTTGGTGGTGTGAGTACCTATGTGTTGTCTCAGCCTGTGCTGTGTGTTATTGTTCCCATGTCCGTTGGTGGTGTGAGTACCTATGTGTTGTCTCAGCCTGTGCTGTGTGTTATTGTTCCCATGTCCGTTGGTGGTGTGAATACCTATGTGTTGTCTCAGCCTGTGCTGTGTGTTATTGTTCCCATGTCCGTTGGTGGTGTGAGTACCTATGTGTTGTCTCAGCCTGTGCTGTGTGTTATTGTTCCCATGTCCGTTGGTGGTGTGAGTACCTATGTGTTGTCTCAGCCTGTGCTGTGTGTTATTGTTCCCATGTCCGTTGGTGGTGTGAGTACCTATGTGTTGTCTCAGCCTGTGCTGTGTGTTATTGTTCCCATGTCCGTTGGTGGTGTGAGTACCTATGTGTTGTCTCAGCCTGTGCTGTGTGTTATTGTTCCCATGTCCGTTGGTGGTGTGAGTACCTATGTGTTGTCTCAGCCTGTGCTGCGTGTTTTGTGCGTTGTGTATTACGGGTCTTGTCCCGTGTCTTTCTACGAGGTTTACCCTCGCTCTTTTGTTTAGGTACATCCCAGTGTTTTGTATATGTGTTTGTTTTGGGCGTATTAAAAACTCCTGTTATGAATTTCTGCACCTGTCTCCAAATCCTTTATACCAGCGTGACGATGCCACAGATGTCTCAAGTTTTGAGGGAGTGTGCAGTTATCATGCTGACTGCAGGAACGTCCACCAGAGCTGTTGCAAGATGATAATTTAATGTTAATTTCTCTACCATAAGCCGCCTCCACAGTCATTTTAGAGAATTCGGCAGTATGTCCAACTGGCCTCACAACCGCAGACCACGTGTATGGCGTCATGTGGGTGAGCAGTTTGTTGACGTCAACGTTGTGAACAGAGTGCCCCATGGTGGCGGTGGGGTTATGGTATGGGGCAGGCATAAGCTACAGACAACTCGAACACAATTGCATTTTATCGATGGCAATTTGAATGCACAGAGATAGTGACGAGATCCTGAGTCCCATTGCTGTGCCATTCATCCACCACCATCACCTCATGTGTCAGCATGATAATGCACTGCCCCATGTCGCAAGGATCTGTGCACAATTCCTGGAAGCTGAAAACGTCCCAGTTCTTCCATGGCCTGCATACTCACCAGACATGTCACCCATTGAGCATGTTTGGGATGCTCTGGATCGGCGTGTATGACAGCGTGTTCCAGTTCCCGCCAATATCCAGCAACTTCGCACAGCCATTGAAGAGGAGTGGGACAACATTCCACAGGCCACAATCAACAGCCTGATCAACTCTATGCGAAGGAAATGTGTCGCGCTGCATGACGCAAATGGTGGTCACACCAGATACTGACTGGTTTTCTTTTAAGGTACCAGTGACCAACAGATGCATATCTGTATTCACAGTCATGTGAAATCCATAGATTCAGTCCTAATTAATTTATTTCAGTTGACTGGTTTCCTTCTATGAACTGTAACTCAGTAAAATCAATGAAATTGTTACATGTTGCATTTTTGTTATATTTTTGTTCGGTATAAATGATATATAATAAATATATGTATAGATGGACGGACGGACAGACAGCAGGACAGAACGACAGCGGAGACGGCGTAACTCAGCCAACTGAAATCTTTATTCACAGATTCAGAGCCTGCAGTGACATCAGTCGTGACATCACAGTCCTGACACCACCGATACGACGACATCACAAATACGACATCAGTCGTGAAAATCACAGAAACGATATCGGTCGTGACATCACACAAATATGACATCAAAGACGTGACATCACAGAATGACATCACAGCCGCGACAACACAGCCGCGACAACACAGCCGCGTCAATGCGATGGCTACAGCTGTCAAACAACAAGCAGTTAGCGTCCGCTAGCTAACATGGTTTTGGTAGTTAGCGTCCGCTAGCTAACATGGTTTTGGTAGCTAGTGTCCGCTAGCTAACATGGTTTTGGTAGTTAGCGTCCGCTAGCTAACATGGTTTTGGTAGCTAGTGTCGGCTAGCTAACATGGTTTTGGTAGCTAGTGTCGGCTAGCTAACATGGTTTTGGTAGCTAGTGTCCGCTAGCTAACATGGTTTTGGTAGTTAGCGTCCGCTAGCTAACATGGTTTTGGTAGCTAGTGTCGGCTAGCTAACATGGTTTTGGTAACTAGCGTCCGCTAGCTAACATGGTTTTGGTAGCTAGTGTCGGCTAGCTAACATGGTTTTGGTAGCTAGTGTTCGCTAGCTAACATGGTTTTGGTAGTTAGCGTCCGCTAGCTAACATGGTTTTGGTAGCTAGTGTTCGCTGACATATTATATTAAAAAATATATAAAACTTTCAAAGGTGTTGAAAGCGTATAAAATGTACACGTCATTGAGTCAGTGGTTACAGTGTTAACGCTGAGTAGAAACAAACAGCACACTGTTGTCTACAATAACTCTGATACATCAAATCAACTATATATAGAGAAACAATCCACCAACATGTTCACACAGGTGAAAATGTTCAGAAACTACTATGGTGATGTCAGACAGAACTAGTATTGTGATTGGACGATGGAACGTACGGGGGCATCCATTTTGGGCTACTGTAATTGGCTGGCAGCTAAGGTCCTTGTCCAATCAGGTGACAGGGTTGTTGTGGGGCGGAGATCAGCAGAGTTCTGTCTTCTTTGGTTGTTGTTGTCTCCCACCTTTGTTTCTCTACCAGTTTTCTTGGCCCCTGAGGAAGATAACAGAACATTTAACATTATTAACAGCATTAAAATACACAAGGAGGGAGGGAGAGAAAGAATAAAATAGAGACTTATGACAGAAAGAGAAGGACAGAAGAGATGCTTTGTGGTGCCTATTGCTCTAATCAGTTTGTGTGGGACGGTATCAGTAGCAGTGGCTTGAGCACGGCTGTTCCCATACTCCACGGCACAGGTTCTCTTGACAATTCTGTAGCATTCTTGAGGGGGCCTTGGTGTTTCTGATACTGACTTCCTCTCCTGGGTGCCCGTACCTTGGCTGAGTCGTAGTTGCGGTACGCGGAGATGGATTTGCCTTTGGTCGGAAACAAATGTCTTGTCTGCCTGAGCGTGTGGTATGTGCTGCCCACGCTCAACCAGGCTCCTGCGCGCTCTGTCGCCGGTTACGGGTGGCTACTCGAAGACAGAGGGCGGCCAGGCTCGATGGGTACGCCCCACCGCTTGCCTCTCTTCCCTGGGTCGCTTGTCTTTTCAGTTCGCTGGAGCTAGCGACTGGAACGAGCTGCAACAAACACTTATCTCCATCTCTTCGTTCAAAGACTCAGTCATGGACACTCTTACTGACAATTGTGGCTGCTTTGTGTGATGTATTGTTGTCTCTACCTTCTTGCCCTTTGTGCTGTTGTCTGTGCCCAATAATGTTTGTACCATGTTGTGTTGCTGCCATGTTGTGTTGTCATGTGTTGCTGCCATGCTATGTTGTTGTCTTAGGTCTCTCTTTATGCAGTGTTGTGGTGTCTCTCTTGTTGTGATGTGTGTTTTGTCCTATTTGTTCATATTTTTTATCCCAGCCCCCAACCCCGCAGGAGGCCTTTTTGCCTTTTTGTAGGCCGTCATTGTAAATAAGAATATGTTCTTAACTGACTTGCCTAGTTAAATAAAGGTTAAATAAATTATTTTTTCCCCCAGACTTGATGATGAAGGGTCCGGTCCAACCCCTGTGGTCTGGTCCTACGTAGACTTTGACACAGAGGTGAGCTAGCTATTACTAGCTATTCCTGCCTCCCCACGGTGGAGTTTGCTGGGGTAGCTCTCTTGTTCAGTATACGTAGCGTTAAGGCTCTTAGTTATTCTAAATGGACCGTGCTACGGTCAAAGAGGCGGGCAAGCTTAGACTTAAAAGACTCCTGGCTAACCTTCCGCTAGCATGAATAACTTCCGGCGAGTGAAATTTACTAGCTTTCCCCCAGCGTTATGGCAACTCCATTCCTATTTCCAATTCCTGGAGTTGGAGGGAGTGGAGGAAGAAAGGCTTGCAGGCACCTCTGATGAGGAAACAGCCCCAGAGCACTTGGTTCAGGTCACCCCTGGAGCGAGGGGCCTTGGCACGGGTCTGAGCGACCGGTGCGCCCCTCCACAAAAACATTACTGTGACAACAGTGCTCCCACGTTTGGTTACGGTCCATATAGGGTACTACGTCAGCCATTGCCGGAGCCAAGGGAACGAGGAGTGTTGGACATGACCGTGCTATTATCCCACACAGTCTCTGTTGTTTGTATGAACCCTGAAATTAGCTGTCTATCTCCAGCTCAATGCTTTTCATTCCTGGGAATTAGATTCAATTACGAATTGTCTGTTACAACAGAAGGGGTCTGTTTTTCGGAGCTCTCTGTCCCATTCCCAGCTATGTTACAAGGTGCTTTGTCGCCAGGACCTATGACTGGTCGGTTGGGTAACCTCCATGATAACGTTTTTTGGCCCCTGAATCAATTTTTTATGCGTGCGGTCCAGTGCTGGGTGCCAGCGGGTTACCGGAATTGTGTCTTACCGCCTTAACCGAGTGAGGCTCGTTGTGACAACAGTACCTCCAAGTGGCCAATTAGGGTACGTCACTGATCACTGAGCCCTGGTACCCAGAGTGGGCTGGACTTTAGGGAAACCTTGGGACATAACAGTTTGTTTAACCCTGAGTTCCGCAGTGTTCACGGGTTTCAAAAACCTGTCTCCTGCATGTCAATGAAGTGTCCCTTCTCCATGTTCAGACACACGGTTGTCAAGGTGGAAATGGAAAAATAAACAATCTCTCCCAGTCCACAAAGTGATGTCCCACTCCTTCAGAGTCATGGGAGGCTCGCTGTCTGCTCTGACCAATAGCGGGCATGCACAGTGTCGCCCTGGATCGTTAGCGAATAGTAGCCTCTGCAGACAGCCAGGTGTTCCGGGTTTTCAGGGGAAATGGAGAGAGAGCCTATGACGTGACTTCCGCTTTTGGACAATAACAAGGCGACACTCCAAGGCGACACTCCTCCTCCTCATTTACTGGATTGGTTGAACAGTGCAGAACAGAACCTCCCCCGACAGTTATTTGTCTTCTCGTCAAAACCAGTACGCAGGGGATCTAGTTTCAGGCGTTTCTTTTTTACGCCTACTGCGTTAGGTTATGCGAAACAGTAACTTCGGGGTACATGGCTACAACTTGTTGTTCGTCCCTCCGCACTTCTGCAGCGTCGTCACGCCGACTGTCCCCTTGGCTTCAGCGCCCGTTTTGAGGGAGGAAATATCCTGCTGTCTCCAGAAACAGGCAATCCGTTGATGATCCAGGACAGCTGGTGCAGCCGGTATTTCCTGGTTCCGAAAAGGGAGAGGACTTTGCGTCCCATTCTAGACCTACAGACCCTCAGCAAATGCCTCAGGGTTGCCTCAACTTAGGCGCAGATCTTTTATCCAGGTGGGGCCCTCTCTCTCAGGAGTGGAGGCTACACCCCTGGGTTGTCTCCCAGATAAGGGAAATGTTTGGCAGGGCCGACATAGATCTTTACACATCACGGGAAAACTTGCATTGTTGTCTGTTTTTCTCGATGAGGGAGTCGGGTGCTTGGCTGGCCTCTGATTCTCCTTTACGCATTTTCCCCCTGTGAAGCTGATTCAGCCCACGCTGGAGAGGGTGTGCCTCAGGAGCTTGCTGTTGACTCTTGTGGCTCCCCGTTGGTCCAAGCAACCTTGATTTGCGGAGATCATTCCCCTGTTGTGGTGGGGTCCTGTGGCAACTCCCACTATGCAGGGATCGATTATCCCATGGATAGGTTATCCCAGGTACACGGGCAGGTTTGGTTCCTCGGCCAGAGATTTGGGATCTGCGGGCTTTAGCCCTGAGAGGTCCAATCTGACAGCCAGAGATTTGGGGTCTGTCATCACCACAATCTTTTTGAGATTTTATGGCCTGGATGTCACTGCTCCCAGTGTAGTCCACAGTGTGCTCGGACAGGAGAGGGTCTCCCAGTGTAGTCCACAGTGTGCTGGGACAGGAGAGGGTCTCCCAGTGTAGTCCACAGGGTGCTGGGACAGGAGAGGGTCTCCTAGTGTAGTCCACAGGGTGCTGGGACAGGAGAGGGTCTCCCAGTGTAGTCCACAGTGTGCTGGGACAGGAGAGGGTCTCTCAGTGTAGTCCACAGTGTTCTGGGACAGGAGAGGGTCTCCCAGTGTAGTCCAGTGTGCTGGGACAGGAGAGGGTCTCCCAGTGTAGTTCAGTGTTCTGGGACAGGAGAGGGTCTCCCAGTGTAGTTCAGTGTTCTGGGACAGGAGAGGGTCTCCCAGTGTAGTCCACAGTGTTCTGGGACAGGAGAGGGTCTCCCAGTGTAGTCCACAGTGTTCTGGGACAGGAGAGGGTCTCCCAGTGTAGTCCACAGTGTTCTGGGACAGGAGAGGGTCTCCCAGTGTAGTCCACAGAATGAAATGTTCGACGAGCAGGTGTTTAGGGAACGTAACATTATGACAATAACTACTGTTCCCTGAAGGAGGGAAACGACCGGCTGACAGGGAACGTAACATTATGACAATAACTACTGTTCCCTGAAGGAGGGAAACGACCGGCTGACAGGGAACGTAACATTATGACAATAACTACTGTTCCCTGAAGGAGGGAAACGAACGGCTGACAGGGAACGTAACATTATGACAATAACTACTGTTCCCTGAAGGAGGGAAACGACCGGCTGACAGGGAACGTAACATTATGACAATAACTACTGTTCCCTGAAGGAGGGAAAATGAGGTACAACACCTGTTCGGCCCCACGCCGCCCGGTTCTGGGCTCGGTGAAGAGCGCTACTGAATTGAGGATGATCACCTGTGGAAGGTTCCGGTGAGGTGCAGAGTTCATTGTCTGGCGTGATTTTGGGTTCTTCAATCAAAAGTCGCGAGAGTGCAACTCCCAATAGTTGTGTTGTACCTCGTTTCCCTCCTTCAGGAAACAGTAGTTGTAGTCGTAACATTGTTCTAACTACAGAGGGGGGAAGGCAGCTAGATGGTATATAGCAGACAACACAACCCTAAGAATCAGTGACTAGGGTCTGGTTTCACTTGAGTCTTTCGAGATAGAGGAACTACGTCCCTGCCTACGTCACTAGCCTTATCCGTTAAATAAAATACTAAATACTAACGAGATGGAGATCAGGTTCTCTGTAATGAGTGGCATTTAGCAACTATCTGCAAACTTTGATTTCGAATCGCAACGCTCTGGCATGTCTGCCTCGTGATTTGTTGGGAGAGTTGTCTGTCTCAAGAAGACCCGCCCATGGAACAACTGTTTTCCTTTTATGGAAGAGAGAGTCGGTCATTGGAACCAGATCTTAGTCACTGTTGGATCGGGTTTTCAAGACTAGAAAATAGCCACTACAGAAGTGTGTGTCTCTTTATACGTGTGTGTGTGTGTGTGTGTGTACCTACTCTTCAAACACATCCTCTGTATCCATCCTCCTGTAGTACTTGGCCAGTTTGACTGACAGGACGATGCTGGGGACCAGGAACACACAGCAACCACCCAGACCAAACCAGAACGTGTTCTACAATACACACAGAGAGAAATATAACCTTAACCCAGACCAAACCAGAACATGTTCTACAATACACACAGAGAGAAATATTACCTTAACCCAGACCAAACCAGAACATGTTCTACAATACACACAGAGAGAAATATAACCTTAACCCAGACCAAACCAGAACATGTTCTACAATACACACAGAGAGAAATATAACCTTAACTCTGTCCACACACACACAAAAACACACAGCAAACACCGACACACTGTTATAGATTTTATGGTTATGACTAAATGTTTGTACATCTGAGAATATTCCATTCTGAAAATGTATGCAATAGAGATAAGACAGATGGTAGTCTAATTGATGTGTGTGTGTCTAGATATTAACCTGGAACAGGCTTCATTTCGGGAGTATCTGGGAGAACAAAGAATTCTTTGATTCTACCAGACACATGCGAGAGGCCCCTGTCCTTGAAGACAGGGGGGATAGTTAAAGAACCGCCCAAGTTTGACTTACGTTGCAAAGATTGTGATGAATGGGTACTGTGGGAAGACACTATTTTCTTGGAAAGGGTGGGGAAATGGTGGGGCCTTTGTATCTTTGTATTTCAACATTGTACCATATAAAAGACTGTGTACACCTTTTAGAGCCCAGAGCTCTCCTGAATTAAACCATTTACACTTGACTATTGTATTCTGGGCTTCTGTCTGTCTTATTTCAACCAGTATCTTACAAACACTGGGTAACAGACAGAGTTTGTTAAATTGAAGTTCAATTCAGTTTGTGAACATTGAGAACAACATTTCTATAACACACACACACACACAAACACACAGCACATACCGACACACACCAACACACACACACACAGCACATACCGACACACACAGCACATACCGACACACACACCACACATACCGACACACACACACACACACACACACACACAAACGCAGCACATACCGACGCACACACACATACAAACACACAGCACATACTGACACACACACACAGCTCATACCGTCACAAACACACAGTACACACCAACACAAACACACACACATAAACACACAACACACACACACCGACACACCGACACACACACACACACACACACAGCACACACACACACATACCGACACACACACACACACACAAACACACAGCACATACCGACACACACAGCACATACCGACACACACACCACACATACCGACACACACACACACACACACACACACAAACGCAGCACATACCGACACACACACACATACAAACACACAGCACATACTGACACACACACAACACACACACATACACAGCACATACACACACACACAGCACATACCCACACACACACACAGCTCATACCGGCACAAACACACAGTACATACCAACACAAACACACACACATAAACACACAACACACACACACCGACACACCGACACACACACACACACACACACAGCACACACACCGACACACACATACAAACACACAGCACATACCGACACACACAAAAACACACAGCAAACACCGACACACACACACAGCACACACACAGCACATACCGACACACACAGCACACATACCTGACACACACACACACAGACACAGCACATACCGACACACACACCACACATACCTGACACACACACACACACACACACACACACACACACACACACACACACACACACATACAAACACACAGGACATACCGACACACACACACACACACACACACACACACACAGCACATACCGACACACACACACAGTACATACCGACACACACACACACACACACAACACACACACACACACACAACATACGAACACACAGCACATACCGACACACACACACACACACACACACACACAAACACACAGCACACACTGACACACACACACAAACAGCACATACCGACACACACAGACTGACAGCTCCTGTGTATCTTACCACTGAGTCGACTATGAAGCTGCAGGCTACTATCTCCATGGAGTCAATGATGTTACTGATTGGCTTACACTGGGCCACCTCCCCGGTCAGCTAGGACACAAACACACACACACATATTGGTTACACATTACAGAGAAGAGGTTCGGACTGGCTGGAGGTACTGGAGGAGGTTAGGACTGGAGGTACTGGAGGAGAGGTTAGGACTGGAGGAGAGGTTAGGACTGGAGGAGAGGTTAGGGCTGGAGGAGAGGTTAGGACTGGAGGAGAGGTTAGGACTGGAGGTACTGGAGGAGAGGTTAGGACTGGAGGAGAGATTAGGACTGGAGGAGAGGTTAGGACTGGAGGAACTGGAGGAAAGGTTAGGACTGGAGGAGAGGTTAGGGCTGGAGGAGAGGTTAGGGCTGGAGGTACTGGAGGAGAGGTTAGGACTGGAGGAGAGGTTAGGACTGGCGGAGAGGTTAGGGCTGGAGGTACTGGAGGAGAGGTTAGGACTGGAGGAGAGGTTAGGACTGGAGGAGAGGTTAGGGATGGAGGTACTGGAGGAGAGGTTAGGACTGGAGGAGAGGTTAGGGCTGGAGGTACTGGAGGAGAGGTTAGGACTAGAGGAGAGGTTAGGACTGGAGGAGAGGTTAGGACTGGAGGAGAGGTTAGGACTGGAGGAGAGGTTAGGACTGGAGGTACTGGAGGAGAGGTTAGGACTGGAGGAGAGGTTAGGACTGGAGGAACTGGAGGAGAGGTTAGGACTGGAGGAGAGGTTAGGACTGGAGGAGAGATTAGGACTGGAGGTACTGGAGGAGAGGTTAGGACTGGAGGACAGGTTAGGACTGGAGGAGAGGTTAGGACTGGAGGACAGGTTAGGACTGGAGGAGAGGTTAGGACTGGAGGTACTGGAGGAGAGGTTAGGACTGGAGGAGAGGTTAGGACTGGAGGAGAGGTTAGGACTGGAGGAGAGATTAGGGCTGGAGGTACTGGAGGAGAGGTTAGGGCTGGAGGTACTGGAGGAGAGGTTAGGACTGGAAGAGAGGTTAGGGCTGGAGGTACTGGAGGAGAGGTTAGGACTGGAGGAGAGGTTAGGACTGGAGGAGAGGTTAGGGCTGGAGGTACTGGAGGAGAGGTTAGGACTGGAGGAGAGGTTAGGACTGGAGGAGAGGTTAGGACTGGAGGTACTGGAGGAGAGGTTAGGACTGGAGGAGAGGTTAGGACTGGAGGTACTGGAGGAGAGGTTCTGGATTAGCGGTTAGGACTGACTGATTGTACTGGAGGAAAACCCTTTAGGATCAGTGACAGTGTTGTAGTGATCCTCCAAACAGTTACCGCAGAGATTAAATCACATTGATGACCAAACAGAGGTTCACTTTAAAAGTTGTAACATTATATTAAGATAACTGATCATTACTAAATATCAATAAATAAATACACTGGGTGTACAAAACATTAGGAACACCTTCCTAATGTTGAGTTGCACCCCCTTCTTTTGTCCTCAGAACCGCCTCAGTTCATCGGGTCGTGGACTCTACTAGGTGCTGAAAGCGTCCCACAGGGATGCTGGCCCCATGTTGACTCCAATGCTTCCCACTGGTATGTCCAGTTGGCTGGATGTCCTTTGGGTGGTGGACCATTCTTGATACACACGGGAAACTGTTGAGTGTGGAAAAACCCAGCAGCGTTGCAGTTCTTGACACAAACCGGTGCGCCTGGCACCTCCTACCACACCTCGTTCAAAAGCACTTCAATCTGTTGTCTTGCCCGTTCACCCTCTGAATGGCACACGTGAACAAACCATGTCTCAATTGTCTCAAGGCTTAAAAATCCTTCTTTAACCTGTCTCCTCCCTGTCATCTACACTGATTTGAAGTGGATTTAACAGGTGACATCAATAAGGGATCGTAGCTTTCACCTGGATTCACCTGGTCAGTCTGTCATGGAAACAGCAGGTGTTCCTAATGTTTTGAGTCACAGTTCATATAATGACATCAGTCAATTGAACTCTAAATCTAAATATTACCTCCATTACCTCGACTAACCGGTGCCCCCACACATTGACTCTGTACTGCGGCAGGTAGCCTAGTGGTTAGAGCGTTGGACTTGACTACTGGTACCCCCTGTATATAGCCTCCACATTGACTCTGTACCGGTACCCCCCTGTATATAGCCTCCACATTGACTCTGTACCGGTACCCCCTGTATATAGCCTCCACATTGACTCTGTACCGGTACCCCCTGTATATAGCCTCCACATTGACTCTGTGCAGTACCCCCTGTATATAGCCTCCACATTGACTCTGTGCAGTACCCCCTGTATATAGCCTCCACATTGACTCTGTGCAGTACCCCCTGTATATAGCCTCCACATTGACTCTGTACCAGTACCCCCTGTATATAGCCTCCACATTGACTCTGTACCGGTACCCCCTGTATATAGCCTCCACATTGACTCTGTGCAGTACCCCCTGTATATAGCCTCCACATTGACTCTGTGCAGTACCCCCTGTATATAGCCTCCACATTGACTCTGTACCAGTACCCCTGTATATAGCCTCCACATTGACTCTGTACTGGTACCCCCTGTATATAGCCTCCACATTGACTCTGTACCAGTACCCCCTGTATATAGCCTCCACATTGACTCTGTGCAGTACCCCCTGTATATAGCCTCCACATTGACTCTGTGCAGTACCCCCTGTATATAGCCTCCACATTGACTCTGTGCAGTACCCCCTGTATATAGCCTCCACATTGACTCTGTGCAGTACCCCCTGTATATAGCCTCCACATTGACTCTGTGCAGTACCCCCTGTATATAGCCTCCACATTGACTCTGTGCAGTACCCCCTGTATATAGCCTCCACATTGACTCTGTGCAGTACCCCCTGTATATAGCCTCCACATTGACTCTGTGCAGTACCCCCTGTATATAGCCTCCACATTGACTCTGTACCGGTACCCCCTGTATATAGCCTCCACATTGACTCTGTACTGGTACCCCCTGTATATAGCCTCCACATTGACTCTGTGCAGTACCCCCTGTATATAGCCTCCACATTGACTCTGTGCAGTACCCCCTGTATATAGCCTCCACATTGACTCTGTGCAGTACCCCCTGTATATAGCCTCCACATTGACTCTGTGCAGTACCCCCTGTATATAGCCTCCACATTGACTCTGTACCGGTACCCCCTGTATATAGCCTCCACATTGACTCTGTACTGGTACCCCCTGTATATAGCCTCCACATTGACTCTGTGCAGTACCCCCTGTATATAGCCTCCACATTGACTCTGTACTGGTACCCCCTGTATATAGCCTCCACATTGACTCTGTGCAGTACCCCCTGTATATAGCCTCCACATTGACTCTGTGCAGTACCCCTGTATATAGCCTCCACATTGACTCTGTGCAGTACCCCTGTATATAGCCTCCACATTGACTCTGTACTGGTACCCCCTGTATATAGCCTCCACATTGACTCTGTACAGTACCCCCTGTATATAGCCTCCACATTGACTCTGTGCAGTACCCCCTGTATATAGCCTCCACATTGACTCTGTACCGGTACCCCCTGTATATAGCCTCCACATTGACTCTGTACCGGTACCCCCTGTATATAGCCTCCACATTGACTCTGTACAGTACTCCCTGTATATAGCCTCCACATTGACTCTGTATCGGTACCCCCTGTATATAGTCTCCACATTGACTCTGTGCAGTACCCCCTGTATATAGCCTCCACATTGACTCTGTGCAGTACCCCTGTATATAGTCTCCACATTGACTCTGTGCAGTACCCCCTGTATATAGCCTCCACATTGACTCTGTGCAGTACCCCCTGTATATAGCCTCCACATTTACTCTGTACCGGTACCCCCTGTATATAGCCTCCACATTGACTCTGTACCGGTACCCCCTGTATATAGCCTCCACATTGACTCTGTGCAGTACCCCCTGTATATAGTCTCCACATTGACTCTGTACAGTACTCCCTGTATATAGCCTCCACATTGACTCTGTACCGGTACCCCCTGTATATAGCCTCCACATTGACTCTGTGCAGTACCCCTGTATATAGCCTCCACATTGACTCTGTGCACCGTACCCTGTATATAGCCTCCACATTGACTCTGTACCGGTACCCCCTGTATATAGCCTCCACATTGACTCTGTACCGGTACCCCCTGTATATAGTCTCCACATTGACTCTGTACCGGTACCCCCTGTATATAGTCTCCACATTGACTCTGTACCGGTACCCCTGTATATAGCCTCCACATTGACTCTGTGCAGTACCCCCTGTATATAGCCTCCACATTGACTCTGTACCGGTACCCCCTGTATATAGCCTCCACATTTACTCTGTACCGGTACCCCCTGTGTATAGCCTCGCTATTGTTATTTTACTGCTGCTCTTTAATTATTTGTAACTTTTATTTCTTATATTCTTTGCTATTTTTCTAAAAACTGGATTGTTGGTTAAGGCCTTGTAAGTAAGCTCTACACCTGTTGTGACAAATAACATTTGATTAGATTTTTGGATTTGAAATAAACTCATTAGGCCCTAATCTATGGATTTTCACATGACTGGGAATACAGATATGCATATGTTGGTCACTGACAAAAAACAGTCAGTATCTGGTGTGACCACCATTTGCTCATTCATCTCCTTCAAATAGAGTTTATCAGGCTGTTGATCGTGGACTGTGGAATGTTGTCCCACTGCAAAGTTGCTGGATATTGGCGGGAACTGGAACACGCTGTCGTACACGACGATCCAGAGCATCCCAAACATGCTCAATTAGTGACATGTCTGGTGAGTATGCAGGCCATGGAAGAACTGGGACGTTTTCAGCTTCCAGGAATTGTGTGCAGATCCTTGCGACATGGGGCCGGGCATTATCATGCTGAAACATGAGGTGATGGCGGTGGATGAATGGCACCACAACGGGCCTCAGGATCTCATCACTTTATCTCTGTTGCCATCGATAAAATGCAATTGTGCTCTGGTGGACATTCCTGAAGTCAGCATGCCAAATGCACACTCCCTCAAAACTTCAGACATCTGCGGCATTGTGTTGTGTTTACAAAACAGCACATTTTAGCGTGGCCTTTTATTGTCCCCAGCACAAGGTGCACCTGTGTAATGATCACGCTGTGTAACGACCACACCTGTCAGGTGGATGGATTCTCTTGGCAAAGGAGAAATGCTCACTAACAGGGATGTAAAAAAAAATACGCTTTTTTGTGCGTATGGAACATTTCTGGGATCTTTTATTTCAGCTCATGAAACATGGGACCGACACTTTACATGTTACGTTTTATATTTTAGTTCAGTGTATATTATGGTGGTTTAATTTCCAACAGCATGACTTTCACATAGCAACATTGAAAGGAAAGAAAAAGATATATAATGGTACCGGTACTGTGTGTGTTTATATATACAGTATATACACACACACTACCATTCAAAAGTTTGGGGTCACTTAGAAATGTCTTTGTTTGTGAAAGAAAAGCACATTTCTTTACCATTATAATAACCTGAAATTGATCAGAAATACAGTGTAGGCATTGTTAATGTTGTAAATGACTATTGTAGCTGGAAACAGCAGATTATTTAATGGAATATCTACATAGGCGTACAGAGGCCCATTATCAGCATCCATCACTCCTGTGTTCCAATGGCACGTTGTGTTAGCTAATCCAAGTTTATCATTTTAAAGCTGAAAACTTATGCTGATTAAAGAAGCAATAAAACTGGCCTTTAGACTACAGTGGGGAAAAAAAGTATTTAGTCAGCCACCAATTGTGCAAGTTCTCCAATTTAAAAAGATGAGAGAGGCCTGTAATTTTCATCATAGGTACACTTCAACTATGACAGACGAAATGAGAAAAAGAAATCCAGAAAATCACATTGTAGGATTTTTAATTTATTTATTTGCAAATTATGGTGGAAAATAAGTATTTGGTCAATAACAAAAGTTTATCTCAATACTTTGTTATATACCCTTTGTTGGCAATGACAGAGGTCAAACGTTTTCTGTAAGTCTTCACAAGGTTTTCACACACTGTTGCTGGTATTTTGGCCCATTCCTCCATGCAGATCTCCTCTAGAGCAGTGATGTTTTGGGGCTGTCGCTGGGCAACACGGACTTTCAACTCCCTCCAAAGATTTTCTATGGGGTTGAGATCTGGAGACTGGCTAGGCCACTCCAGGACCTTGAAATGCTTCTTCTGAAGCCACTCCTTCGTTGCCCAGGCGGTGTGTTTGGGATCATTGTCATGCTGAAAGACCCAGCCATGTTTCACCTTCAATGCCCTTGCTGATGGAAGGAGGTTTTCACTCAAAATCTCACGATACATGGCCCCATTCATTCTTTCCTTTACACGGATCAGTCGTCCTGGTCCCTTTGCAGAAAAACAGCCCCAAAGCATGATGTTTCCACCCCCATGCTTCACAGTAGGTATGGTGTTCTTTGGATGCAACTCAGCATTCTTTGTCCTCCAAACACGACGAGTTGAGTTTTTACCAAAAAGTAATATTTTGGTTTCATCTGACATTCTCCCAATCCTCATCTGGATCATCCAAATGCTCTCTAGCAAACTTCAGACGGGCCTGAACATGTACTGGCTTAAGCAGGGGGACACGTCTGGCACTGCAGGATTTGAGTCCCTGGCGGCGTAGTGTGTTACTGATGGTAGGCTTTGTTACTTTGGTCCCAGCTCTCTGCAGGTCATTCACTAGGTCCCCCCGTGTGGTTCTGGGATTTTTGCTCACCGTTCTTGTGATCATTTTGACCCACGGGTGAGATCTTGCGTGGAGCCCCAGATCGAGGAAGATTATCAGTGGTCTTGTATGTCTTCCATTTCCTAATAATTGCTCCCACAGTTGAGTTCTTCAAACCAAGCTGCTTACCTATTGCAGATTCAGTCTTCCCAACCTGGTGCAGGTCTACAATTTTGTTTCTGGTGTCCTTTGACAGCTCTTTGGTCTTGGCCATAGTAGAGTTTGGAGTGTGACTGTTTGAGTTTGTGGACAGGTGTCTTTTATACTGATAACAAGTTAAAACAGGTGCCATTAATACAGGTAACGAGTGGAGGACAGAGGAGCCTCTTAAAGAAGAAGTTACAGGTCTGTGAGAGCCAGAGATCTTGCTTGTTTGTATGTGACCAAATACTTATTTTCTACCATAATTTGCAAATAAATTCATAAAAAATCCTACAATGTGATTTTCTGGATTCTTTTTCCTCATTTTGTCTGTCATAGTTGAAGTGTACATATGATGAAAATTACAGGCCTCTCTCATCTTTTTAAGTGAGAGAACTTGCACAATTGGTGGCTGACTAAATACTTTTTTGCCCCACTGTAGTTGAGTATCTTGAGCATCAGCATTTGTGGGTTCGATTAGAGGCTCAAAATGCCCAGAAACAAAGAACTTTCTTCTGAAACTCGTCAGTCTATTATTGTTCTGAGAAAATGAAGGCTATTCCATGCGAGAAATTGACAAAAACTGAAGATCTCGTACAACGCTGTGTACTACTCCCTTCACAGAACAGCACAAACTGTCTCTAACCAGAATAGAAAGAGGAGTGGGAGGCCCCAGTGCACAACTGAGCAAGAGGACAAGTACCTTAGAGTGTCTAGTTTGAGAAACAGATGCCTCACAAGTTCTCAACTGGAAGCTTCATTAAATAGTACCCTCAAAAAACACCAGTCTCCACATTGACTCGTCAAAAGTGAAGAGGCGACTCTGGGATGCTGGCCTTCTAGTGACCCCAATCTTTAGAACAGTAGTGTATATAAACACAGTATATAACTCTAACTCTGATATAGCTAGTGACACCAATCTTTAGAACGGTAGTGTATATATACACAGTATATAACTCTAACTCTGATATAGCTAGTGACCCCAATCTTTAGAACGGTAGTGTATATATACACAGTATATAACTCTAACTTTGATATAGCTAGTGACCCCAATCTTTAGAACAGTAGTGTATATAAACACAGTATATAACTCTAACTCTGATATAGCTAGTGACCCCAATCTTTAGAACAGTAGTGTATATAAACACAGTATATAACTCTAACTCTGATATAGCTAGTGACACCAATCTTTAGAACGGTAGAGTATATATACACAGTATATAACTCTAACTCTGATATAGCTAGTGACCCCAATCTTTAGAACGGTAGTGTATATATACACAGTATATAACTCTAACTCTGATATAGCTAGTGACCCCAATCTATAGAACGGTAGTGTACACATTATATCATTCTAACTTGATAACTTACAGAGTTTTTGACCCAGTCAGTGTACTGTCTGAAGTATCCAACCAGGCTCTGCATGTACACATCTGTCTCCTGCAGGGTAGAGAGAGGTTGTTTAGAGTGTGTGTGTGTGTCTGTCTGTGTGCGTGCGTTGAGTGTGTGTGTGTTGAGTGAGTGTGTGTGTGTGTGTGTGTGTGTGTCTGTGTGTGTGTGTGTGTGTGTCTGTGTGTGTGTGTGTGTGTGTTTACCTGTTTTAGCACGCGTGAAGCGTTATGTGTGATGAGGTACTCTGCTTCGTCGATGGCACTAAGGACATTAGTCACCTTCACCTGAGAGAGAGAGAGACAAGTGAGTTAGGGTGTGTGTGTGTGTGTGTGTGTGTGTGTGTGTGTGTGTGTGTGTGTGTGTGTGTGTGTGTGTGTGTGTGTGTGTGTGTGTGTGTGTGTGTGTGCATGTCCTCACAGGTATATCCTTGGCTGTCCTCTGCAGTAGCCGGATGCTCTGGCTGAGGGTGCTCTGAGGAGAAGAGAGGAGAAGGCCATGTTTCAGATAGGTCTAGTTACTGAATCTGATGGGTAAATGCTGCCAGTAGAAGGCCGTGTTTCAGATGGGTCTAGTTACTGAATCTGATGGGTAAACGCTGCCAGGAGAAGGCCATGTTTCAGATAGGTCTAGTTACTGAATCTGATGGGTAAATGCTGCCAGGAGAAGGCCGTGTTTCAGATGGGTCTAGTTACTGAATCTGATGGGTAAATGCTGCCAGGAGAAGGCCGTGTTTCAGATAGGTCTAGTTACTGAATCTGATGGGTAAATGCTGCCAGGAGAAGGCCATGTTTCAGATGGGTCTAGTTACTGAATCTGATGGGTAAATGGTGCCAGAAGGCCATGTTTCAGATGGGTCTAGTTACTGAATCTGATGGGTAAATGCTGCCAGGAGAAGGCCGTGTTTCAGATAGGTCTAGTTACTGAATCTGATGGGTAAATGCTGCCAGGAGAAGGCCATGTTTCAGATAGGTCTAGTTACTGAATCTGATGGGTAAATGCTGCCAGGACAAGGCCGTGTTTCAGATAGGTCTAGTTACTGAATCTGACGGGTAAATGCTGCCAGGAGAAGGCCGTGTTTCAGATGGGTCTAGTTACTGAATCTGATGGGTAAATGCTGCCAGGAGAAGGCCGTGTTTCAGATGGGTCTAGTTACTGAATCTGATGGGTAAATGCTGCCAGGAGAAGGCTGTGTTTCTGATGGGTCTAGTTACTGAATTTGATGGGTAAATGCTGCCAGGAGAAGGCCATGTTTCAGATGGGTCTAGTTACTGAATCTGATGGGTAAATGCTGCCAGGAGAAGGCCATGTTTCAGATGGGTCTAGTTACTGAATCTGATGGGTAAATGCTGCTAGTAGAAGGCCATGTTTCAGATAGGTCTAGTTACTGAATCTGATGGGTAAATGCTGCCAGTAGAAGGCCATGTTTCAGATAGGTCTAGTTACTGAATCTGATGGGTAAATGCTGCCAGGTGAAGGCCATGTTTCAGATGGGTCTAGTTACTGAATCTGATGGGTAAATGCTGCCAGGAGAAGGCCGTGTTTCAGATGGGTCTAGTTACTGAATCTGATGGGTAAATGCTGCCAGGAGAAGGCCATGTTTCAGATGGGTCTAGTTACTGAATCTGATGTGTAAATTCTGCCAGGAGAAGGCCGTGTTTCAGATGGGTCTAGTTACTGAATCTGATGTGTAAATTCTGCCAGGAGAAGGCCGTGTTTCAGATGGGTCTAGTTTCTGAATCTGATGGGTAAATGCTGCCAGGAGAAGGCCATGTTTCAGATGGGTCTAGTTACTGAATCTGATGGGTAAATGGTGCCAGGAGAAGGCCGTGTTTCAGATAGGTCTAGTTACTGAATCTGACGGGTAAATGCTGCCAGGAGAAGGCCGTGTTTCAGATAGGTCTAGTTACTGAATCTGATGGGTAAATGCTGCCAGGAGAAGGCCGTGTTTCAGATAGGTCTAGTTACTGAATCTGATGGGTAAATGCTGCCAGGAGAAGGCCGTGTTTCAGATAGGTCTAGTTACTGAATCTGATGGGTAAATGCTGCCAGGAGAAGGCCGTGTTTCAGATGGGTCTAGTTACTGAATCTGATGGGTAAATGCTGCCAGGAGAAGGCCGTGTTTCAGATGGGTCTAGTTACTGAATCTGGCGGGTAAATGCTGCCAGGAGAAGGCCGTGTTTCAGATAGGTCTAGTTACTGAATCTGATGGGTAAATGCTGCCAGGAGAAGGCCGTGTTTCAGATAGGTCTAGTTACTGAATCTGATGGGTAAATGCTGCCAGGAGAAGGCCGTGTTTCAGATGGGTCTAGTTACTGAATCTGATGGGTAAATGCTGCCAGGAGAAGGCCGTGTTTCAGATAGGTCTAGTTACTGAATCTGATGGGTAAATGCTGCCAGGAGAAGGCCATGTTTCAGATAGTTCTAGTTACTGAATCGGATTTGTAAATTCTGCCAGGAGAAGGCCATGTTTCAGATGGGTCTAGTTACTGAATCTGATGGGTAAATGCTGCCAGGAGAAGGCCATGTTTCAGATGGGTCTAGTTACTGAATCTGATGGGTAAATGCTGCCAGGAGAAGGCCATGTTTCAGATGGGTCTAGTTACTGAATCTGATGGGTAAACGGTGCCAGGAGAAGGCCGTGTTTCAGATGGGTCTAGTTACTGAATCTGATGGGTAAATGCTGCCAGGAGAAGGCCGTGTTTCAGATGGGTCTAGTTACTGAATCTGATGGGTAAATGCTGCCAGGAGAAGGCCATGTTTCAGATGGGTCTAGTTACTGAATCTGATGGGTAAATGATGCCAGGAGAAGGCCATGTTGACTAATATAAAAACACAAAACTATAATAACCTAACACACACACCATTTCCTTTCTCACACAAATACACTGTTCAGAACAACATCACAACACACACAGAGTACCACAGAGTATCACAACACACACAGAGTACCACAGAGTATCACAACACACACAGAGTACCACAACACACACAGAGTACCACAGAGTATCACAACACACACAGAGTACCACAGAGTACCACAGAGTATCACAACACACACAGAGTATCACAACACACACAGAGTACCACAGAGTATCACAACACACACAGAGTACCACAGAGTATCACAACACACACAGAGTATCACAACACACACAGAGTACCACAGAGTATCACAACACACACAGAGTACCACAGAGTATCACAACACACACAGAGTACCACAGAGTATCACAACACACACAGAGTACCACAGAGTATCACAACACACACAGAGTACCACAGAGTATCACAACACACACAGAGTACCACAGAGTATCACAACACACACAGAGTACCACAGAGTATCACAACACACACAGAGTACCACAGAGTATCACAACACACACAGAGTACCACAGAGTATCACAACACACACAGAGTACCACAGAGTATCACAACACACACAGAGTACCACAGAGTATCACAACACACACAGAGTACCACAGAGTATCACAACACACACAGAGTACCACAGAGTATCACAACACACACAGAGTACCACAGAGTATCACAACACACACAGAGTACCACAGAGTATCACAACACACACAGAGTACCACAGAGTATCACAACACACACAGAGTACCACAGAGTATCACAACACACACAGAGTACCACAGAGTATCACAACACACACAGAGTACCACAGAGTATCACAACACACACAGAGTACCACAAAGTATCACAACACACACAGAGTACCACAGAGTATCACAACACACACAGAGTACCACAGAGTATCACAACACACACAGAGTACCACAGAGTATCACAACACACACAGAGTACCACAGAGTATCACAACACACACAGAGTACCACAAAGTATCACAACACACACAGAGTACCACAGAGTATCACAACACACACAGAGTACCACAGAGTATCACAACACACACTGAGTACCACAGAGTATCACAACACACACAGAGTACCACAGAGTATCACAACACACACAGAGTACCACAGAGTATCACAACACACACAGAGTACCACAGAGTATCACAACACACACAGAGTACCACAGAGTATCACAACACACACAGAGTACCACAAAGTATCACAACACACACAGAGTACCACAGAGTATCACAACACACACAGAGTACCACAAAGTATCACAACACACACAGAGTACCACAAAGTATCACAACACACACAGAGTACCACAGAGTATTACAACACACACGTAGTACCACAAAGTATCACAACACAAATATATAAATATATATATATACACATACACTAGAACAGCGTCTTATTCCAAGAGTTTTTCTTTATTTTTACCATTTTCTACATTGTATAATAATAGTGAAGACATCAACACTATGAAATAACACATATGGAATCATGTAGTAACCAAAAAAGTGTTAAGCAAATCAAAATATATTTTATATTTGAGATTCTTCAAAGTAGCCACCCTTTGCATTGATGACAGCTTTGCCCACTCTTGGCATTCTCTCAGCCAGCTTCACCTGGAATGCTTTTCCAACAGTCTTGAAGGAGTTCCCACATATGCTGAACACTTGTTGGCTGCTTTTCCTTCACTCTGCGGTCAGACTCATCCCAAACCATCTCAATTTGGTTGAGGTCGGGGATTGGCATTCTCTCAACCAGCTTCATGAGGTAGTCACCTGGCATGCCTTTCAATTAACAGGTGTGCTTTGTTAAAAGGCACACTGCGGGAATCAGGCCTTCATGGTCGAATTGCTGCAAAGAAACCACTACTAAAGGACACCAATAAGAAGAAGAGACATGCTTGGGCCAAGAAACACGAGCAATGGACATTAGATGGCTGGAAATCTGTCCTTTGGTCTGATGAGTCCAAATGTGTGATTTTTGGTTCCAACTGCCGTGTCTTTGTGAGATGCAGAGAAGGTGAACGGATGATCTCCGTGGTTCCCACCGTGAAGCATGGAGGAGGAGGTGGTGTGATGGTGCTTTGCTGGTGACACTGTGATTTATTTAGAATTCAAGGCACACTTAACCAGCATGGCTACCACAGCATTGATACACCATCCCATCTGGTTTAGTGGGACTATCATTTGTTTTTCAACAGGACAATGACCCAACACACCTCTAGGCTGTGTAAGGGCTATTTGGCCAAGAAGGAGAGTGATGGTGTAGCTGCATCAGATGACCTGGCCTCCACAATCACCCGACCTCAACCCAATGAGATGGTTTGGGATGAATTGGACAGCAGAGTGAAGGAAAAGCAGCCAACGAGTGTTCAGCATTTGTGGGAACTTCTTCAAGACTGTTGAAAAAGCATTCCAGGTGAAGCTGGTTGAGAGAATGCCAAAAGTGTGCAAAGCTGTCATCAAGGCAAAGGGTGGCTACTTTGAAGAATCTAACATATATTTTGATTTGTTTAACACTTTTTTGGTTACTACATAATTCCATATGTGTTATTTCATAGTTTTGATGTCTTCACTATTATTCTACAATGTAGAAAATAGTAAAAATAAAGAAAAACCCTGGAATGAGTAGGTGTGTCAAAACTTTTGACTGGTACTGTATATATACACACACACAAAGAAAGTATATCCCTTGACTTATTCCACATGTAGTTATCTTACAGCCTGAATTCACAATTGATTAAATATAAATTTCTTCTCACCCACCTACACACAATACCCCATAATGACAAAGTAAAAACATGTTTTTATAAATCTTTGCAAATTTATTGAAAATGAAATACAGAAATATCTCATTTACATAAGTATTCGCACCCCTGAGTCAATACTTTGTAGAAGCACCTTAGGCAGTGATTACAGCTGTGAGTCTTTCTGGGTAAGTCTCTAAGAGCGATTACAGCTGGGAGTCTTTCTGGGTAAGTCTCTAAGAGCGATTACAGCTGTGAGTCTTTCTGGGTAAGTCTCTAAGAGCGATTACAGCTGTGAGTCTTTCTGGGTAAGTCTCTAAGAGCGATTACTGCTGTGAGTCTTTCTGGGTGAGTCTCTAAGAGCGATTACAGCTGTGAGTCTTTCTGGGTAAGTCTCTAAGAGCGATTACAGCTGTGAGTCTTTCTGGGTAAGTCTCTAAGAGCGATTACAGCTGTGAGTCTTTCTGGGTAAGTCTCTAAGAGCTTTCCACACCTGGGTTGTGCAACATTTGCCCATTTTATTATTTTCATAATTCTTTAAGCTCGGTCAAATTGGTTGTCGATCATTGCTAGACAACCATTTTCAGGGTCTTTCCACAGATGTTCAAGTAAATTTAAGTCAAAAGTGTAACTCTGCTACTCAGGAACATTCACTGTCTTCAGTTTAAACCCTTGGCCGTGTGTCTTCTTGGTAAGCAACTCCAGTGTAGATTTGACCTTGTGTTTTAGGTTATTGTCCTGCTGAACGGTGAATTCATCTCCCAGTGTCTGGTGGGAAAGCAGACTGAACCAGGTTTTCCTCTAGGATTTTGCCTGTGCTTAGCTCCATTACGTAGATTTTTTATCCTGAAAAACTCTTCGTTAATGATTATAAGCATACCCATAACATGATGGAGCCACCACTACGCTTGATAATGTGGAGAGTGGTACTGAGTGATGTGTTGTATTGGATTTGACCCAAACATAACACGTTTCATTTAGGACAAAAAGTTAATTGCTTTGACACGCTATTTGAGGTATTACCTAAGAGCCTTGTTGCAAACAGGATGCATGTTTTGGAACAATTGTATTCTGTACAGGCTTCCTTCTTTTCACTCTGTCAATTAGGTTAGTACTGTGGAGTAACTACAATGTTGTTTTCTCCCATCACAGCCATTAAACTCTGTAACTGTTTTAAAGTCACCATTGGCCTCATGGTGAAAATCTCTGAGCAGTTTCCTTCCTCTCCGGCAACTGAGTTAGGAAGGACGCCTGCATCTTTGAAGTGACTGGGTGTATTGATACACCATCCAAAGTGTAATTAATATTTGCACTATGATCAAAGGGATATTCAATGTCTGTTTTTTGTTTCAGCAATAGTTGCCCTTCTCTGTGAGGCATTGGAAAACCTCCCTGGTCTTTGTGGTTGAATCTGTGCTATAAATTCACTGCTGGACTGAGGAACCTTATGCTGTGTTACTACTACACAAACAGTAGTAATGATACTGGACACAGAGATACCGTTTACATGACTTTATCCTGACGCTGTGTTGTTACTACTACACAAACAGTAGTAATGATACTGGACACAGTATACATGCTATATAATGGGATCAATGCTCTAGGTAGATTCCCCAGTAACAACATAAAGTAGTACCCAGTATGCATGCTATATAATGGGATCACATTATATCATACACCTTTCAGATACACTACATGACCAACAGTATGTGGACACCTGTTCGTCCAACATCTCATTCCAAAATCATGGCCATTAATATGGAGTTGGTCCCCCCATTGCTGCTATAACAGCCTCCACTCTTCTGGGAAGGCTTTCCACTAGATGTTGGAACATTGCTGCGGGAACTTGCTTCCACTCAGCCGCAAGAGCATTAGTGAAGTCGAGCACTGATATTGGGCGATTATGCCTGGCTCACAGTCAGAGTTACAATTCATCCCAAATGTGTTCACTGGGGTTGAGGTCAAGGCTCTGCGCAGGCCAGTCAAGTTCTTCCACACCGATCTCGACAAACCAATTCTGTATGGACCTCGCGTTGTGCACGGGGGCATTGTCATGCTGAAACATGAAAGGGCTTTCCCCAAACTGTTGCCACCAAGTTGGAAGCACAGAATCATCTAGAATGTCATTGCATGCTGTAGTGTTAAGATTTCCCTTCACTGGAACTAAGGGGCCTAGCCCAAACCATGAAAAATATCCCCAGAGCATTATTCCTCCTCCACCAAACTTTACAGTTGGCACTATGCATTGGGGCAGGTAGCGTTCTCGGCCATGGAAACCCATTTCATGAAGCTCCCGACCAACAGTTCTTGCGCTGACGTTGCTTCCAGAGGCAGTTTGGAACTCGGTTGCAACAGAGGACAGATGCGCGGTTCAGCACTCGGCGATCCCGTTCCGTGAGTTTATGTGGCCTACCACTTTGCGGCTGAGCCGTTGTTGCTCCTAGACGTTTCCACTTCACAATGATAACATTCTACTGCCAATGTTTGTCTATGGAGATCGCATGGCCGTGTGCTCGATGTTATACACCTGTCAGCAACGGGGTGTGGCTGAAATAGCCGAATCTACTAATTTGACGGGTTGTCCACATACTTTTGTACATATATATAATAGTGTAATTGTGTGTGGGGTACAGAGATGAGGTAGTCATGTTAAACACTATTATTGCACACATGCATGTCCATGTGTCACGTATGCTCCCTCTCCGGGCCTCTGGGTCATCAGGCTGCTGATTATCCCGCACACCTGTCGGCATCGTCTCGCCCACCTGCGCCTCACGACCCTCACCAGGACTCCATCACCTCCTTGATGATCTTCTGTCTGTCACTCCCGTCGTGGTTCTTCACCTCAGGTGTTATTGACTCTGTGTTTCATGTCGGTGTGTTGTTTTGTGTTTATGTTTATGTTTATTAAAAACACTCACTCCGTGAACTTGCTTCCCGACTCTCGGCGCGCACGTCGTCACACCGATGCATCTTATCACGTGACTTTGTTAAGCACATTTTCACTCGTGAACTTATTTAGGATTGTCATAGCGAATGGGGTCGAATTGTTATTGACTCAAAGGCATTTCACACTTTTACATATTTAAAAAAAAAAATTAATTTGTAAACATTTGGAAAAACATTATTCCACTTTGACATTATGGGCTATTGTGTGTAGGTCAGTGACACAATCTAAATGTCATCCGTGTTAAATTCAGGCTGTAAAAACAACAACAGAGTCAAGGCGTGTGAATACTTTGTGAAGGCGACTGTGTATAAATATATATATAAATATACACACAAACCACACACAGACACCAAGCTTACCCGCGCTCTGACAAATTTCTGGGCCACCATTTATATGGGAATAGTAGTGAGAAAGAAACACAAGAAGAGAAGAGATACAGAGGGGGAGAGATAAGAAATGGGGAGGGAGAGAGAGAGGGGGGAGAAGAGAGAGAGGGGGGGAGGAAATGGAGAGAAAGAGACAGACAGAGAGACAGAGACAGAGACAGAGGGAGAGCGAGAGAGCGAGAGAGCGAGAGAGAGAGACAGAGAGAGAGAGAGACAGAGACAGAGACAGAGACAGAGACAGAGGGAGAGAGAGAGAGAGAGAGAACAGCAGGAAAGTTGAGGGAGAGACAGAAATCAGTAAAGCTGTCTCTTACCAGGTCTTTGGGAGAAAATCGAATGTTCATGTGAGTGCATGTGTGTGCGTGTATGTGAGTATGTGAGTATGTGTGTGTGTGTGTGAGTACTTGTCGAGGTGTGAGAACTTGTCGGGGTGTGAGTACTTGTCGGGGTGTGAGTACGTGTGTGAGTGTGTGAGTACATGTCGGGGTGTGTGTGAGTACTTGTCGAGGTGTGAGAACTTGTCGGGGTGTGTGTGAGTACATGTCGGGTGTGTGTGAGTACTTGTCGGGGTGTGAGTACGTGTGTGAGTACATGTCGGGTGTGTGAGTACTTGTCGGGGTGTGAGTACGTGTGTGAGTGTGTGAGTACATGTCGGGTGTGTGTGAGTACTTGTCGGGGTGTGAGTACGTGTGTGAGTGTGTGAGTACGTGTCGGGTGTGTGTGAGTACTTGTCGGGGTGTGAGTACGTGTGTGAGTGTGTGAGTACGTGTCGGGTGTGTGTGAGTACTTGTCGGGGTGTGAGTACGTGTGTGAGTGTGTGAGTACATGTCGGGGTGTGTGTGAGAACTTGTCGGGGAGTGTGTGAGTATGTGTCGGGGTGTGTGTGAGTACGTGTCGGGTGTGTGTGAGTACTTGTCGGGGTGTGAGTACGTGTGTGAGTACATGTCGGGGTGTGTGTGAGAACTTGTCGGGGAGTGTGTGAGTATGTGTCGGGGTGTGTGTGAGTACGTGCCGGGGTGTGTGTGAGTACGTGTCGGGGTGTGTGTGAGTACGTGTCGGGGTGTGTGTGAGTACTTGTCGGGGTGTGAGTACGTGTGTGAGTGTGTGAGTACGTGTCGGGTGTGTGTGAGTACTTGTCGGGGTGTGAGTACGTGTGTGAGTGTGTGAGTACATGTCGGGGTGTGTGTGAGAACTTGTCGGGGAGTGTGTGAGTATGTGTCGGGGTGTGTGTGAGTACGTGTCGGGGTGTGTGTGAGTACGTGTCGGGGTGTGTGTGAGTACGTGTCGGGGTGTGTGTGAGTACTTGTCGGGGTGTGTGTGAGTACTTGTCGGGTGTGAGTATGTGTGAGTGTGTGAGTACGTGTCGGGGTGTGTGTGAGTACGTGTCGGGGTGTGTGTGAGTACGTGTCGGGGTGTGTGTGAGAACGTGTCGGGGTGTGTGTGAGAACTTGTCGGGGTGTGTGTGAGTACTTGTCGGGGTGTGTGTGAGTACTTGTCGGGGTGTGAGTATGTGTGTGAGTGTGTGAGTACGTGTCGGGGTGTGTGTGAGTACATGTCGGGGTGTGTGTGAGTACGTGTCGGGGTGTGTGTGAGAACGTGTCGGGGTGTGTGTGAGAACTTGTCGGGGTGTGTGTGAGAACTTGTCGGGGTGTGTGTGAGTACGTGTTGGGGTGTGTGTGAGTACGTGTCGGGGTGTGTGTACGTGTGTGTGTGTGTGTGTGAGTACGTGTCGGGGTGTGTAGGTTTACCACGGCCTGCTCCATGGGGACGACCTGTTCTCTGTGGATCTGTCTGATGCTGCTGGCATGACCCTTCAAAGCGTTCTCTAGAGCTCCCCGCGGCTACACACAAACACACAGGACGTTAGCATTTAGCCTCGCCATATCAATATTCACACACAGGACGTAGCGTTAGCATTTAGCCTCACCACATCAATATTCACACACAGGACGTAGCGTTAGCATTTAGCCTCACCACATCAATATTCACACACAGGACGTAGCGTTAGCATTTAGCCTCACCACATCAATATTCACACACAGGACGTAGCCTTAGCATTTAGCCTCGCCACATCAATATTCACACACAGGACGTAGCGTTAGCATTTAGCCTCACCATATCAATATTCACACACAGGACGTAGCGTTAGCATTTAAGGTCTGGGGGGTAAGGTTTAGAGGTTAGGGGACTCACCAGAAGGTCAGCTTGGGCCTCCAGCTCGTTAGGGGTTAGGGTCTAGGGGTTAGGGTCTAGGGCTTAGGGTCTAGGGGGTAGGGTCTAGGGCTTAGGGTCTAGGGGGTAGGGTCTAGGGCTTAGGGTCTAGGCGTTAGGGGACTCACAAGAAGATCAGATTGAGCCTACAGCTCGTTAGGGGTTAGGGTCTAGGGGTTAGGGTCTAGGGGTTGGGGACTCATAAGAAAGTCGGCCTGGGCCTCCAGCTCGTTAGGTCTAGGGGTTAGGGTCTAGGGGTTAGGGTCTAGGGGTTAGGGTCTAGGGGTTAGGGTCTAGGGGGTAGGGGACTCACCAGAAGGTCGGCCTGTGCCTCCAGCTCGTTGGAAAACGACAGCAGATCCACCAGAGTGACACCTTTATTCACCTACACACACACACATAAAGAGTCAGGGGTTAGGGGTTAGAGGTCAGGGTTCAGTGGTTAGAGGTTAGAGGTCAGGGTTTAGTGGTTAGAGGTTAGGGGTCAGGTTTCAGTCGTTAGAGGTTAGGGGTCAGGTTTCAGTCGTTAGAGGTTAGGGGTCAGGTTTCAGTGGTTAGAGGTTAGGGGTCAGGTTTCAGTGGTTAGAGGTTAGGGGTTAGGGGTCAGGTTTCAGTGGTTAGAGGTTAGGGGTCAGGTTTCAGTGGTTAGAGGTTAGGGGTTAGGGGTCAGGGTTTAGTGGTTAGAGGTTAGGGGTCAGGGTTCAGTGGTTAGAGGTTAGGGGTTAGGGGTCAGGGGTCAGGGGTCAGGGTTGAGTGGTTAGAGGTCAGGGTTTAGTGGTTAGGGTTTAGGGTTTAGTGGTTAGGGGTCAGGGTTTAGAGGTTAGGGGTCAGGGTTTAGTGGTTAGGGGTCAGGGTTTAGTGGTTAGGGGTCAGGGTTTAGTGGTTAGAGGTCAGGGGTTAGGGTTTAGTGGTTAGGGTTCAGTGGTTAGAGGTCAGGGGTTAGGGGTCAGGGTTCACTGGCTAGAGGTCAGGGTTAATGGGTTAGGGGTCAGGGTTCAGTGGCTAGAGGTCAGGGGTTATACCTCTGCTAGGTAAGCAGCATAGTTAATATCTCCTATCCCAGCGTTAGAGAAGGTTAGCAGGTTATCTCGTCCGTCCTGCTCCAACAACACCATGCTCTGGAGGTCGATGTTTACGCTTTCAAACACCTTCACCAGGTCCTTGTTAAACTGACACACAGACAGACAGACACTTATGAATGGGAGGTTGTGTAACAGTTCTAGGACTGACTGTCTCAACCCTTTCTCTTGAACAATAGCCCAATGGCAGAACTGCAATAGACACACACACCCACACACCCACACCCAAACACCCACACACCGTATATATACACACCCACACACCCACACCCACACACCGTATATATACACCCACACACACACACACACACACCCACACACCGTATATATACACACCCACACACCGTATATATACACACCCACACACACACACACCCACACACCGTATATATACACCCACACACACACCCACACACCGTATATATACACACCCACACACCGTATATATACACACCCACACCCACACACACCCACACCCACACACCGTATATATACACACCCACACCCACACACCCACACCCACACACCGTATATATACACACCCACACCCACACACCCACACCCACACACCGTATATATACACACCCACACACACACACACACACCCACACACCAGTATATACACACCACACACCGTGTCACACCCACACACACACCCACACACCGTCACACCCACACACACACACACCACACACTGGTGTATACACACCCACACACCACACACACCCACACACACACACACACACACCTGGAGTATATACACACCCACACCCACACACCCACACACCGTATATATACACACCCACACACCCACACACCCACACACCGTATATATACACACCCACACACCCACACACCCACACACTGTATATATACACACCCACACACACACACCCACACCCACACACCGTATATATACACACCCACACCCACACACCGTATATATACACACCCACACACCGGATATATACACACCCACACACCCACACACCGTATATATACACACCCACACCCACACATACACACCCACACCCACACACCGTATATATACACACCCACACCCACACACCCACACCCACACACCGTATATATACACACCCACACCCACACACCCACACCCACACACCGTATATATACACACCCACACACCCACACACCCACACACCGTATATATACACACCCAAACACACACACCCACACACCGTATATACACACCCACACCCACACCCACACACCGTATATATACACACCCACACACCGTATATATACACACCCACACACCCACACACCCACACACCGTATATACACACTCACCCACACACACACACCCACACCCACACACCGTCTATACACACCCACACACCCACACCCACACACCGTATATATACACACCCACACACCCACACACCCACACACCCACACACCCACACACCGTATATATCACACCCACACACACACACACCCACACACCGTGTGTCTCACACCCACACCCACACCCACACACACCCACACACCGTGTGTCTCACACCCACACACCTATACACACACACCCACACACCATGTGCACACCCACACACCACACACCCACACCAGTATGTGCACACCCACACACTGTGTATACACACCCACACACCCACACACCCACACACCGTATATCTGCACACACACACACCCACACACCGTGTGTATACACCCACACACCGTGTGTCTCTACACCCACACACTGTGTGTATACACACCCACACACACACACACACCCACACACCGTATATATACACACCCACACACCGTATATATACACACCCACACACCCACACACCGTATATATACACACCCACACACCGTATATATACACACCCACACACACACACACACACACCCACACACCGTATATATACACCCACACACACACCCACACACCCAGACCCTGACGTACCACGGTTGCTTTGAGGAAGGTGTTGATGTTGAACATGGTCTCCAGCTGCAGAGCATGGTACAGCCCGTTGTTATTATAGCAGTCCCTGCACACAGACACATACACACATACACACACACACACACACACACACACACACACACACACACACACACACACACACACACACACACAGACAGACACAGATACACACAGACACATACACACACACACACACACACACACACCACACACACACACACACACACACACACCACACCACACACACACACACACACACACACACAGTTTCAACATGATGTCAACCAAAAAATGACATTTGATGACACTGAATCAACGTGGAAGACTGACTGGATTTTCAAAAAAGTCATCGCTAACCACGTTTCTATCCAACCCGGTGAATTACCTGATGGACTGACGAAAACATGAAATGTCTCTATAATTTAATAAACACAGGACTGACAACTGGTCTGGACTGACGGAAACATGAAATGTCTCTATAATTACTGATGGAAACATGAAATGTCTCTATAATTACTGATGGAAACATGAAACATGAAATGCCTAGTAGCAAACATAGTTTCTCTAGTCAACAGTACGTAGATAGTGTATTGTATTCTGGAATATTTACATGAAAGTCTGTCGCAAACTGGATGGAAACCTCGCTTTGGAAACCTAGCTTCTGGACCCCTAGCTTCTGTAAACCTAGCTACTGTAAACCTACCTTCTGGAAACCTAGCTTCTGTAAACCTAGCTTCTGGAAACCTAGCTTCTGGAAACCTAGCTTCTGGACCCCTAGCATCTGGAAACCTAGCTACTGTAAACATATCTACTGTAAACCTAGCTTCTGTAAACCTAGCTACTGTAAACCTAGCTTCTGTAAACCTAGCTACTGTAAACCTACCTTCTGGAAACCTAGCTACTGTAAACCTACCTTCTGGAAACCTAGCTACTGTAAACCTAGCTTCTGTAAACCTAGCTTCTGTAAACCTAGCTACTGTAAACCTAGCTTCTGTAAACCTAGCTACTGTAAACCTACCTTCTGGAAACCTAGCTACTGTAAACCTACCTTCTGGAAACCTAGCTACTGTAAACCTAGCTTCTGGAAACCTAGCTTCTGTAAACCTACCTTCAGTAAACCTAGCTTCTGTATAGCTAACTTCTGTAAGCCTAGTTTCTGTAAACCTAGCTTCTGGAAACCTAGCTACTGTAAACCTAGCTTCTGTAAACCTAACTCCGGTAAACCTAACATCTGTAAAGATAACTTCTGTAAACGTATCTACTGTAAACCTAGATTCTGTAAACCTAGCTTCTGTTAACCCAGAATCTGTAAACCTAACTTCTGTAAACCTAACTTCTGTAAATATAACTTCTGTAAACCTACCTTCTGTAAAGATAACTTATTGTATACATATCTACTGTAAACCTAACTTCTGTAAACCTAACTACTGTAAACCTAGCTTGTGTAAAAATTGTTTCTGTAAACCTAGCTTCTGTAAACCTAGTTTCTGTAAACCTAGCTTCTGTAAAGATAACTACTGTAAACCTAGCTTCTGTAAAGATACCTACTGTAAACCTAGCTTCTGAAAGAACAACTACTTTAAACCTAGCTTCTGTAAACCTAGCTTATGTAAAGATAACTACTGTAAACCTAGCTTCTGTAAAGATAACTACTGTAAACCTAGCTTCTGTGTATGGTGTGTATGTATGGTGTGTATGGTGTGTATGGTGTGTGTATGGTGTGTATGGTGTGTGTATGGTGTGTATGGTGTGTATATGGTGTGTATATGGTGTGTATGGTGTGTGTATGGTGTGTATGATGTGTGTATGGTGTGTATGATGTGTGTATGGTGTGTATGGTGTGTATATGGTGTGTATGGTGTGTGTATGGTGTGTGTATGGTGTGTGTATGGTGTGTATGATGTGTGTATGGTGTGTATATGGTGTGTATGGTGTGTGTATGGTGTGTATATGGTGTGTATGGTATGTGTATGGTGTGTATGGTGTGTGTATGGTGTGTATATGGTGTGTATGGAGTGTGTATGGTGTGTATGGTGTATATGGTGTGTATAGTGTATGTGTATATAGTGTGTATGAATTGTGTGTATGTATGTATTATTTATGTATAATTATTAGTATATGGTGTGTATATATAGTGTGTATGATATGTATATATATAGTGTGTATATAGTGTGTATGTGTGGTATTTATGGTGTGTATGGTGTGTATTTATGTATATGGTGTGTGTATGAGTGTATATATATGTGTATGTGTGTATAATGTATGTATATAGATGTGTGTGGTGTGTATATGGTGTGTGTATGAGTGTGTATATGGTGTGTGTGTATTATTATTGTGTATGATTGTGTGTATAGTGTGTATAGTGTGTATGGGTGTGTGTATATTGTGTATGATTTGTGTGTATGGTGTGTATGGTGTGTATGAGGTGTGTATAGTGTGTATGAATTGTGTATGGTGTGTGTATGGTGTGTATGAGTGTATAGATGAGTGTGTGTATGAGTAGTGTGTGTAGATGTGTGTATGGTGTGTATATAGTGTGTATGTGTGTGATGAGGTGTGTATGAGTGTGTATGGATGAGTGTATGAATGGCAGTATGATGTGTATAGTGTGTATAGTGTGTGTATGGTGTGTATGAGTGTGTATATATGTGGTATGGTGTGTATGGTGTGTGTATGAGTGTGTATGAGGTGTGTATGGTGTGTGTATGTGGCAGATAATTTGTATGGTGTGTATGATAGTGTGTATGAGGTGTGTATATAGTGTGTATGATGTGTGTATGAGTGTGTGTGTATGGTGTGTGTATGGTGTGTGTATATGGTGTGTATGATGTGTGTATGAGGCATTATGTGTATGGTGTGTGTATGGTGTGTGTATGGTGTGTGTATAGTGTGTATGAATTATGTGTATGGTGTGTATGTATATGTGTATATGTATATGTGTGTATGGTGTGTATGGTGTGTATGGTGTGTGTATGAATTATTATGTATATGGTGTGTATGGTGTGTGTATATGGTGTGTATGGTGTGTATATGGTGTATGTGTATGGTGTGTATGGTGTGTATAGTGTGTGTATAGTGTGTGTATGGTGTGTGTATGGTGTGTATATGGTGTGTATGGTGTATATGGTGTGTATGGTGTGCATGGTGTGTATATGGTGTGTATGGTGTGTGTATGGTGTGTATATGGTGTGTATGGTGTGTATATGGTGTGTATGGTGTGTGTATGGTGTGTATGGTGTGTATGGTGTGTGTATGGTGTGTGTATGGTGTGTGTGGTGTGTATATGGTGTGTATATGGTGTGTATGGTGTGTGTATGGTGTGTGTATGGTGTGTGTATGGTGTATATGGTGTGTATGGTGTGTGTGTCTCACCGGTACATGCTTCCTACAGTCAGGTTGATGTTAGGGTTCTGGAACAGCATGCCAGGCAGGAAGTTCTTCTTGGCAGGATGGACCATGTAGGGAGTGTCTATGATCTATACACACACACACACACACACACACACACCACACACGCACACACACACACACACACACACGTTAGGATACAGAGGACAGGGCTGTAGTGTCTAGGTACTGGCGGAAACAGGGCTGTAGTGTCTAGGTACTGGAGGACACAGGGCTGTAGTGTCTAGGTACTGGGTGAGGGAGGGAGACGGTGAGAGAGAGGGAGGGAGGGTGAGAGAGAGAGAGGGAGGGAGGGAGGGAGGGTGAGAGAGAGGGAGTGGTAAGGGAGAGAGAGGGAGTGGTAAGGGAGAGGGTGAGGGTGAGGGTGAGAGAGAGGGAGGGAGAGGGTGAGAAAGTGTGTACCTTGAACAGTTGTCTGTTAGCAAGTGGTTCACAGAACAGCTTCTCAATGTTGCCCCCGACAACAAACCCTGCTGATACCAGCCCCATCAATACCCAGGCGAAGATGAAACTGAACCCTACACCTCTGAGATGAAGAGGAGACAGAGAGAGAGAGAGAGAGAGAGAGAGAGATGAGACAGAGACAGAGAGAGAGAGAGAGAGAGAGAGAGAGAGAGAGAGAGAGAGAGAGAGAGAGAGAGAGAGAGAGAGAGAGAGAGAGAGAGAGACAGAGACAGAGACAGAGACAGAGCGAGAGAGAGACAGACAGACAGACAGACAGAGAGTCAGCAACACAAATCATGAGAAAACCAAAAAATATATATATAGACTCAGTGAGCATTAGCCTTGCTATTGAGAAAGGCCGCCGTAGGCAGACCTGGCTCTCAGGAGAGAGAGAGAGAGAGAGAGAGAGAGAGAGAGAGAGAGAGAGAGAGAGAGAGAGAGAGAGAGAGAGAGAAGCGGTTGTCACGGTTACTCACGCCATCAGCAGGTTGCCTCCGGTGTTTGATAGGCAGCCACGGGTGGTGGGCGTGGCCTGTTTGTCGTAGCCACACGTTCCACACAACAGACCCAGGAAGTTAAAGGTCAAAACCAGAACCACTGAACACAGCACGGCCGCACAGCCTATCCACCTGTAGTAAACACCGTTATATACACCACTGGACACAGCACGGCCGCACAGCCTATCCACCTGTAGTAAACACCGTTATATACACCACTGGACACAGCACGGCGCACAGCCTATCCACCTGTAGTAAACACCGTTATATACACCACTGGACACAGCACGGCCGCACAGCCTATCCACCTGTAGTAAACACCGTTATATACACCACTGGACACAGCACGGCCGCACAGCCTATCCACCTGTAGTAAACACCGTTATATACACCACTGGACACAGCACGGCCGCACAGCCTATCCACCTGTAGTAAACACCGTTATATACACCACTGGACACAGCACGGCCGCACAGCCTATCCACCTGTAATAAACACCGTTATACACACCACTGGACACAGATTGACTGACGTTCATGTCTTAAAGTAATGATGGACTGTCGTTTCTCTTTGTTTATTTGAGATGTTCTTGCCATAATTTGGACTTGGTCTTTTACCAAATAGGGCTATCTTCTGTATACCACCCCTACCTTGTCACAACACAACTGATTGGCTCAAACGCATTAAGAAGGAAAGAAATTCCACAAATTAACATTGAACAAGGCACACCTGTAAAATTTAAATGCATTCCAGGTGACTACCTCATGAAGCTGGTTGAGAGAATGCCAAAAGTTTGCAAAACTGTAATCAAGGCACAGGGTGGCTACTTTGAAGAATCTGAAATATAAAATATATGTTGATTTGTTTTAACACTTTGTTGGGTTACTGCATGATTCCATATGTGTTATTTCATAGTTTTGATGTCTTCACTATTATTCTACAATGTAGAAAATAGTAAAAATAAAGAAAAACCCTGGAATGAGTAGCTGTGTCTAAAGGTTTTGACCAGTAGTGTACATCACCATGCACTTATCCATCTGTAACAAACACACCACAGACCTGTAGAAGTCCATCTGTAATAAACACACACAGACCTGTAGAAGTCCATCTGTAATAAACACACACAGACCTGTAGAAGTCCATCTGTAATAAACACACACAGACCTGTAGAAGTCCATCTGTAATAAACACACACAGACCTGTAGAAGTCCATCTGTAATAAACACACACAGACCTGTAGAAGTCCATCTGTAATAAACACACACAGACCTGTAGAAGTCCATCTGTAATAAACACACACAGACCTGTAGAAGTCCATCTGTAACAAACACACACAGACCTGTAGAAGTCCATCTGTAATAAATACACCACAGACCTGTAGAAGTCTATCTGTAATAAACACACAGACCTGTAGAAGTCCATCTGTAATAAACACACACAGACCTGTAGAAGTCCATCTGTAATAAACACACACAGACCTGTAGAAGTCCATCTGTAATAAACACACACAGACCTGTAGAAGTCCATCTGTAATAAACACACAGACCTGTAGAAGTCCATCTGTAACAAACACACACAGACCTGTAGAAGTCCATCTGTAATAAACACACACAGACCTGTAGAAGTCCATCTGTAATAAACACACCACAGACCTGTAGCAGTCCATCTGTAATAAACACACACAGACCTGTAGAAGTCCATCTGTAATAAACACAGACAGACCTGTAGAAGTCCATCTGTAATAAACACACAGACCTGTAGAAGTCCATCTGTAATAAACACACAGACCTGTAGAAGTCCATCTGTAACAAACACACACAGACCTGTAGAAGTCCATCTGTAATAAACACACACAGACCTGTAGAAGTCCATCTGTAATAAACACACACAGACCTGTAGAAGTCCATCTGTAATAAACACACACAGACCTGTAGAAGTCCATCTGTAATAAACACACACAGACCTGTAGAAATCCATCTGTAATAAACACACAGACAAGTAGAAGTCCATCTGTAATAAACACACAGACCTGTAGAAGTCCATCTGTAATAAACACACAGACCTGTAGAAGTCCATCTGTAATAAACACACACAGACCTGTAGAAGTCCATCTGTAATAAACACACACAGACCTGTAGAAGTCCATCTGTATTAAACATACAGACCTGTAGAAGTCCATCTGTAATAAACACACAGACCTGTAGAAGTCCATCTGTAATAAACACACACAGACCTGTAGAAGTCCATCTGTAACAAACACACACAGACCTGTAGAAGTCCATCTGTAATAAACACACAGACCTGTAGAAGTCCATCTGTAATAAACACACAGACCTGTAGAAGTCCATCTGTAACAAACACACACAGACCTGTAGAAGTCCATCTGTAACAAACACACACAGACCTGTAGAAGTCCATCTGTAATAAACACACAGACCTGTAGAAGTCCATCTGTAATAAACACACAGACCTGTAGAAGTCCATCTGTAATAAACACACAGACCTCTAGAAGTCCATCTGTAATAAACACACAGACCTGTAGAAGTCCATCTGTAATAAACACACAGACCTGTAGAAGTCCATCTGTAATAAACACACAGACCTGTAGAAGTCCATCTGTAATAAACACAGACCTGTAGAAGTCCATCTGTAATAAACACACAGACCTGTAGAAGTCCATCTGTAACAAACACACACAGACCTGTAGAAGTCCATCTGTCATAAACACACAGACCTGTAGAAGTCCATCTGTAATAAACACACAGACCTGTAGAAGTCCATCTGTAATAAACACACACAAACCTGTAGAAGTCCATCTGTAACAAACACACAGACCTGTAGAAGTCCATCTGTAATAAACACACCACAGACCTGTAGAAGTCCATCTGTAATAAACACACAGACCTGTAGAAGTCCATCTGGTCTATCTGAGGGTAGTAGGCCTCCACGTTCTTCTGGCTCTGACTCAGAAAGATGGTAAAGTTGGCCAGAGAGGCTTCCACTGGGAACATCTTAGAGAAACCTATAATCTCTACTCCTATTTTATCCAGCATGGCCTTCACTCCTAGACAGAGGAGAGGAGAGGTTAGACAGTTGGACAGATGGAGACAGGCAGACAGACAGGCAGACAGAGACAGACAGACAGACAGACAGACAGACATAGAGACAGACAGACATACAGACAGACAGACAGACAGACAGAGAGACATAGAGACAGACAGACAGACAGAGAGATAGAGGGAGGGATGGACAGATGGAGACAGACAGACAGACTTACTAGGCAGAGCTGTAGTGTAGAGGAGAAGGTTTCCCACAAACGCAGAGCAGGATGGAGAAGAAGAGATGATGAGGATGATGCCCACACACACACACACACACACCACACACACACACACACACACACACACACACACACACACACACACACACACACACACACACACACACACACACACACACACACACACACACACACACACAGCGTACCTGCTACTACATTCTTAGTCTGCTGTTGGACCAGTCTGGGGGTGTCATTGAAGGATGAATAACCCTGAAGAGGAGAGGAGAGAAAAAAGAGGTTAGAGAGGAGAGGAGAGGAGAGGAGGAGAGGATAGGAGAGGAGATAGGAGAGAGGAGAGAGGAGAGGAGAGGAGGAGAGGAGAGGAGAGGAGAGGAGAGAGGAGAGGAGAGGAGAGGAGAGGAGAGGAGAGGAGAGGAGAGGGGATGGGAGAGAGGAGAGAGGAGAGGAGAGGGAGAGGGAGAGGAGAGAGGAGAGGAGAGGAGAGGAGAGGAGAGAGGAGAGGGGATGGGAGAGAGGAGAGAGGAGAGGAGAGGAGAGGAGAGGAGAGGAGAGGAGAGGAGAGGAGAGGAGAGAGGAGAGGAGAGGGGATGGGAGAGAGGAGAGGGGAGGGGAGAGGATAGCTGGGCAGATCAGCTTTAGGGGGAATATGATACATTGCAACCCTCAATTTACCAGTCAGTGAGACCTGGGAATCGAACCGACAACCCTGTGGTTACTGCCCCCCTCCCCCAGAATGATACCTTCTGTAAAATGTTGCTGAGGTCTGTATTCAGGACCATCTCTAAACTGGCCAACTGGGGACTGACGTCTGGTAACTAGAGAGACAGATAGATGGAGAGAGAGAGAGAGAGAGAGAGAGAGAGAGAGAGAGAGAGAGAGAGAGAGAGAGAGAGAGAGAGAGAGAGAGAGAGAGAGAGAGAGAGAGAGAGAGAGAGAGAGAGAGAGAGAGAGAGAGAGAGAGAGAGATTGAGAGACAGATAGATGGAAGGATGGATGGATATAGAGATAAACAAAAAGATAATTACTTGACACATTGGAAAGAATTAACCAAATAACAGAGCAAACTAGAATGCTATTTGTCCCTAAACAGAGAGTACACAGTGGCAGAATACATGACCACTGTGACTGACCCAAACTGAAGGAAAGCTTTGACTATGTACAGACTCAGTGAGCATAGCCTTGCTATTGAGAAAGGCCGCCGTAGGCAGACCTGGCTCTCAAGAGAAGACAGGCTATGTGCACACTGCCCACAAAATGAGGTGGAAACTGAGCTGCACTTCCTAACCTCCTGCCAAATGTACGACCACATTAGAGACACATATTTCCCTCAGATTACACAGACCAACAAAGAATTCCAAATCAAACCCAATTTGGATAAACTCCCATATCTACTGGGTGAAATACCACAGTGTGCCGTCACAGCAGCAAGATGTGTGACCTGTTGCCACAGGAATATTTATGTTTATTTATTTTCCCTTTTGTACTTTAACTAGTTGCACATCGTTACAACACTGTATATATAAATAATATGACATCTGAAATGTCTTTATTCTTGTGGAACTTCTGTGAGTGTAATGTTTACTGTTGATATTGTATTGTTTATTATCTACTTCAGTTGCAGTGGCAATGTTAGCATATCTTTCCCATACCAATGAAGCCCTTCCATTGAATTGAGTGACAGAGAGAGAGAATGAATCATTCCATTTTCAAAGTGCACTTTGGAAATATGTACATTGTTACATCATGCCAATGAAACAAACTGAAATTGTAGCACATGTTTAGTGTTCAGCATGTTTAGTGTTTAGCATGTTTAGTGTTTAGCATGTTTAGTGTTTAGCATGTTTAGTGTTTAGCATGTTTAGTGTTTAGAATGTTTAGTGTTTAGCATGTTTAGTGTTTATCATGTTTAATGTTTAACATGTTTAGTATTTAGCATGTTTAGTGTTTAGCATGTTTAGTGTTTAGCATGTTTAGTGTTTAGCATGTTTAGTATTTAGCATGTTTAGTGTTTAGCATGTTTAGTGTTTAGCATGTTTAGTATTTAGCATGTTTAGTATTTAGCATGTTTAGTGTTTAGCATGTTTAGTGTTTAGCATGTTTAGTGTTTAGCCTGTTTAGTGTTTAGCATGTTTAGTGTTTAGCATGTTTAGTGTTTAGCATGTTTAGTATTTAGCGTAATTAGTGTTTAGCATGTTTAGTGTTTAGCATGTTTAGTGTTTAGCATGTTTAGTGTTCAGCATGTTTAGTGTTTAGCATGTTTAGTGTTTAGCATGTTTAGAATTTAGCATGTTTAGTGTTCAGCATGTTTAGTGTTTAGCATGTTTAGTGTTTAGCATGTTTAGTGTTCAGCATGTTTAGTGTTTAGCATGTTTAGTGTTTAGCATGTTTAGTGTTTAGCATGTTTAGTGTTTAGCATGTTTAGTATTTAGCATGTTTAGTGTTTAGCATGTTTAGCGTTTAGCATGTTTAGCGTTTAGCATGTTTAGCGTTCAGCATGTTTAGCGTTCAGCATGTTTAGAGTTCAGCATGTTTAGCGTTTAGCATGTTTAGCGTTTAGCATGTTTAGCATTTAGCATGTTTAGTATTTAGCATGTTTAGTGTTCAGCATGTTTAGTGTTTAGCATGTTTAGTGTTTAGCATGTTTAGTATTTAGCATGCTTAGTGTTTAGCATGTTTAGTGTTTAGCATGTTTAGTGTTTAGCATGATTAGTGTTTAGCATGTTTAGTGTTTAGCATGTTTAGTGTTCAGCATGTTTAGTGTTCAGCATGTTTAGTATTTAGCATGTTTAGTGTTTAGCATGTTTAGTGTTTAGCATGTTTAGTATTTAGCATGATTAGTGTTTAGCATGTTTAGTGTTTAGCATGTTTAGTGTTTAGCATGTTTAGTGTTTAGCATGTTTAATGTTTAGCATGTTTAGTGTTTAGCATGTTTAGTGTTTAGCATGTTTAGTGTTTAGCATGTTTATATTTAGCATGTTTAATGTTTAGCATGTTTAGTGTTTAGCATGTTTAGTATTTATCATGTTTAGTGTTTAGCATGTTTAGTGTTTAGCATGTTTAATGTTTAGCATGTTTAGTGTTTAGCATGTTTAGTGTTTAGCATGTTTAGTGTTTAGCATGTTTAGTGTTTAGCATGTTTAATGTTTAGTTTGAATGGATCTAGCATGTTTAGTGTTTAGCATGTTTAGTGTTTGTGTTTAGCTGTTTATATTTAGCATGTTTAATGTTTAGCATGTTTAGTGTTTAGCATGTTTAGTATTTATCATGTTTAGTGTTTAGCATGTTTAGTGTTTAGCATGTTTAATGTTTAGCATGTTTAGTGTTTAGCATGTTTAGTGTTTAGCATGTTTAGTGTTTAGCATGTTTAGTGTTTAGCATGTTTAATGTGTAGTTTGAATGGATCTGCAGGTGGGTACGTACCCCAGAGACGTTGCTGTTGATTCCCAGCTGTGGGAGTGTAATGCGGATGTGGTTGTAGGTGGGTACGTACCCCAGAGAAGTTGCTGTTGATTCCCAGCTGTGGGAGTGTAATGCGGATGGAGCTGCAGGTGCGTGAGACAGCTCCATTAGTACAGGCTGGATCAGACAGGGTATTGGACAGGGAGGTCCGTTCATACGTCAGGCGGAGCGCCAGACGAGATGTTCCCTCCTGAAGAACATCCAACGAAGAACTGATACTCTCCAACGCCTCCTTAGACTCACGCATAGCTATGGAGGAGAGGAGAGGAGAGGAGACGAGAGGAGAGCAGAGGAGAGGGGAGACGATGGGAGAGAGGTCACGGGAGGTGAGGGCATGACACACCACTGACTGGAGGTCATTTCTAATACTGACACCACTGGTACCATACTGACACACCACTGACTGGAGGTCCGTTCTAATACTGACACCACTGTTACCATACTGACACACCACTGACTGGAGTTCAGTTCTAATACTGACACCACTGGTACCATACTGACACACCACTGACTGGAGTTCAGTTCTAATACTGACACCACTGGTACCATACTGACACACCACTGACTGGAGTTCAGTTCTAATACTGACACCACTACACCACTGTCACTAAACTGACACAACACTGGCGACCAGTCTGGGAGCCACAGAGGTACTATTAAATGACACTTCTATTATGCTGTTACCTTTGATGGCGTTCTCCACTTTGCCTTGGAAACAGAAGAAGACACAGAGACACACTTCAACATGACAGAATAACTAAGACCACATGTTATAACTGTTGTAGCAGTAATAAGGTATTATAATGCTATAACTGTTGTAGCCTTAACGAGGTATTATAATGCTATAACTGTTGTAGCAGTAACAAGGTATTATAATGATATAACTGTTGCAGCAGTAATGAGGTATTATAATGCTATAACTGTTATAGCAGTAACAAGGTATTATAATGTTATAACTGTTGTAGCAGTAACAAGGTATTATAATGATATAACTAGTGTATCAGTAACGAGGTATTATAATGCTATAACTAGTGTATCAGTAACGAGGTATTATAATGCTATAACTGTTGTAGCAGTAACGAGGTATTATAATGCTATAACTAGTGTATCAGTAACGAGGTATTATAATGCTATAACTAGTGTAGCAGTAACGAGGTATTATAATGTTATAACTGTTGTAGCAGTAACGAGGTATTATAATGTTACAACTGTTGTAGCAGTAACGAGGTATTATAATGTTATAACTGTTGTAGCAGTAACGAGGTATTATAATGCTATAACTAGTGTAGCAGTAACGAGGTATTATAATGCTATAACTGTTGTAGCAGTAACGAGGTATTATAATGTTATAACTGGTGTAGCAGTAACGAGGTATTATAATGCTATAACTAGTGTATCAGTAACGAGGTATTATAATGTTATAACTGTTGTAGCAGTAACGAGGTATTATAATGCTATAGCTGTTATAGCAGTAACAAGGTATTATAATGCTATAACTGTTATAGCAGTAACGAGGTATTATAATGTTATAACTGTTGTAGCAGTAACGAGGTATTATAATGTTATAACTAGTGTAGCAGTAACGAGGTATTATAATGTTATAACTGTTGTAGCAGTAACGAGGTATTATAATGTTATAACTGTTGTAGCAGTAACGAGGTATTATAATGCTATAACTAGTGTATCAGTAACGAGGTATTATAATGCTATAACTAGTGTAACAGTAACAAGGTATTATAATGTTATAACTGTTATAGCAGTAACAAGGTATTATAATACTATAACTGTTATAGCAGTAACAAGGTATTATAATGTTATAACTGTTGTAGCAGTAACGAGGTATTATAATGCTATAACTAGTGTATCAGTAACGAGGTATTATAATGCTATAACTAGTGTAGCAGTAACAAGGTATTATAATGTTATAACTGTTATAGCAGTAACAAGGTATTATAATGCTATAACTGTTATAGCAGTAACAAGGTATTATAATGCTATAACTGTTATAGCAGTAACGAGGTATTATAATGTTATAACTGTTGTAGCAGTAACAAGGTATTATAATGTTATAACTGTTGTAGCAGTAACGAGGTATTATAATGATATAACTGTTGTAGCAGTAACGAGGTATTATAATGCTATAACTGTTGTAGCATTAACGAGGTATTATAATGCTATAACTGTTGTAGCATTAACGAGGTATTATAATGCTATAGCTGTTATAGCAGTAACAAGGTATTATAATGCTATAGCTGTTATGTGTTATAAGGTGTTACGAGACTGTTAAAAAGCTGATAAATGTGTTATAATGCGTTGTAAAGGGTGGTTACCTCCAGCTGTGCGCAGAGCTGTGTCCAGAGAAGGAACTACTTCCTTCTCCAGCTGAGTCTGGATCCTCCCACCCAACAGAGGCCCGATGTCTGACAACAACATGAAGAGGTCCTGTAAGTAGCTCTGCTAATTGACTGGAAATGTTACATGTACACAACTAAATTACCACAACATCATCGTCAAGGTATCGTTACATGCATCTCATACTCACTGTCCAGGTCAGACAGGACTTTGTTCTTAGCTGTAGTGTACTGGGCCGTCAGATGATCAATTTGCTGCAGGACACACACACACACAGTGTCAAAAACAACGGCTGTGTGAGAGAGAAAGACAGTTTGAGAGTGTGTGTGTGTGTGTGTGTGTGCGTCTTGGCGTGTGCGTGCGGGTGCGCGCGCGCGCGCGTGCGTGTGTGTGTGTGTGTGTGTGTGTGTGTGTACCATCGGTGTGTTGTTAGCGAAGGTCTTCAGGTCTCTCATGTTGGTGCTGATGAAGCGGCGTGTTGACTTGATCTGAGACGTGATGTTATGGTTGGCAGCATGCGAAACCAGCAGCCCAGTCCTACAACACAGAGGCAGGTTCTGATGAGACAGACAGCAGATACACAATCTAGTACTGAACACAATCTAGTACTGAACACAATCTAGTACTGAACACAATCTAGTACTGAACACAATCTAATACTGAACACAAACTAGTACTGAACACAATCTAATACTGAACACAAACTAGTACTGAACACAATCTAATACTGAACACAAACTAGTACTGAACACAATCTAATACTGAACACAAACTAGTACTGAACACAATCTAATACTGAACACAAACTAATACTGAACACAATCTAATACTGAACACAAACTAGTACTGAACACAATCTAGTACTGAACACAATCTAGTACTGAACACAATCTAGTACTGAACACAATCTAGTACTGAACACAATCTAATACTGAACACAAACTAATACTGAACACAAACTCGTACTGAACACAATCTAATACTGAACACAAACTAATACTGAACACAAACTAGTACTGAACACAAACTCGTACTGAACACAATCTAGTACTGAACACAATCTAATACTGAACACAATCTAGTACTGAACACAATCTAATACTGAACACAAACTAATACTGAACACAAATTAATACTGAACACAATCTAGTACTGAACACAATCTAATACTGAACACAATCTAGTACTGAACACAATCTAATACTGAACACAATCTAACACAGAACACAATCTAATACTGAACACAAACTAATACTGAACACAAACTAATACTGAACACAAACTAGTACTGGACACAATCTAATACTGAACACAATCTAGTACTGAACACAATCTAACACAGAACACAATCTAGTACTGAACACAATCTAATACTGAACACAATCTAATACTGAACACAATCTAATACTGAACACAAACTAATACTGAACAGAAACTAGTACTGAACACAAACTAATACTGAACACAATCTAATACTGAACACAATCTAATACTGAACACAATCTAACACAGAACACAAACTAATACTGAACACAAACTAATACTGAACACAATCTAGTACTGAACACAAACTAATACTGAACACAAACTAATACTGAACACAATCTAATACTGAACACAATCTAATACTGAACACAAACTAATACTGAACACAAACTAGTACTGAACACAAATTAATACTGAACACAAACTAGTACTGAACACAATCTAATACTGAACACAAATTAATACTGAACACAAACTAGTACTGAACACAAACTAATACTGAACACAAACTAATACTGAACACAAACTAATACTGAACACAAACTAGTACTGAACACAAACTAATACTGAACACAAACTAGTACTGAACACAAACTAATACTGAACACAAACTAGTACTGAACACAAACTAATACTGAACACAATCTAATACTGAACACAATCTAATACTCAACACAATCTAATACTGAACACAATCTAATACTGAACACAATCTAACACAGAATACAAACTAATACTGAACACAATCTAATACTGAACACAATCTAATACTGAACACAATCTAATACTGAACACAATCTAATACTGAACACAATCTAACACAGAATACAAACTAATACTGAACACAATCTAATACTGAACACAAACTAATACTGAACACAATCTAATACTGAACACAATCTAATACTGAACACAATCTAGTACTGAACACAATCTAACACAGAACACAAACTAGTACTGAACACAATCTAACACAGAACACAAACTAGTACTGAACACAATCTAGTACTGAACACAATCTAGTACTGAACACAATCTAACACAGAACACAAACTAATACTGAACACAATCTAATACTGAACACAAACTAATACTGAACACAATCTAATACAGGGTTACAGGCAGTTAGAGTTAAGGTCAGAGGTCAGAGGTCAGGGGAAGGTCTTACATGATGAATATGGAGGTGGTGATGACAGTAGTGGTGTAGAAGGGTTACAGGCAGTTAGAGTTAAGGTCAGAGGTCAGAGGTCAGGGGAAGGTCTTACATGATGAATATGGAGGTGGTGATGACAGTAGTGGTGTAGAAGGGTTACAGGTAGTTAGAGTTAAGGTCAGAGGTCAGGGGTCAGGGGAAGGTCTTACATGATGAATATGGAGGTGGTGATGACAGTAGTGGTGTAGAAGGGTTACAGGTAGTTAGAGTTAAGGTCAGGGGTCAGGGGAAGGTCTTACATGATGAATATGGAAGTGGTGATGACAGTAGTGGTGTAGAAGGGTTACAGGTAGTTAGAGTTAAGGTCAGGGGTCAGGGGAAGGTCTTACATGATGAATATGGAAGTGGTAATGAGAGCGGCGGTGTAGAATCCTCTCTGACAGTCTGGGTTCTTCCCCTGTCTCTGGTGCATCTCACCTCCACAGTTCTCACAGCAGCGGCACACACAGAAACACAGTCCTACCATGGGGGTCAACACCAGGAATACACAGCCCAGACTCACACACACCAGGAAGCCTGCCTCATAGTAGATTGTCTGCAGGAGAACAGATACCACATTATTAGAGAGATAACTGCCTGTCTGTTAGAGAGATAACTACCTGTCTGTTAAAGAGATAACTACCTGTCTGTTAGAGAGATAACTACCTGTCTGTTAGAGAGATAACGACCTGTCTGTTAGATAGATAACTACCTGTCTGATAGATAGATAACTACCCGTCTGTTAGAGAGATAACTACTTGTCTGTTAGATAGATAACTACCTGTCTGTTAGAGAGATAACTACCTGTCTGATAGAGAGATAACTACCTGTCTGATAGATAGATAACTACCTGTCTGATAGAGAGATAACTACCTGTCTGTTAGAGAGATAACTACCTGTCTGTTAGAGAGATAACTACCTGTCTGTTAAAGAGATAACTACCTGTCTGTTAGAGAGATAACTACCTGTCTGTTAAATAGATAACTACCTGTCTGTTAGATAGATAACTACCTGTCTGTTAGAGAGATAACTACCTGTCAGTTAGATAGATAACTACCTGTCTGATAGAGAGATAACTACCTGTCTGTTAGATAGATAACTACCTGTCTGTTAGATAGATAACTACCTGTCTGTTAGAGAGATAACTACCTGTCTGTTAGATAGATAACTACCTGCCTGATAGAGAGATAACTACCTGTCTGATAGAGAGAACACTACCTGTCTGTTAGAGAGATAACTACCTGTCTGTTAGAGAGATAACTACCTGTCTGTTAGAGAGATAACTACCTGTCTGTTAGATAGATAACTACCTGTCTGTTAAAGAGATAACTACCTGTCTGATAGAGAGATAACTACCTGTCTGTTAGAGAGATAACTACCTGTCGTTTAGAGAGAACACTACCTGTCTGTTAGATAGATAACTACCTGTCTTTTAGATAGATAACTACCTGTCTGTTAGATAGATAACTACCTGTCTGATAGAGAGATAACTACCTGTCTGTTAGATAGATAACTACCTGTCTGTTAAAGAGATAACTACCTGTCTGATAGAGAGATAACTACCTGTCTGTTAGAGAGATAACTACCTGTCTTTTAGAGAGAACACTACCTGTCTGTTAGAGAGATAACTACCTGTCTGTTAGATAGATAACTACCTGTCTTTTAGATAGATAACTACCTGTCTGTTAGAGCGATAACTGCCTGTCTGTTAGAGCGATAACTACCTGTCTGTTAGAGAGATAACTACCTGTCTGATAGAGAGATAACTACCTGTCTGATAGATAGATAACTACCTGTCTTTTAGAGAGATAACTACCTGTCTGACCGGCTAGCTGTCTGACTGGCTGATTGTCTGTCTGTCTGACAGGCCTGGTGGGCTGTCTGTCTGTCTGTCTGTCTGTCTGTCTGTGTGTCTGTCTGACAGGCCTGGTTGGCTGCCTGTCTGTCCTAGGAGGTGAATTATAGTGGGTGTATGTGGTGACTTTACCTGTAGCATTAAGACAACGTTCTCTGGCTGCAACAGCAGAACACACAGAGTTAGTATTACAGCGTGTTAGTGAGTTATACATTATTATATCTCTCTCTGACAGAGTTAGTATTACAGCGTGTTAGTGAGTTATACATTATTATATCTCTCTGATAGAGTTAGTATTACAGCGTGTTAGTGAGTTATACATTATTATATCTCTCTCTGACAGAGTTAGTATTACAGCGTGTTAGTGAGTTATACATTATTATATCTCTCTGACAGAGTTAGTATTACAGCGTGTTAGTGAGTTATACATTATTATATCTCTCTGACAGAGTTAGTATTACAGCGTGTTAGTGAGTTATACATTATTATATATCTCTCTGACAGAGTTAGTATTACAGCGTGTTAGTGAGTTATACATTATTATATCTCTCTGACAGAGTTAGTATTACAGCGTGTTAGTGTGTTATACATTATTATATCTCTCTGACAGAGTTAGTATTACAGCGTGTTAGTGAGTTATACATTATTATATCTCTCTGACAGAGTTAGTATTACAGCGTGTTAGTGAGTTATACATTATTATATCTCTCTCTGACAGAGTTAGTATTACAGCGTGTTAGTGAGTTATACATTATTATATCTCTCTCTGACAGAGTTAGTATTACAGCGTGTTAGTGAGTTATACATTATTATATCTCTCTGACAGAGTTAGTATTACAGCGTGTTAGTGAGTTATACATTATTATATCTCTCTCTGACAGAGTTAGTATTACAGCGTGTTAGTGAGTTATACATTATTATATCTCTCTCTGACAGAGTTAGTATTACAGCGTGTTAGTGAGTTATACATTATTATATCTCTCTGACAGAGTTAGTATTACAGCGTGTTAGTGAGTTATACATTATTATATCTCTCTGACAGAGTTAGTATTACAGCGTGTTAGTGAGTTATACATTATTATATCTCTCTCTGACAGAGTTAGTATTACAGCGTGTTAGTGAGTTATACATTATTATATCTCTCTCTGACAGAGTTAGTATTACAGCGTGTTAGTGAGTTATACATTATTATATCTCTCTCTGACAGAGTTAGTATTACAGCGTGTTAGTGAGTTATACATTATTATATCTCTCTGACAGAGTTAGTATTACAGCGTGTTAGTGAGTTATACATTATTATATCTCTCTCTGACAGAGTTAGTATTACAGCGTGTTAGTGAGTTATACATTATTATATCTCTCTGACAGAGTTAGTATTACAGCGTGTTAGTGAGTTATACATTATTATATCTCTCTCTGACAGAGTTAGTATTACAGCGTGTTAGTGAGTTATACATTATTATATCTCTCTCTGACAGAGTTAGTATTACAGCGTGTTAGTGAGTTATACATTATTATATCTCTCTGACAGAGTTAGTATTACAGCGTGTTAGTGAGTTATACATTATTATATCTCTCTCTGACAGAGTTAGTATTACAGCGTGTTAGTGAGTTATACATTATTATATCTCTCTGACAGAGTTAGTATTACAGCGTGTTAGTGAGTTATACATTATTATATCTCTCTGACAGAGTTAGTATTACAGCGTGTTAGTGAGTTATACATTATTATATCTCTCTCTGACAGAGTTAGTATTACAGCGTGTTAGTGAGTTATACATTATTATATCTCTCTGACAGAGTTAGTATTACAGCGTGTTAGTGAGTTATACATTATTATATCTCTCTGACAGAGTTAGTATTACAGCGTGTTAGTGAGTTATACATTATTATATCTCTCTGACAGAGTTAGTATTACAGCGTGTTAGTGAGTTATACATTATTATATCTCTCTACCAGAGTTAGTATTACAGCGTGTTAGTGAGTTATACATTATTATATCTCTCTGACAGAGTTAGTATTACAGCGTGTTAGTGAGTTATACATTATTATATCTCTCTCTGACAGAGTTATTATTACAGCGTGTTAGTGAGTTATACATTATTATATCTCTCTGACAGAGTTAGTATTACAGCGTGTTAGTGAGTTATACATTATTATATCTCTCTCTGACAGAGTTAGTATTACAGCGTGTTAGTGAGTTATACATTATTATATCTCTCTGACAGAGTTAGTATTACAGCGTGTTAGTGAGTTATACATTATTATATCTCTCTGACAGAGTTAGTATTACAGCGTGTTAGTGAGTTATACATTATTATATCTCTCTCTGACAGAGTTAGTATTACAGCGTGTTAGTGAGTTATACATTATTATATCTCTCTCTGACAGAGTTAGTATTACAGCGTGTTAGTGAGTTATACATTATTATATCTCTCTGACAGAGTTAGTATTACAGCGTGTTAGTGAGTTATACATTATTATATCTCTCTGACAGAGTTAGTATTACAGCGTGTTAGTGAGTTATACATTATTATATCTCTCTCTGACAGAGTTAGTATTACAGCGTGTTAGTGAGTTATACATTATTATATCTCTCTGACAGAGTTAGTATTACAGCGTGTTAGTGAGTTATACATTATTATATCTCTCTGACAGAGTTAGTATTACAGCGTGTTAGTGAGTTATACATTATTATATCTCTCTCTGACAGAGTTAGTATTACAGCGTGTTAGTGAGTTATACATTATTATATCTCTCTCTGACAGAGTTAGTATTACAGCGTGTTAGTGAGTTATACATTATTATATCTCTCTCTGACAGAGTTAGTATTACAGCGTGTTAGTGAGTTATACATTATTATATCTCTCTGACAGGGTTAGTATTACAGCGTGTTAGTGAGTTATACATTATTATATCTCTCTGACAGAGTTAGTATTACAGCGTGTTAGTGAGTTATACATTATTATATCTCTCTCTGACAGAGTTAGTATTACAGCGTGTTAGTGAGTTATACATTATTATATCTCTCTGACAGAGTTAGTATTACAGCGTGTTAGTGAGTTATACATTATTATATCTCTCTCTGACAGAGTTAGTATTACAGCGTGTTAGTGAGTTATACATTATTATATCTCTCTGACAGGGTTAGTATTACAGCGTGTTAGTGAGTTATACATTATTAAATCTCTCTGACAGAGTTAGTATTACAGCGTGTTAGTGAGTTATACATTATTATATCTCTCTCTGACAGAGTTAGTATTACAGCGTGTTAGTGAGTTATACATTATTATATCTCTCTCTGACAGAGTTAGTATTACAGCGTGTTAGTGAGTTATACATTATTATATCTCTCTGACAGAGTTAGTATTACAGCGTGTTAGTGAGTTATACATTATTATATCTCTCTGACAGAGTTAGTATTACAGCGTGTTAGTGAGTTATACATTATTATATCTCTCTGACAGAGTTAGTATTACAGCGTGTTAGTGAGTTATACATTATTATATCTCTCTGACAGAGTTAGTATTACAGCGTGTTAGTGAGTTATACATTATTATATCTCTCTACCAGAGTTAGTATTACAGCGTGTTAGTGAGTTATACATTATTATATCTCTCTGACAGAGTTAGTATTACAGCGTGTTAGTGAGTTATACATTATTATATCTCTCTCTGACAGAGTTAGTATTACAGCGTGTTAGTGAGTTATACATTATTATATCTCTCTCTGACAGAGTTAGTATTACAGCGTGTTAGTGAGTTATACATTATTATATCTCTCTCTGACAGAGTTAGTATTACAGCGTGTTAGTGAGTTATACATTATTATATCTCTCTGACAGGGTTAGTATTACAGCGTGTTAGTGAGTTATACATTATTATATCTCTCTGACAGAGTTAGTATTACAGCGTGTTAGTGAGTTATACATTATTATATCTCTCTCTGACAGAGTTAGTATTACAGCGTGTTAGTGAGTTATACATTATTATATCTCTCTCTGACAGAGTTAGTATTACAGCGTGTTAGTGAGTTATACATTATTATATATCTCTCTGACAGAGTTAGTATTACAGCGTGTTAGTGAGTTATACATTATTATATCTCTCTCTGACAGAGTTAGTATTACAGCGTGGTAGTGAGTTATACATTATTATATCTCTCTCTGACAGAGTTAGTATTACAGCGTGTTAGTGAGTTATACATTATTATATCTCTCTGACAGAGTTAGTATTACAGCGTGTTAGTGAGTTAAACATTATTATATCTCTCTGACAGAGTTAGTATTACAGCGTGTTAGTGAGTTATACATTATTATATCTCTCTCTGACAGAGTTAGTATTACAGCGTGTTAGTGAGTTATACATTATTATATCTCTCTGACAGAGTTAGTATTACAGCGTGTTAGTGAGTTATACATTATTATATCTCTCTGACAGAGTTAGTATTACAGCGTGTTAGTGAGTTATACATTATTATCTCTCTCTGACAGAGTTAGTATTACAGCGTGTTAGTGAGTTATACATTATTATATCTCTCTCTGACAGAGTTAGTATTACAGCGTGTTAGTGAGTTATACATTATTATATCTGTCTCTGACAGAGTTAGTATTACAGCGTGTTAGTGAGTTATACATTATTATATCTCTCTCTGACAGAGTTAGTATTACAGCGTGTTAGTGAGTTATACATTATTATATCTCTCTCTGACAGAGTTAGTATTACAGCGTGTTAGTGAGTTATACATTATTATATCTCTCTCTGACAGAGTTAGTATTACAGCGTGTTAGTGAGTTATACATTATTATATCTCTCTGACAGAGTTAGTATTACAGCGTGTTAGTGAGTTATACATTATTATATCTCTCTGACAGAGTTAGTATTACAGCGTGTTAGTGAGTTATACATTATTATATCTCTCTCTGACAGAGTTAGTATTACAGCGTGTTAGTGAGTTATACATTATTATATCTCTCTCTGACAGAGTTAGTATTACAGCGTGTTAGTGAGTTATACATTATTATATCTCTCTCTGACAGAGTTAGTATTACAGCGTGTTAGTGAGTTATACATTATTATATCTCTCTGACAGAGTTAGTATTACAGCGTGTTAGTGAGTTATACATTATTATATCTCTCTGACAGAGTTAGTATTACAGCGTGTTAGTGAGTTATACATTATTATATCTCTCTCTGACAGAGTTAGTATTACAGCGTGTTAGTGAGTCACACCTTGCGATAGTCCTCCAGTTTTATCCCTCCCATGTTCTGTTGGATGACTTTTACGATGAGATCTGAGAACAAAATACAACCTCATTAGCCAATCACTTAGCACAAGTCTCGTTAGCAAATTACACAGCACAACCTCTTTAGCCAATCACATAACACACGCTTGTTTGCCAATCACACAAGACAATAGTCGTTAGCCAATCATATACAACAGTCGTTAGCTCCTAGACGTTAACAGCACTTACAGTTGACCGGGGGCAGCTCTAGCAGGGCAGAAATTTGACAAAGTGACCTGTTGGAAAGGTGGCATCCTATGACGGTGCCACGTTGAAAGACACTGGGCTCTACTGCCAATGTTCCTATGGAGATTGCATGGCTGTGTGCTGGATGTTATGTTGACAGTATGTCTTTATATAGATCAGATGCAGTGATTACCTGATCTGTTACTCAGCAGGTACACACACACACACAGCGAGAAAGACACTGACACTTTTTTAAATATGAGGGGACAGGTAAAGTAGGTTGATTTGTAGTGAATTTGGGGGGGTAAGAGGGACTGTGTTCTAGAACTGTCTGGCCAGTTAAAAGCTGTTCTAGAACTGTCTGGCCAGTTAAAAGCTGTTCTAGAACTGTCTGGTCAGTAAAAAGCTGTTCTAGAACTGTCTGGTCAGTAAAAAGCTGTTCTAGAACTGTCTGGTCAGTAAAAAGCTGTTCTAGAACTGTCTGGCCAGTTAAAATCTGTTCTAGAACTGTCTGGTCAGTAAAAAGCTGTTCTAGAACTGTCTGGTCATTACAAATCTGTGTTGTCTGGCTCACTACCCTCTCATAATGGGACACTAGGCTCTCTACTATTTTGTTAGGGTCAGTATTTTTTTATTTTACCTTTATTTAACTAGGCAAGTCAGTTAAGAACAAATTCTTATTTACAATGACGGCCTAGGAACAGTGGGATAACTGCCTGTTCAGGGGCAGAACGACAGATTTGTACCTTGTCAACTCGGGGAACTTTCGGTTACTAGTCCAATGCTCTAACCACTAGGCTACCTTGCCGCCCCAGTATGTAGGGGTAGGTAGTCACTACCTCTCATTATGGGACACTACCCTCTCTACTATTTTGTAAGGGTCAGTATGTAGGGGTAGGTAGTCACTACCTCTCATTATGGGACACTAGCCTCTCTACTATTTTGTAAGGGTCAGTATGTAGGGGTAGGTAGTCACTACATTTCACTATGGGACACTACCCTCTCTACTATTTTGTAAGGGTCAGTATGTAGGGGTAGGTAGTCACTACCTCTCACTACGGGACACTAGCCTCTCTACTATTATGTAAGGGTCAGTATGTAGGGGTAGGCAGTCACTA
>CM059810.1:25320349-25322849 GCA_030435695.1 Brachymystax lenok tsinlingensis
CCTACCACACCGCTCCAACGTGACCCGGCCAACACACACACATTCCGTCACTAGTCTAAACATGGACTTCCAACCTGTGGTCTGGTATACCAGTGCTGTGTTGATATTATCATAAACATGACATTAATATGACATAAACATGACATAAACATGCTATAAACATGACATTAACATGACATAAACATGCTATAAACATGACATTAATAAGACATAAACATGACATTAACATTACATAAACATGCTATAAACATGACATTAATAAAGACATAAACATGACATTAACATGACATTAACATGACATTAACATGACATAAACATGCTATAAACATGACATAAATATGACATAAACATGACAAACATTTATTTTATTTCACCTTTATTTAACCAGGTGGGCAAGTTGAGAACATGTTCTCATTTACAACTGCGACCTGGCCAAGATAAAGCAAAGCAGTTCGACACATACAACAACACAGAGTTACACATTGGAGTAGAAAAAAAACAAATCTATATACAAAGAGTGCAAATGAGGTAGGATAAGGAAGGTAAGGCAATAAATAGGCCATGGAGGCAAAGTAATTACAATATAGCAATTAAACACTGGAATGGTAGAGTTACTGGGGTGCAAAGGAGCAAGATAAATAAATACAGTATGGGGATGAGGTAGTTGGTTGGGCTGTTTACAGATGGGCTGTGTACAGGTGCAGGGGTCTGTGAGCTGCTCTGACAGCTGGTGCTTAAAGCTGGTGAGGGAGATAAGTGTCTCCAGGTAGGGTATAGGGATTTTTGCAATTCGTTCCAGTCACTGGCAGCAGAGAACTGGAAGGAAAGGCGGCCAAAGTAGGAATTGGCTTTGGGGGTGAGATATACCTGCTGGAGCGCGTGCTACGGGTGGGTGCTGCTATGGTGACCAGCGAGCTGAGATAAGGCGGGGATTTACCTAGCAGGGACTTGTAGATGACCTGGAGCCAGTGGGTCTGGCGACGAGTTTGAAGCGAGGGCCAGCCAACGAGAGTGTACAGGTCGCAGTGGTGGGTGGTATATGGGGCTTTGGTGACAAAACGGATGGCACTGTGATAGACTACATCCAATTTGTTGAGTAGGGTGTTGGAGGCTATTTTGTAAATGACATCGCCGAAGTCGAGGATCGGTAGGATGGTCAGTTTTACGAGGGTATGTTTTGCAGCATGAGTGAAGGATGCTTTGTTGTGAAATAGGAAGCTGATTCTAGATTTACTTTTGGATTGGAGATGCTTAATGTGAGTCTGGAAGGAGAGTTTACAGTCTAGCCAGACACCTAGGTATTTGTAGTTGTCCACATAATCTAAGTCAGAACCGTCCAGAGTAGTGATGCTGGACGGGCGGGCAGGTGCGGTCAGCGATCGGTTGAAGAGCATGCATTTGGTTTTACTTGCATTTAAGAGCATTTGGAGGCCACGGAAGGAGAGTTGTATGGCATTGAAGCTCGTCTGGAGGGTAATTAACACAGTGTCCAAAGAAGGGCCAGAAGTATACAGAATGGTGTCATCTGCGTAGAGGTGGATCAGAGACTCACCAGCAGCAAGAGCGACATCATTGATGTATACAGAGAAGAGAGTCGGCCCAAGAATTGAACCCTGTGGCACCCCCATAGAGACTGCCAGAGGCCCGGACAACAGGCCCTCCGATTTGACACAATGAACTCTATCGGAGAAGTAGTTGGTGAACCAGGCGAGGCAGTCATTAGAGAAACCAAGGCTGTTGAGTCTGCCGATAAGGATGTGGTGATTGACAGATTTGAAAGCCTTGACCAGGTCAATGAATACGGCTGCACAATAATGTCTCGATCGATGGCGGTTATGATATCGTTTAGGTGCCTTGAGCGTGGCTGAGGTGCACCCATGACCAGCTCTGAAACCAGATTGTATAGCGGAGAAGGTACTGTGGCATTCGAAATCGTCGGTAATCTGTTTGTTAACTTGGCTTTCGAAGACCTTAGAAAGGCAGGGTAGGATAGATATAGGTCTGTAGCAGTTTGGGTCAAGAGTGTCTCCCCCTTTGAAGAGGGGGATGACCGCAGCTGCTTTCCAGTCTTTGGGAATCTCAGACGATACGAAAGAGAGGTTGAACAGGCTAGTAATAGGGGTTGCTACAATTTCGGAAAATCATTATAGAAAGAAAGGGTCAAGATTGTCTAGCCCGGCTGATTTGTAGGGGTCCAGATTTTGCAGCTCTTTCAGAACATCAGCTGACTGGATTTGGGTGAAGGAGAAATGGGGGAAGCTTGGGCGAGTTGCCGAGGTTGGTGCAGAGCTGTTGACAGGGGTAGCCAGGTGGAAAGCATGGCCAGCCGTAGAAAAATGCTTATTGAAATTCTCAATTATTGTGGATTTATCGGTGGTGACAGGGTTTCCTATCAACAGTGCAGTGGGCAACTCAGAGGAGGTGCTCTTATTCTCCATAGATTTTACAGTGTCCCTGAACTTTTTTTAGTTTGTGTGACAGGAAGCAAATTTCTGCTTGA